>OZ018327.1:78602364-79169864 GCA_963969495.1 Ceratothoa steindachneri | reverse complement strand
TGCTATACAGGGCTTCTGCATCTTTTTTTCTGTCTTAAAAATTGTTTTTGAAAGGCAGAAAATAAAAAATATGGCGAAAGCACTGTGGAGGTTGTTTCTATCACCCACAGAACCTGCATTTGCTCTGTCTTTGTATATATATATATATATATATATATATATATATATATATATATATATATATATATATATAATATAAAGGGAGTTCCAATAACTTGGACCGATTTTAAATGCGAGCTAAGTTTAAGCGTCTTATGATTTGTTTCTTTTTCTTTCAGATTTAACAGCTTCAGTCTTTGGCAATTTCAACCATGGAAAGATTAACAATCGAACAACTTGTTAAAGTTATCGAAGCCTATTACGAAAATAGACGTTCAAACAGAAACGCATTTCGGGCACTTTGCGATTTTTTTGGTCAACATAATCGACCAACCAAGAGTGCAATTGGGAAAATTGTTCCTAAATTCAAACAAACGGGGTCGGTGGCAAATATGAAAACGCCATTGCGTGCTCGTTTACGCCATTCAGCTAAAAACATTGCTGCAGTGCGCGAGAATGTGGCCGAAGATCCAGACACCTCTATTCGTCATCGCGCGCAGGAATTGAACCTCTCCACAACAACGTTACATCGAATTTTCACAAAAGATTTGTCTCTACACGCTTACAAAATTCAATTGACACAAGAACTGAAGACTGCTGACCATTTTAAGCGCCGTACATTTGTCAATTAAGTGCACAAGCAAAGACAAGCCGATGATGATTTTTCGCAAAAATCATCTTTAGTGATGAAGCCCATTTTCATCTTGGTGGATTCGTCAATAAGCAGAATTGTCGCATTTTGGCTGATGAAAATCCCAAGAAGATTTTTTTAAAAGCCACTGCATCTACAAAAGGTCACTCTTTGGTGTGCATTTTTTGCTAGCGGAACCATTCGGCCGTATTTCTTCGAAAATGATGCCGAGAATTCTGTTACGGTGACAGGCGAGCGATACCGTGCGATGATAAACAACTTTTTAGGGCCTGAATTGAATTCTATGGATGTCAAAGATTTTTGGTTTCAACAGGACGGCGCCACATGCTACACAGCCAATGCAACAATGGCTTTATTGAATGAGAAGTTCCAAGGTCGCATCATCTCTCGAAACATCGAGGTCAATTGGCCACCAAGATCGTGTGACTTGACACCTTTAGATTTCTTCCTTTGGGGTCATCTCAAAAGTAAGGTCTATGCCAACAAGCCAATAACAATTCAACAGCTAAGGGATGAGATAATAAGGCATATTGGTGAGATCGAGGAGCAACTATGCAGAGAAGTCATCAAAAAATTTGACCATCGAGTGGAGGTGTGCCGCCGAAACCTTGGCGGACATTTAGGCGATATTATTTTTCACACATAATTGCCATGACTCAAAGAACATGATCCAATAGTAAAATCAATAAATTTTCACCAATAACACTGCTTTATTTACTGCTAACTTCGATCCGTCTTAATGGAACACCCGTTATATTAGTGATCAAATTATTATGGACTTCTTGAAAATTCGTAATTTTTCTGGGAAAAGGTTATAGAAAGTTATTTTATTGACAAGTATCAATTTATTTTTATATATATGGCAAAAATATTCTTTCTTAGATTGATTAATACTTGGTTTGACCTTCTTTATCCGCTTTAAGTGTTTTAATACGCTCTAGCATGCCAGTGATTAAAGTTTTGCATAATTGATTGATTCTGTGAGAGTGAAACCAAACGTAGATAAGACGTTCTATGAGCTTTGCTTTGGTTATGGAAATTTCGTGTATTTCATTTTTTAGAATATACCATAAACTCTCAATTATGTTCATGATAACAGTTCATTACCATTTTGTGCACGACATGTCTTCACTGATCACTCCGTGTAACAAGAAGCCGAGTCTTGTTGAAATATGCATGATCTGTCACCGAACCATTCTCTCATTTGAGGTACCAAACGGTTTTTTAGTACTTCAATATACCTATACTGATTCATTATACCTTCAACAATCTTAAAGCGACTTGTCCCATGTACAGAAATTGCTCCCAATACCATGATTTTCTTTGAACGTTTTATAGTCTTTTTAAGACACACTGGCATAAATTCGTCACATGACGGCCTCTTTACTGTCTGCACAAGGTTATCAAGTACTACAATGGTTGACTTGTCTGAAAACACAGCCTGTAACAATATAAAACGCTATAACAGCACTGAAACGACCTGTGATACTAGTGGCAGCAGTTAAACAGCCAGACACATTATGACTTGAAATTATTTCATTCAGCATGAACGCGTAGCTAGCAGGTAACTCAGAATGTACCTACTACAGTAGGTACAGCATGTTCTTTTATGCCTAATAAAGAAAATAACTGGTAAATGTACCACTTTTACTGAGCTCATTGCTCAGAAGTCTAATCAGCATGAGCATTAACCCAGACTTGACGTGCCTATATCATTGTTTTGGTAAGCATAGGCTTCTTTCTTGGACGGTAGGCCCATAATTTACTGTCCAGTAACCTCCTATTTACTGTTATTCGAGAAACACGAATACCACCTGGTAACAGTTCGCTTGCAATCTTCCTACAAGATTTGCGTTTGACCTTAATAGCCATTTGTTTTATTTTCTGTTCTCGGTGTTGTTTTCCACTTGCGATCATATTTCCCAGCACTTGCTGAATCCAAATTAAGACCGTTTTCAATTTTTTTATCTATATTGCTTACTGTTTGAGAGGAGACTCAATTTATTTGTAATATATTAATGTTTTAGTGCACTATCACTTAATCAAACTTTGATCTGTCCAATTATGCGAGGACTCAAGTCATTGACTTTACCTATACCTATTCACTTTCTTTTTATCTATTAAACTGCAAGAAAAAACGGTTACAATTATCCACAGGTAAGCAAAGTATACACTAGTTGAATTACTGGGTCAGTAACAGCAAAAGAGAATAGCTCGCTCACCCTCACCCTGTGAAGTCTGAATGGTAACTGAGGCACGAGACTAACAATTGCCGCAGCGGGAAAAACCGAATCGGTGTTGCTTTCTTTCATTTCAATAGGTTTGTCAGAAAATGAAGCAAACCACTGATATTTAATCTTCAAAAATGTACAATAGTTTGTAGGGGTGCGAAGATGTATCAGAAACAAAATTCCTTCCAACGCGAGAATATAAATAGCCCATTAAATTACCAACTCAGAACGGACTCGCCGTAGCGTGATGGCTAGACTGCTGGCATTTGGATTCAAAGACCTGCGATCGAAACTCCTCAGTCCACATTTTTTACGAAGAAAATTCACGAAGAAAACGAAATCAAGGAAAACGACTTCAAGGGCTAACTCATCAAATCAACAAGAAATCATCACGTCATCAAGAATTAAGTAGAAATCATCACGTGATCAAGAATTTGGAAGAAATCATCACATCAAGATAAATGCAAGTTAATATAAAGATACATCAAGAAATGAAAATCGAAGATCATCAAGAATTTGGAAGGAATCATCACATCAAGATAAATGCAAGTTAATATGAGATACATCAAGAAAGAAATCGAAGATCAAGAATTAACCCAGCCAAGAAGAGTATATAAGTCAAGAAAAGGGAAGACAATGTTTGAAGGGCCAACTTAAAGATTAATGAAAAATCAAGATGAAGAATGATATTGATAAATAAATAAAGAAAAAAATAAAGGATGGCCACCCCATAACTGGTGACCCTCAAAAGGCCGAACAACCTTCTGATCTTCGTTACAACCGCACCTGATCTCCTACTAGAGTTTAAGAAAAAGTGCTGCTGGGAATCGGAGACCCGGGAAGGATATTACTGATTAGAGACAAAAACTTAGTTCGCTCTCCTCAATCCCACCAAATTAGCTCCACTCATCCCGCATACTCGGAGGCCAGGGAGGGAGAGCTACTACTCCTCGGTTAAGAAATCCAAGACTAGTCTCTCCACAATCCTCAAATTCGCTCCGCTTTCTAGAAAGGGACCTGTGTAGGGGTGCGAAGATGTACCAGATAGAAAATTCCTCCCAACGCGAGAATATAAATAGCCCATTAAATTACCAACTCAAGACGGACTCGTCGTAGCGTGATGGCTAGAGTGCTGGCATTTGGATTCAAAGACCCGCGATCGAAACTCCCAAAGTTCACAATTTTTACGAAGAAAATTCACGAAGAAAACGGAAATCAAGGAAAACGCATTTAAGGACCACTTAAGAAGACTTAAGAAAAAATGGATCGCATCAAGAAAGAAAAACGGAAGAAAACGACACAAGGGCTAACTCATCAAATTAACAAGAAATCATCACGTCATCAAAAATCAAGGAAAAATCATCAAGAATCCAAGAAATCCTCAACTCATCAAGAAGCAAGAAGACCTCATCAAATCGTCAAGAAGCAAGAAGAAAGGAAGGATACGAAGATCAAGAATTAACCCAGCCAACTTAAAGAAGAAGGAATCTCCGCCAACAAGAATACCAAGAAGATTCAGATAAATGGAAGACAAATGTTTCAAGGGGCAACTTCAGTCAAGAAGAAATAAATAAATTCGGATTTATTTAAATTTATCTCTCTCTAATGCACAGAACTGTGTAGCGTGGTGATAGTGTAAGCTTGCGACTTACAAGCTCGCCTCAAGCTCCACGTTTTCTTTATATTTCGTCACCATTTTTCTTACACCCATCTATCTGCAATATTTATTCCCCGAAGTGGTCCTTGACAATAAATGCGAAAGCGCCAGGAACTTGATTTTTCCTGTTGTTTGTTTGTGCCATCATTTTTACTCACCTGCTATTTGTGGTTTTCCTCTTAAAAATATATTAATACATTAATTTTAGAGCAGAATGTCTACTCTCCCCCTACTTTAATTGACTTCTTTTATATGGCATTATGTTGTCCCTTTTATTGTTTCTTATTCTCTTATGTTCGTATTAACGCCATCTCACTGTTATTGTATTCTTCTCTTTATGGCAAAAAAGTCTTAAGAACATAAGAAGATAAGAAAGTGATTCCACAACAGACCACTAGGGTCCAATAAGGTGGAGTAGACTCACATACAAACAAATTTCCATAAAAAAATGATTTTATAAAACAACTACAAGTGAATAATTTCCTATGTTTCTGAATTTTAATATTTCTCTCGTTCTATTAGAGATTTGTACTTTTCTGTATTTCTAATTTTATTTTTAGAAACAAATTCTTCTCTGTTCAATACCGAACTTATATATTTGAACCACCTATCCGTTTTCGAAAAGGGAAAGCTTCTCCAGTTGTCTTGTTAACGAAGAAGAACAAATATACATAATAATAAAAAGTATGGGTAAATACAGCAATATCTGAGTTCATCATGCCTTCTTATAAGCGTGTATTGTATTTCTGACGCCGTCAGCTTAAAAGTAAGCCGAAGTTCTAATAAATCACTATTGATTTAGCTAAGTACTTATAGTTTATTGTGATTGGCTTTAGTTAGATTTAGCCTTTTGGAAGTTGAAGAGATGTATTTTCACTCACAGTAGACCTGGAAGAGGCTGTTAAACCTGTGGATCCAGCTCTGTACTTCCAGCTGAATTCTTGTCAGTGGTGGTGGCATTGCTTAAAATAATATGTACTGTATTTTGCATTTATAATTGAATATGAAATCTTGTTTTCTCCATGCTCTGTCCAAGTTACTTTCAAATTTTGCTACATTGACTAACATGACTTACCAGCTCCACCTCAGTACTAGTGATCTAGAGGTGGTCGGTATAGGATCGGGATAGTAAGCCTACGCTGGCTCATATGGTGCCTTGCCTCCCTACTTGCCTTATTAATGGGTCAATCTTAGGGTAAAAATGTAGACGAGCGGCTGGCCAGAAAATATTATTTTGTGTAAATATTATCGTTCACCTGAATCAATCATTTCATGATGTCATACCCCACCCCCAATTATAATTCGCTAAACGATTAAAGGCGCTGACATGATGTAGTGAAAGCATTCAACTCTGTAAACGTCAGAATATTATAAAAATTAGGATTATATACTGGGGGGGCTGTGTTCCCCAGACCCCCCCCTCCAATTTAATGAAACTCAGGATCATCATAGTGCGGTCCACGCATTGTGTTTACCCCCCCCCCCCCGAGCTGTCCCCTATAAATGTACTCCAAAAACGTGAAACATTTTGGAACACAGACAAATAGTACATCTTATCGGCTGGGCCGCTCGTCTACATATTTACTAATCTTAGCCTTAAAACTATTCACTGATGTTGCCATTACTGCCTCTCTTGGCAAGTTATTCCACTTGTTAATAATTCTGTTTGAAAATCTTATATTGATGTCTCTTGCTTCTTTGATCTATTAAGAAAAAGTCCTCCACCTTTAGTACCTTCATTCCATTCACTATTTTAAATACTTCCACTTGTTCTTGCTCTTACAGGTACCCTAGGTTGGTTGTCCCAGGGTTGGCCTTCATATCGGCAGCTCCTATAAATGGGAAAAAGTAAAAAAAGAAGAAAAAAGAGAAAAATAGAAAACCATACAAAGTTAATCCACTCTGCTTCTTTCATGCCACACTTTTTCCAGGAATTCTTTAACAGCCCTTATCATCTCATCTGTTGTCTCATTGCATAGTTCTAGTAGCAGGGTCATCCATTTCTTTCCAGTTTTTTCAATCAATTCATGTATTTCACTGCCACGTTCATTCACGATAACACATCGGTAATACTTTACGTTCAGGGCGCACGGTAGGTGGCGCTGTTAGTAGGCTACAGTTTGGGGCTACAATATATCTTATGACGTCAAACGGTAGCTTCAGATGTGATCAATCATGGCATTATATTTTTTTGTTGTTTTGGGGATTTGTAACTTTTAGTCTGTATTATTTACTAAATATCTGCGCCTCTGCTCATTTATAGTTTTTTCTAAGTTAGGTAAGGTTTCTTAATGTCTTTTATTGTTTTTTGTTTTGTTTTCATATTTTTTGTTTGCTGCGAATGGTAACAGCTTCTTACTGGCAACCTCATAGTTATAAATAAAACCTGCTCAGCATTTGTTTCTCTTTCGTTATGGCTTTTTTATGCTCTCCATGTGCTTCTTCGTTATTCAAATTCGGCTTTAGTTTGTATAATTGTGAAAAACTTTTAGATTATCTAGAGGGGCATAAACTAATCAAGAAACCTAAAAAGTAAGTATTGTTTGTTATTAGGTTAGGTTTTTCTGCCTGTAAAAAGCTGTTGGGGGGACCCCCCCCCCCGTAAATTCAAGGTGATTGCTCGTGGGGGAGATATCACTGCAGGGGGACCACCCTGCAATGATCCTGAGTTTCAATCAATTAGGGGGGGTCTGGGGGCATAGCTCCCAAGTATATACTCATATATAAAAAAATATAACGCTGTAATTGTTCACCCCTGAAGCTATTGTCTGACATCATAAGACATATATTGTAGCCTATAAACAGTGCGCCCTGAAACTGAAGTGTTGCCCACGCATCATCTCCATTCTATCTCTATCACCCCATAAAGGGCAGGGCGATTTGCCATCCTGGCTTCCATGCTGAAGGGATCCAGCGCTCTGTCCGGCCCCAGCTTAGCATCTCTTCTTTCCTTCAGATAGCCTGTATTTCTCCCCTACTTCATCGCTTTTCATACAACCTCTCCCACAACTTTCTCTGGTCAGCCTCTAATTTCACAGGGTAGATGCTGACCTTCTCAGCCAACCGTCCCGGATCGGGGCTGAGGGTGGAGGGGACAATGTTCCCTAACTTCTGAGCTCCGGTTTGGGATAGGATGTTTTTAACAACCTGCTTCATCCCTACCCATACCTTCCTCACACTCGTTTTCCTTTCCTCTTCACACTCTTATCAATTTTACGCCGTCTCCAAGGTGGGTCCGCCATGCCGATGGACTGTCCGGCCACCAGGCGGGAGGGGTGGTTGTAAATGGCGGCACCTGGCCTCTGCCAGGCCTGTATGCACCCCTTGCAGGGTGGGCTACTGTGAGGAGTGATGAGCTATTACATCCCGTTGTAAATTTAGGGTCACCATGCCCAATGATGATAAAAATAAAAATCTCCCCTTAATTCCCCCTGTGTTATCAATGGAGCCACCATATTTCTCTAGCCGGAGAGGAGGCTTACTTCTCTCCTTCGCCTACGGGTGTAGGGGACTCCCCCTCACCCCTTTCTCTGGATGTGCTTTCGGGCACCTCCCTTTTTTCAGCAGCAGTCCACTCTTTTCTCTCTAAGGGGACTGCCAAGAAAGCCAGCAGGCAGCCCATTGCAGACCACTCCCCATTCGAGCGGCTCAGTAGGGCAAACCCCCTTAGGGGGGAGAGGGAAGCCAGGCCCCTTTGGTCGCTTCCCTCAAAAGACCTGCTGGCAAGAATATTAAATCTTGCCGGGGTCAAGGCCTGTGCCTCCCCACACCTGACTAGTGACAATGATGCAACAGGATCTGCGATGTCCTGGGGAAGATAGCCAACTGGAGGCCCTCCCAGAGATAGACATGGTCCTTGAGGCAACCCAGCCTCAGACGGTAGGGCCTTCCATGTGCTTTCGGGCACCTCCCTATTTCCAGCGGCAGTCCCTCCTTTTTTTTCTAAGGGGACTGCCAAGAAAGCCAGCAGGCAGCCCATTGCCGACCGCCCCTCTTTGAAGCAGCTCGGTAGGGCAAACCCCCTTAGGGGGGAGAGGGAAGCCAGGCCCCTTTGGTCGCTTCCCTCAAAAGACCTGCTGGCAAGAATATTAAATCTTGCCGGGGTCAAGGCCTGTGCCTCCCCACACCTGACTAGTGACAATGATGCAACAGGACCTGCGATGTCCTGGGGAAGATAGCCAACTGGAGGCCCTCCCAGAGATAGACATGGTCCTTGAGGCAACCCAGCCTCAGACGGTAGGGCCTTCTATGTGCTTTCGGGCACCTCCCTATTTCCAGCGGCAGTCCCTCCTTTTTTTTCTAAGGGGACTGCCAAGAAAGCCAGCAGGCAGCCCATTGCCAACCGCCCCTCTTTGAAGCGGCTCGGTAGGGCAAACCCCCTTAGGGGGGAGAGGGAAGCCAGGCCCCTTCGGTCTCTTCCCTCAAAAGACCTGCTGGCAAGAATATTGAACCTTGCCGGGTCAAGGCCTCTGCCTCCCCACACATGAGTGGTGACTCTGCCAACTGGACCTGCGATGTCCTGGGAGGGGATGGCCAACTGGAGGCCCCTCCTGTGATAGACATGGTCCTTGAGGAAACCCAGCCTCAGACGGTAGGGCCTTCCATGGGGGCGAATCTGGGCTTGGCGCCAAGCACTGAACCCGAATCCGCCCCTATACAAGGTCCTTCTCAAATGGCTGGGGTCTCCAAGGCAGTACAAGGAGGCGAGGGATTTCCTCCAACCGGTGCCCCCGCGACCACCAGGACCTTCTCCATTTCGGAGAAGGACCTTGCTGAGGCCGGGCCATCTAACCTGGGGGATCCTGCCTGTGGAGGGGAGAAGCAGGTTCATTCCCCGCCCTCCTCTCATAAAAAGAAAAAGAATAGGAAAAAGACAGGGGCTCCTCTCAATTCGCAGGGTCTGCGGGGACGGATGGGTCTGCTTTTACTTTGGCAAGCGAACAAGCCAAGATCCGGCCCCTCTGTCGCCCCAGCTGCAGAGCCCCTGACTAAGACCAAAAGTGCTAGTGCACAGAGCGAAACCTCGATTACATCGGGGCCCATCATTCAGAGATTAACCAGCATTTTCAAGCCCACTGGCTTCAAATGCTTCCTCGTTATTCGCTCCACTGATGGCACCATGTTGGGTAAGGGGAGCATGATCCATCAGAGGAGAGCTTTAGCTAGTGTGATTGTTAGAGAACTGAAGGTGACCTGTTTCCTGGATGGGGGGCTTTTGATTAATGCGTCAAATCCCTCCGAAGTGGCCTTATTTAGTGCTCTTCGGACACTTCATGGCACCCTGGTGAGTGTGATGCCGCACTCTATTATGAATTTTGTGAAAGGAGTAGTTTATGCAAGGGAACTCATTGACTACTGTATAGAGGACATCACCTTAGAGCTGGCCGAACATGGGCGGTCAAGGTCGAACGTATGATGAGAAAACTGACAAGCTCCATGAGTCGGTGCGTACTGGTTAGTACTGCTACCACGTGAAGGCATTCGTGCCACTGCCGTGGCAGTGCTATTACTGTCACCGCTTCAGCCATATGAATCGTTCTTGACGTGCAAAGTTGGGGTCACCCAAAGTCTGTGTAAATTGCTCCAAGGTCGCACATGAGAAGTCTAAATTGTGTGTGGCCAAGTGTGTCAATTGTGGAGAGCCGCACCCCGCTTCTTTGAAGCAATGTGGTGCATATCTCCTTGAGTAAGAAATCCTGGCTGTTCAAGCCCAGGATCGACTCTCATTTTGTGAGGCTAAGGACTTGGTCCTGGCGCGCCTGGCTCTGCCTGGGACGTCTTATGCCTCAATAGTTAGAAAGGCATCCTCTGCTCCTGGCCCATCCAGGCCAACAATCACGGTTGTTTCCGCGCCCGTTCGGAGCCCTTCTGCAGGCTCTACTTAACCCGGGCGCTTCCCTGGTAAAGCTGGCGGCAGCCACTCGCCTCCACCGAATCGTTAGACTCCCAGGAGGCAACACCCCTGAAGTTAGTCGCCTAAAGCTGTCCCCCGAAAGGAGGACAGCAAGAAGGGAGCTTCGGCTCCTTCGCCCATGCCTAGTGGTGGGCTGAGTGGCTCAGAGATGGTGGTTCCTCAAAAAGAGGGCCACCCCCCCACCTCTGAAGCCGCAATGCCTGCCTAACATTTTGAGGCGGAGGGAGGGAAAGACTGGCATGTCGAGCCCAACCTCCCCCAATAAGTCCTTGAAGGCGACAGCGCCTTAAGCGCTTTGTCTGGCCAACACGCCCAGGGTTCTGCCTCCGGGAAGCGTACAGCCATTCCCGTGAGGGTCTTTTGTACTAAGAGGGCCCCTGCGTCTCCGAGCTAGGCCTGGAGGGCATATTCCTTTAATGGAATTGCCGTGGACTCAGAGCCAACTGGGAGGGCCTGCGGAGGCTTGTATCATCCCGTTCCCCGTTAGCTATTTTTCTGCAGGAGACCATGCTATGTGCGTTCCCCCTCCCTGCCCTCCTGGGGTATAAGGGTCTTGCGACCGATCACCGCGGGATGGCCGGGCTTGGGGATGCGCGGTTTACACCCGGCATGATGTCTCTGTTCTCCCTTTCACTTTAGATACCTCCTTTCAGGCAGTGGCTGTGCAGCTTCACCTGAATAAGAGGTATACTATCATTTTGGCGTACATTCCACCGTCAGCTGACTTCGATGCGGGGGACTTCCGCCGCGTCGTGGCACTGTTGCCGAGGCCCTATCTCTTGCTTGGAGATCTGAACGGCAGGAATCCTCTCTGGGGAGATTACTCCATAAATCTCAGGATACAAGTCCTTGCCGATCTGATCGAAGAGCTTGAGATGGGTGTCCTAAATGCGGATGAGTTTACGCATCACTGTCCGAGAACCGCTTCATTTTCTTGCCTTGACCTATCTTTGTGCTCTTCCGATGCACAGCCTGATTTTGATTGCGGGGTGGTCGATAACCTCCATGGTAGTGATCACTCCCCCATTCAAATATCATTTTCAGGACAACTGCCGCCTGAGAGCCCACCTCGGTGGTCCTTGGCGCGGGCGTCTGCATTTCAGGAAATGACTGAATTCTCTATCTCAGTCGAGGAGTTTAGGTTGGTAGATGAGGCCGTTGAGTTCTCCTGCAACTTCATCATCGCCACTGGCCTGACTACTATTCGTAGAACGTCTGGCCATTTTGCATGCTAACCACTCCCATGGTGGTCGGCTGAGTGTGAGACAGCCCTCAAACAGTAGCGTTATGCCTACATACACTATAAGCACCGCCCGAACGATTTCACTGTCGGTGAACTTTGTCGGGCATACGTGTTTTCACTTAACGGGAAGACTCCTCTAGCAGAGGTGTGGAAGCGAGTCAAAGGATTCGGGGCAAGTTCTCACAGGACCCCCCCTCCCGTTCTCCAGGAGAATGGGACCACAATCTCGGACTCCGCATCCGTTGCGGAATCCTTAGCGACCGCTTTCACCACATTCTTTAGCCAGGATGCTGCTCCGCCAGCATTCAATGCACGTTGTGATGTCGCGGAAGGCCGCTGGCTGGACTTTACTTCCAGAATAGGAGAACCCTTCAATGACGGGTTTACTGTGAGTGAGTTGCGCCCTGCTCTTGCTTGGTTCACGGACACTGCACATGGTCCGGATGATTTCCCGTACGCCATGCTTCGACACCTGGGTGAGCGAGGCATGGCCTTTCTGTTATATTTATTCAACAGGATCTGGGTGGAGGGTCTCCTCCCAGATTCCTGGTGAATCGCTACTGTGCTCGCCTTTCGCAAGCCGGGGAGAGATCACTCTACTCCGGCTGGTTTCCGCCCAATCTCTCGAACCTCTTGCGTGTGCAAGTTGAGGGAGAAATTGGTAAATTAGCCTTTTACCTAGACAGCAGAGGCTATGTCTTCTGCACAGTGCGGCTTCCACAAGTTCCACTCCATGTCGGATGCTCTGCCCCAACTGGAAAATGCCGTCTGTGAGGCTTTCCTCCGTAGACAGCACTACACACAGTGTTTTTTGATCTGGAGAAGGCCTATGATACCGCATGACGATACGGTATCATGGAGACTCTCTGAATTTTTGCGAGATCGTTGATTCCGCGTACGGGTGGGGGGGAGCCCTCTCCGGGTAATTCCTCTGATACCGTATGGCGATACGGTATCATAGCGGAGCAGTTAGTGGGTGTCCCGCAGGAAGTGTGGTCTGTGTCACATTCTTTGCCCTGAGCACCAATCTCATCACCTTGCTGCTGCCTGAAGATGTTCTTGCTACGCTCTACATGGATGACCTTTTTATCTCTTTTGGCCCGGCCCAGATGCCAACTCTGGAGCGGGTATTCTAACAGGCATTGAACCGGGTCTGTCTCTATGCCGAAGCTCACAGGTTTCGGTTTTCTTTGGCCAAGACTAAGGTGGTGCACTTCTGCTGCCATCCATGACTCCACCCTGACCCAGATTTGTTTTTAATGGGGTGCACCTGGATGTGGTTGAATCGCATCATTTCCTTGGTCTTGTATTCGACCGACGCCTCACCTGAGAGGCTCATATTTGCAGCCTTAGGGTCTCCTGTACCTGCACCATGGATATTCTCCCTTCCATGACGTTCAGCGCTTGGGATGCTGATAGGGCTACTGCCCTACTTTTTTATCGATCCTTTGTTTGTTCGAAGCTCAACTATGGATGCAAGTTTTATGCATACACAGCCGAGCATTTATTGCAGAAGGTGGACTCGATCCACCACACCGGCCTTCGCCTTGCGACCAGTGCATTCCGCACTTCCCCCATTGAGAGCCTGTTAGTCGATGCCACTCTCTCTACATCGCTTGCAGTGCATCACTTGCCTGTACGCGTGAGCTTGAGGGCCTCCCTCAGTTGCCAACCCCTTTTTTTTAGGGCCAGGAGAATCCTTTGAGAGCTAAGTATAGCTCTTGGGCCGGTGGCACCCCTGGTTCTGCCCAGCATGCCACCCTGGAGGGTACCACATTTGGCTATTTGTTGCCACGCCTCTGCCCCGTAAGGGGCGCGGCCATTTGCCATCCTGGCCGCTGTGCTGACAGGACTCAGCAACCCGTCCGGCCCCAGCTTAGCCTCTCTTCCTTCCTTCAAAACACTTGTTTCCTCTCTTTTCATACAACCTCTCCCACATCTTTCTCTGGTCAGCCTCTAATTTCACAGGGTAGATGCTGACCTTCTTCTCAAGCCAACCGTCCCGGATCGGGGCTGAGGTGGGAGGGGACAAAGTTC
Organism: Ceratothoa steindachneri; assembly: GCA_963969495.1. Taxonomy (NCBI): domain Eukaryota; kingdom Metazoa; phylum Arthropoda; class Malacostraca; order Isopoda; family Cymothoidae; genus Ceratothoa; species Ceratothoa steindachneri. The sequence goes on along the minus strand of OZ018327.1, from coordinate 79,156,031 downwards.
CCTAACCCCTGAGCTCTGGTTCGGGATGTTTTTTTTTAACAACCTGCTTCATCCCCACCCATACCTTCCTCACATCCCTTTTCCTCTCCTCTTCACATTCTATCAATTTTACGCCGTGTCTAAGGTGGAGCTGCCATGCCGATGGACTGCCAAGCCACCAGGTGGGAGAGGTGGTCCCAAATGGCGGCGCCTGGCTCTGCCGGGCCTGCAAGCACTTCTTGCAGTGCGGGCAACTGTGAGAGGTGGTGAGCTATTGCGTACCGTGTAAAAAAGAGGGTCACCATGCCCAATGATGAGTATAAAAAAAAAAACCAACTTCCCCTGTAACATCAACGGAGCCGCCCTCGGGCAGCTCCACCGAAAAAATGGAGGTACTTTCCCTTGTGCTTGCGCAGGGGACCCTCCATACTTCTTTAACCGGAGAGGAGGCTTACTCCTCTCCTACGCCTACGGGTGTAGGGGACTCCCCCTCACCTTCTCTGGAGGTGCTTTCGGGCACCTCCCTATTTCCAGTGGCAGTCCCTCCTTTTCTTTCTAAGAGGACTGCCAAGAAAGGCAGCCCATTGCCGACCGCCCCTCGTGTAAGCAGCTCAGTAGGGCAAACCCCCTTAGGGGGGAGAGGGAAGCCAGGCCCTTTCGGTCGCTTCCCTCAAAAGACCTGCTGGCAAGAATCTTAAACCTTGCCGGGGTCAAGGCCTGTGCCTTCCCACAAAAGACTGGTGATGCTGCCAAGGGGACCTGTGATGTCCTGGGAGGGGATGGCCAACTGGAGGCCCCTCCTGTGATAGACATGGTCCTTGAGGAAACCCAGCCTCAGAGGGTAGGGCCTTCCATGGGGAATCCGGGCTCAGTGCCAAGCACCGAACCTCAATCCGCCCCTATGCAAGGTCCTCCTCAAACGGCTGGGGCCCCTGAGGCAGTACAAGGAGGGGAAGGATCTCCTCTGACCAGTGCCCCTGCGACAACCAGGACCTTTTCCATTACGGAGAAGGACCTGGCTGAGGCCGGTCCATCTGGCCTAGGGGCTTCTGTCGGCGGAGGTGAGAAGCGGGTTCATTCCCTGCCCTCCTCTCCTAAGAAAAAGACAAGAAAGACTAAAAAGACTCGGGGCTCCTCTCCATCCGCGGGGGCTACAGGGATGGATGGGTCTGTTGCCACTCTGGCAAGCGACCAAGCCAAGATTGGCACATCCGACCCCTCTGCCCCCCCGGGTGCGGAGCCCCTGACTATGACAAAGACGAAAAGTGCACAGGGCGGAGCCTCAATGACATCAGGGCCCCTTATTCAGAGGTTACCTGGCGTTTTCGAGCCTGCTGGCTTCAAACGCTTCTTCGTTATTCGCTCCACTGATGGCACCATGTTGGCCAAGTGCAACATGATCCATCAGAGGAGAGGATTAGCTAGTGCAATTGGTAGAGGGCCGAAGGTGACCCGTTTCTGGGAGGGAGCCTTCTGGCGAATGCGGTGAATCCTGCCAAGGCGGCCAAGATAAGTGCTCTTCAGACACTTCATGGCACCCCGGTGAGTGTGATGCCGCACTCTACCATGAACTTTGTGAAAGGAGTAGTTTATGCGAGGCAACTCATTCACTACTCCATTGAGGACATCACCCTAGAGCTGGCCGACCATGGGGCGGTCAAGGTCGAACATGTGATGAGAAAACAGGGAGGGGCCTCGAGACCCACCCCTACACTCTTCGTCACGTTTGACTGTGACAAGCTCCCTGAATCGGTGCATCCCGGTTGGTACCGCTACCGCGTGAAGGCATTTGTGCCACTGCCGCGGCGGTGCTATTACTGTCACCGCTTCGGCCATACGAATCGTTCAGGTAGACGTGCAAAGTTGGGGTCACCCGAAGTTTGTGTAAATTGCTCCTAGGCCGCAAAAAAAAAGTCCAAATTGTGTGTGGCCAAGTGTGTCAATTGCGGAGAACAGCACCCGGCTTCTTCGAAGCAATGTGGTGCATATCTCCATGAGAAAGAAATCCTGGCTGTTCAGGCCCAGGATCGACTTTCATTCTGCGAGGCCTATGACTTGGTCCTGGCGCGCCCGGCTCTGCCTGGGACGTCATATGCCTCAATAGTTAGAAAGGCACCCTTTGCTTCTGGCCCATCCAGGCCCATGAGCACGGTTGTTTCCGCGCCCATTCGGAGTCCTTCTGCAGGCTCTACTCAACCCCGCCGCTTCCCTGGTAAAGCTGGCGGCAAAAAGGGTTCACACCCAGCCCCTGCTAAAACCAGGGCTCCCCCCTCTTCCCCTAGCATGAACGTTTCCCGTAAGGCGAAACGTCTACGCGCCGCCACGGAGTCATTAGACTCACAGGAGGCAACACCCTTGAAGATGGTCGCTAGGCCATCTTCCGGGGTTCCTTCGCCCACGACCCGAGGTGGAGCGAGTGGCTCGGAGACGGTGGTTCCTCGAAAAGAGGGCCCCCCGCCTCCGAAGCCACGACGGATGCTCTGCTCCGACTGGAAAATGCCGTCTGCGAGGCCTTCCTTTGTAGACAGCACTACGCCACGGTGTTTTTCGATCTGGAGAAGGCCTATGATACCGCATGGCGATACGGTATCATGGAGACTCTCCACACGATGGGGGCGAGGGGACGCCTCCCAATGTTTATATCTGAATTTTTTCGAGATGGTCGATTCCGCGTACGGGTGGGGGGAGCCCTCTCCGGCCCAAAGGAGCAGGAAGAGGGTGTCCCGCAGGGAAGTGTCCTCAGTGTCACACTCTTTGCTCTGAGTATCAACGGCATCACCTCGGTGAGGCCGGAAGATGTTCTCGCTACGCTCTATGTGGACGACTTTCGATCTCTTTTGGCGCTGCCCAGATGCCAACTCTGTAGCGTCGACTCCAACAGGCATTGAACCGCGTCTCTCGCTATGCCGAAGCGCACAGGTTTCGGTTTTCTTTGGCCAAGACTAAGGTGGTGCACTTCTGCCGCCATCCACGGCTTCACCCCAATCCAGATTTCTTTCTTAATGGGGTGCACCTGCATGTAGTGGAATCGCACCGTTTCCTTGGTCTTGTATTCGACCGACGCCTCACCTGGGAGGCTCATATTCGCAGCCTTAGGGTCTCTTGTACCCGCGCCACGGATATTCTCCGTTCCGTGACGTTCTGCGCTTGGGGCGCTGATAGGGCTACTGCCCTACTTTTTTATCGATCCTTTGTTCGTTCGAAGCTCGACTACAGATGCGAGTTGTATGCATCCGCACCCGAGCGTTTATTGCGGAAGGTGGATTCGATCCACCACACTGGCCTTCGCCTTGCTACTGGTGCCTTCCGCACTTCCCCCATTGAGAGCCTGTTGGTCGATGCTGGGGAGATGCCACTCGCTCTGCGCCGCGTGCAGTGCATCACTCGCCTGCACGTGCGAGCCCGGCGCCTCCCTCAGTCGCCAACAGCTCTCACTGCATCCGCAGCTGATCTCGATGGTGCCTATGCCGCCGAGAGACGCCAGTCATACCCTGAGCCCTTTGGGTTTATGGCCAGGAAACTCCTTCGAGATGTAGATATAGCCCTCGGGCCGGTGGCGCCCCTGGTTCTGCCCAGGACGCCACCCTGGAGGGTACCACATTTGGCTATTTGTCGCCACGCCTCTGCTCCCAAAGCTTGTACGGCGCCGGGAGTATTGCGTTCGACCTTTTTGGAGCGGGTCTCTACCAGGCGCTGCGTCTGTCTTCACGGCCGAGCTGGTGGCAATACATCACTCGGTACGGGAGATTACGCGACGTGCCCGGTGCGGTGACCGGATTGTGATCTATAGCGACTCACAGAGCTCCCCGAGTGCTCTCGGGGCATTGGAATCTCCGCATCCCCTGGTTCGCGATATCCGTGAAGCCACGGTTTTGGCGAGCCGGGCAGATGTCGAGATTATCTTCTGCTGGGTTCCTGGACATGTAGGAATTGCGGGGAATGAGGGCGCCAAAGAGTCCGCGACGACTCTGCGACCGGACCAGCGTTTCGCTCTTCCTCACACCGACTACATGGCAGGAATACGGGCAGCTCTTCGGACTGCTTGGCAAAGAAGATGGGAGACGGTCAAAGGGAACTTAAAGTTGCGTGCCATTGCGCCTCGACTGTTCTTATGGACCTATCTCCCATTCCTGCGATGGCTATCAGGTTGCTTTCTGTCGTCTCCGAATCGGACACACTCGTGTGACGCATGTATTCTTGTCGAATGTCTGGGTGATCTTCGCGCACGTTACCTGTCCCGGTACCGGGATGGGCGGGGTCGCTACTGCCTGTCCCAGGTACTCAGGACGAGTGCGTGCATCATGACTGGTGGACTTGTTGACTTTTGGGGGGAGGCCGGCCTTCTCCCTTGTATTTAACTTGTTTTTTGTTATTGTTTTTTTTTTTTGTAGGTCGCAGGCTCCTGCGCAGGGGGAGGGGGACCTCCCTTCGACGCTGGAGCTTGCTCCCTGATTGTTATCCCCTTTTTATTGTTGTTTCTGTTGAAATTTTTATTTTAAAGTAGCCTAGAACTGGGCTGTTTGTTTGCGGCGACTTATGCCCAAGTGGGCAGTCGCCAGATAGCCCCTTGAAAAAAAAAAATGCCACGCCTCTGCTCCCAAAGTTCGTACGGTACCGGGAGTATTGCGTTCAACCTTTTTGGAGCACACCTTATGTCATGTTGGAACCGTGCTGGTGTATACAGATGGCTCCAAATCCCAAGAGGGGGTTGACTTCCACCCCGTATCCCCTCTGTTTGAAGTCAGCGGGGCTCTACATCTGTCTTCATGGCCGAACTGGTGGTAATACACCACTCGGTACAGGAGATCAGCGCCCTGAGTGCTCTCGGCTCATTGGAATCTCCGCATCCCCTGGTTCATGATATCCGTGATGCCACGGTTTTGGCGAGCTGAGCCGATGTTCAGATTATCTTCTTTTTGCTGGGTTCCTGGACACGTAGGAATTGCGGGGAATGTGCCCGCCAAATAGTCTGCGACCAGACCAGCAGTCCGCTCTTCCTCACACTGACCACATGGCAGGAATACGGGCAGCTCTTCCGACTGCTTGGCAAAGAAAATGGGACATGGTTGAAGGGAACTTAAAGTTGCATGCCATTGCGCCGCGACTGTTCCCATGGACCTATCCTCCAATGCCGCGATAGCTTCAGGTCGCTTTCTTTCATCCCTGAATTAGACACACTTGTGTGATGAATCACTATTTGATGGAGCGCTTGCCTGCATCATCCCCCAGACTGTTCGGCACATTCTTGTTGAATGTCCCAATATGGGTGATCTTCGCGCACGTTACCTGTCTCTGTACTGGGATGGGTGGGGTTGCTACCGCCTGTCCCTTGTGCTCAGGATGAGTGCGTGCACACTGACTGTTGGAATTGTTGACTTTTGGGTGGAGGCCGGCCTTCTCCCTATTATTTAAGCAGGTATTTTGTTTTGTTTGTTTTTTCGCCCTTATACTTAGCACGCTCCTGCGCTTGGGGGGCCCTTCCCCCAATGCAGGAGCTTGCTTACAGCTAGCTTCCTTTTTCCTTTTTTTGGGGGGGTTGTTTTTTATCTTTTTGGATTTTATTTTGAAATAGCCTAGTACTAGGCCAGTTTTTAATATGGCGATTAATGCCCAAGTAGGCAGTCGCCAGATGAGCTCTTAAAAAAAAAAAATATCTATCATACTTCTCACATTCCAGTGCTCATCCTCACCTAATTTACACATCTGACATACCTTGCTTTGAGTTGCAGACCATCTATAGTTTCTTGCAAGAGTAGGTCACCACCCAGGCTTCCATCATACCACCTCACATACTCTGGGGATTCTTTCTCCTTGTACCATTCCAGGGTTTGCTTTTGTTCCATTTCATTCTTCCACTTTCTAACTCCCATGTCTTTCATTCTAACCCTTCTCTATTCCTGCTCACTATTCTCCATTCATGCATATTTTCTCTACCTACCATACCATTCATATACACCATTTTTTACACTTCTTCCCCTACTTACTATATCTTTCATTCCACATATATACTTTCCTTGCCAGTCTTGCATCATCCATTCGTTCATCTTATTTTGTACATAAGGGTCGCTTTCACAAGTCTTTCTCTAAATGTACTCCATCTCATATCACCTCTCAGAGCTACTGTCACTGCATACCTTGGTGCATTTAGTGCCATTTTTGTCCCCTTTCCAACTTTTCTATCTCACTCTCCTTCCATACAACCACATCCATACCATACATAATGCTCGGTACAACTACACTCTTCCATACTTCTCTTATCACATCATACCTACTCATTCTCAATCTTGCTGCACTTCCCAGTCGGCCAACCCACTGGTTAATCACACTAATCTTTTCATTCTTCATCTCATCACATCCCTTCGGGCTTAGCCACACCCCTAGATTCCCAGTCTCCATATCCTGTTCCTCTCATCCTCTGCCTTATTCACAATCATTACTTTACTCTTTTCCTTGTTAAACTTCATTCCAAAATCCCCTCCATATACACCAATGATGTCTAGTATACTCTGGAGTTTCTCCACTGTTTTACTCATAATTATTACATCGTCTGCATACAGCAATATGCATATCTTGTCATCCCCAACCCTCACTCCAGCATTCATTCGTCTGACTCTCCCAGCTAATTCTTCTGTATATAAGCTAAATAGGGTTGAGGATAGAATACATCCTTGCCTAACTCCTTTCTCCCTTTTGACCCACTTGGTTTTTAGGTCTCCTAGTCTATACATTGTTCTTGTATCCTCATACATACTTCTAATAATATTCACTAATTTCTCACTGAGGCCACTCCTTTCTGTCAACCCTATCATATGCTTTTTCTATATCTAGGAAACATAGATATAATTTACTTCATTCATTCTTCTTTCCTTCCCATTATTTCATTCACTACAAACATTGTCTACCGCTCTCCTATCTGCATGAACCCCATTTTGTTGCTCACCCAGTACTCTCGCGCTCTCAATCCATCTACAGTCTCATTCATACTCTGGTGAAAATCTTTCCTAGTGTGTTTAGGAGAGCAATTAGTGTATAATTCTTTGGTTCATTCTTACTCTTATACCCACCTTTATGTAACAGTGTCCCTCTGCATTCATTCCACCTCTTTGGTACTCTTTTCTTCCTGCACTTTATTAAATAACTCATTTTCTCAATCACCACCTCGCCTCCATTCTTGTACATTTAATAGGGTATTTCATCTGGTCCAGTGGCCTTACAATTTTTCTGTGTTTTCACACACTTTGCAACTTCTTCTATATTGATTCTTTCATTTAGTTCCTCTGCATCCTTCCTATCCAAGGTTATACTCCTCTCTCACATCAGACACTTCACCAACTCTTCCAATTTTCTCCCAGAACTCTTTTATGGCCTTTTTCCTATCTTCATTCTCATTTATATAGACGCCATTTACTTTCAGATTCTCTACACTTTCAGTGCTGCTCATTCCTTCTCTCATGAATCTGTACCATTCATGGCCACCTTGCAACCCTTTTTCTTTTAGGGCCTGGTTCACTTTCCTTTTGAACTACTTTTGCATCCCTAATCATGCGCTTTGCCACTTTCTGCTGTTGTCTGTACTCTGTCCATACATTCTGATACTCATTTTCAGTGTCTTCTCTTTCTCAACTGTCTACATATTCTGTTAAGCCTCTTTCGCTCCTTCCTACCATTCTTAATCTCATCGATCCACCATGGTTTACACTTTCTTTCTTCTATTTACTTGTATATTTTGCTGACTGCAGCATTTCTTACATTTTCAACAAATCCTCCATCCATCTCATTCACACCTTGTAGATCACCATCCATCCAAGTTCTTTCACTCAAGCCAGCTTGGAAATTCTCCCAATTTACATCTCTCAACCTCCATTTTCTTGCTTTATCCTTCACATTTTTCTCCTTTCTCCCATGCAACTTACATTCCACCAGAAGCATATTGTGGTCAGATACAATGTCAATCATTCCATCTTCGTCTATCCACATACAGGATACCATTTCTCGCATTCTTCCATTTACCAACATGTTGATCGCGCATACATATTCACAACTTCACTCTTCCCCATGCGAACCTTCTCAAATTCATTCACCCTTTTATACTTTACACTCTTTCATTCGTTTCACTTGCCCAATCAATCACTTCTTCACCACCTCATACCTTGGCTCACCCACCCTTTGATCACGTGCAAAAAACTCTAGTACCTTCCCTTCCAAGCACTCGCCTAATACATTCACTCAATATCCCTTATTCTCTGGGTACTTGAGCTTACAATAACGCTCAAATTCCAAGAAGAATTCATCCACACTCTTCCCACCATGCAACCTAAACTTATCAAATTTGGCACTTCCCTTATCAAAATACCTTTCTCCATATTCACTTCACTCACTTAAGCTGCTCTCACTCACTCATGCCAATCATACATTCACTCTCTTCTTTATCTGAATACAAGTTCACACTCTGCCCTCTCACCTTCCGATCCTTTTCTCTTGTTCGGGAATTTGAATGGTAAACACCTCTTCTGGAACTACTACTCAATCAATCCCAGGGCTCAGGTCCTTGTCTACCTATATATGGGCTGAAGTTAGGTGTCCTAAATGTTGAGTTTACGCATCACTACTTAAGTACCGCTTCATTTTCCTGTCTTGATATATCCTTGTGCTCTCCGGATGCACAGCCTGATTTTGTCGTGGGTAGTCAATGATCCCTGATCTGCCCTTTTCACCGGTGGTGCTTGGCGTGGCTGCAGTAGTTGACATTTCAAGAAATGACTGATTTCTCTGTCCCACTCAAGGAGTTTAGGTTGGTGGAGGAAGCTATTGAGTTCTTCTCTGGTAACCTCAGCGCTGCGGGTTGGCCTCCTCCACTTTACTTGATTCTTTGTTGTAGGTTGTGTGCTCTTGCACTGGGGGGGGAGGGTGTCTATCCAGCATTTACTCTTCCTCACACTGATTACATGGCAGGAACACCCGGTAGCCCTCTGAGCTGCTTGGCAAAAAGATTGGAGACAGCTGAGGGGAACTTAAAATTGCGTGCCTTCTTGCCTGAATGATCCTACCCCCTAATGCTGCTATGACTTCAGGTTGCTTTCAATCATCTTTGAATCAGGCACACTTTCAGGATGCAGTGCCATTTAATGGAGCACTCGCCTGCACTTTATTGCAATGACTCTGTTTGTCCTTCAGACTCTTTGGCACATTCTTGTTGAATGTTCCAGTATCAGGATGATTGGGGTAGGTACTGCTCTTCCTTTTTACTTGGTACGGGTTTGTGTACGCAGACTTGTGGATTACTGACTTTTTGGAGGAGGTTGGACTCTCATTTTATTTGACTTGACTCTCTTTGTTGCAGGTTGCATTTTCATGGGATGTGGGCATCCCCCTGATTCTGGAACATGCTTTCTTTTTTAATTTTAGAATACCATAGTACTAGACAAAATTTAATTACGGTTACTTATTTCCTTGAAGGCCCTCACCAGATAGGTGAATAAAATAAACCTTATCTACGCTGGAGTAGATAAAGTGTTAACAAAATATTGGAAATCCCTATATTTATTGCTGGGGGGAGGGAGCTACATTTTATATATTTTTTTTCATATGGATCAAATATAACATAATTGAATTATTAGAAGACTTCTGGTGATGTGTAGGATCTCAGCAAAGATGCTGAGATACCTGTATATAAGCACAAATGGACGAGTTGGAAGAAAATGGTGAAAATTAAGCGTTTGTATTAATATTTGTACATGAAGCATTCTCATTTCAAGTGGTATTGAATATACTTGATTGATTGTTGCAAAGTTTGTGAAATAATTTGCATTGGTAATTTAAGTTTTATCATTACTTCAGTAAGGAACACTGCACTGTATGTCTGATACAAAGGGGAGGTAGTTACTCATTGCTATACTAATCACTGATTTTACTTTATTGGTTTTTGGAAAGAAATTTCTAGTCCATTCATCAATCACTTTAAATTTTCATTTAGGGTGTTTAAAAATAACTTGTTAATTAAATTGTTTAATTATTTTTATTTCAAGGTTGTACCCATACTTCAGTGCATTATGTCTGAAAGAAATGAAGGTAGTATCGATGGATCAGTCAGTGAAATGAGTTTTCAAGATGATGAAATTAAGGCTGATAAAATGAGTGATATAAATTCTGAAGAAGAGATTTTGGAGTCTAGTTCAGAAACAGCTCTGATAGATGCTGCCCTAAATTCTGAACTAGTTCAAAATTTAGATGGTGAGGGTCTAGAAAGAATTCAGCAGCATGATGAGGATGAAGATGCAAATACAGAACATGAAGGAAAAAATGGTGCTCCAGAATGCAGAGAAGAGCAGCTTCAACCTTCACTTCAAAATGAGATTGAATCATCAGATCCATTTTCACCTTTAAAGCAAACACCAGATCAAGCTAAAGAGCCTTTAGAAGCTGAATCTGTTTATGACTTGACAGATACACAGGTAAACTTGTGCTCAATTTCATTTACACTGTAGTAGACATGATTAATATGTAGCTACCTTCCAATCTTTTTACTTCACTTAATTTAATTTTTTGTATAAACTCAGAGTTTTTAAATGGAACACCCCAGCCTCAGTTAATTTGGGTTTAATTTTACTCTTGAATCTTTTCTTTTCTCTTCTTTTCCATCATTTCCCAAATGAGTGAACTCACTTTATTGGATTATGTTGTTTTTCCTTACATTGCCAAAACTCCTATTGTTTGAAGTTATGCATTGATGTATTTCAAGTTTATTTTTGAGCTATGAGTTTTTTATTTCTGCTTCTCAACTCATGGATGATTTCTCAAAGCTCTAAAATAATTTGTTGACTAGTACCTTCAATGTAACTATTTTACGTGATAATAAAGTCAATGTTTCCGAACATAATATTTGTTGGGACTCATACAAGATTTAGTTATATACTGAGAATAATCACTCATAAAAAAGACCAATCAGGAGATAACTTACCTAACACCCTTGCTACCTCTTCTGTGAGGTAGGTTGTCCCTAAGAGAAGAGAAATTTTGTGTTTGGGCCATCTATGACCAGGTAGGTGTTTGATGTCTGGGCTTTGTTATATCTGCCTTTTAGTGTCAGGGCAAGGTTTATTCTGTGTTTGTATTCAGGAGGTGAGTTCTAGGTGACTTACTTTCTAACCCACTACTTCTCTTCTGTGAGATGAATGGTCGCTAGGAAGGTGACTACCTCTCCAGGATAGGTTCACAGGTCCTTGAGGTTAAAGATGATCTGGGTGATGCATTCATGTCTGAAGTTTGGGCAGTCAAGGAGGTGTTTGGTGTTATCAGTGTGTTAGTTCTATCCGGTGCATGTTGTTGATGAAGTGGGGTTTATATTGTTTGTACTGGAGTGCCTGACCTTAATTGTATATCTAGTGTAGTGATTTGTTCTTTTTCCTGGAGGGGGGGTGGGCATTTAAGATAGTTTGGTGGTAGAGTATTCAGGTGTCCTTTGGTGGTGCACTCGGCAAAGCCATAGCCCCAAAAACATTGTTCTAAGAAAGTATAGGTTGAATATTACTTCAATTTTGTATTTATATTTAATCAGCTAAACCCAATGAAAAGCACATTGAATCTTTTCTATTCCTGCTGATGAAATTTTGTTGTAGAAATATACCACTGTAAAACTATTAATGATTAACCCTGTATATGATGTCCCTCAAAGCTTTGGATAATTTTTTTTGTATACCCATGCTTAAAAAATCTATCAAGACTGATGTTCCTGATGTATTTGTAAAGGGAAATATTTTTAATGTTTCCTGAATTCATTGAGATTTCTTTAATTTTTCCAGGTGAATGATCTGAATGACTCGTATTTGGATGGTGATGCAAATAAGGAAAATGGAGTAAATAAGAGGCGGAGTGATGAAGCTCTTGAAATTAGGGATGAATTAGATTTTGAAGAAGAAAAAGAGAGTGCTGAAGAAGGGGAGGAATCTGATGGTTTGTATTTGTGATAGTATTTTATATTTATTAGGAAATAGTTAAAATATGCCAGGTCAACATACATTTTTGCCTACAAGGAATCGGTCATTGGAGCATATCCTCGAAAACTCAACCTTACTCATTACTTTGTGGCCTCCCGAACTCTCTTTAGTCAGGTGGGGCCCCAAGAACATCACTTACCATAGGCAGGTCCACAGGTCACCTCCCAGAGGTGGAGTCTGAGTTTTGATGCGTGTTTCAGTGAAGTTTATTCTATGTTTGTACTTTTGGAGGATAGCGTAGTGGCCTAATCTAAATTGGGCTGAAATTGCTGAGTTCCATGTAGTGATATGTTCATTTGGGGAGGTGGTTCATTCAATGGAATTGCTGGGACTCCGGGCAAACTAGGAGGACCTGCGGAGGCACATTGCATCATGTTCCCCTTTAGCTATTTTTCTGCAGGAGACCATGCTAGGTGCATGTCCCCTGCCCACCCTCCTGGGGTATAAAGGTTTTATGACCCCACCACCACAAGATGGGGGAGGCACAATTTACACCCAGCATGATGTCTCCATTCTTCTTTTCATTTTAGATACGGCTATTCAGGCAGTGCTGTGCAGCTTCACCTGGATAGGAGGTATACTGTTATTTCTGCGTACATTCCACCATCAGCTGACTTCAACATGGGGACTTCTGCCACTTGGAGATCTGAAAGGCAGACATCCTCTCTGGGGAGACCTCTCAATAAATCCCAGGGGACAAGTCCTTGCTGATCTGATCGAAGAGCTTGAAATAGGTGTCCTAAATGTGGATGAGTGTACAATCACTGCCTGAGAACTATTCATTTTCTTGCCTTGATATATCTCTGTGCTCTCCGGATGCACAGCCTGATTTTGATTGGGGGGTTGGTCGATGACCTCCATGGTAGTGATCACTTTCCCATTCAAATATAATTTTCTGGGTGGCTGCCCCCTGAGAGCTCACCTCGGTGGTGCTTGGCGCAGGCGCGGTGGCTTGCATTTCAAGAAATGACTGAATTCTCTATCTCAGTCGAGGAGTTTAGGTCGGTAGAGGAGGCCATCGAGTTTTCTCCAGCAACCTCATCGCTGCAGGCCTGAGTACTATTCTCAGAATGTCTGGCTGCTTTGCACACCGACCACTCTGATGGTGGTCACCCCTGAAACAAGCGTTATGCCTACATGCTTATAAGCGCCGACTGAACGATTTCTTTGTCGATGAATTTCGCCGGGCTAGGGCTAGGTTCCGGTATATTTTGAAGCATGCCCGCTGCTCTTCTACGTGTCTTCACTTAATGGGAAGATCCCTCTAGCACAGGTGTGGAAGCGAGTCAAAAGGATTTGGGGCAAGTTCTCACAGGACCCCCCTCCCATTCTCCAGGAGAATGGGATGGCAATCTTGGACCCCCTGTCCATGGCGGAATCCTTCGCACCCGCTTTCTCAACATTCTCTAGCTGGGATGCTCCTTCACCAGCATTCAATGCACAGCGCGATGTTGTGGAAGCCGCCAGCTGGACTTTGCCTCCAAGTCTGGAGAACCCTTCAACACCAGGCTTACTGTGAGTGAGTTGCATTCCGCTCTTGCTTCGTGCGCAGACACCGCCCATGGTCCAGGCAATGTCCTGTATGCCATGCTTCGGCACCTGGGTGAGCGAGGCATGGCCTTTGTTAGATTTATTTAACAGGATCTGGGTGGAGGGTCTCCTCCTGGATTCCTTGCGAATCGCTACTGTGCTCACCTTTCGCAAACCGAGGATAGATCACTCTACTCCAGCTGGTTTCCACCCAATCTCTCTAACCTCTCCCTTTTTTCTGGACAGTCGAGGCCATCTGTCTTCTGCACACTGCGGCTTCCACAAGTTCCACTCCACATCGGATGCTCAGCTCTGACTGGAAAATGTCGTCTACGAGGCCTTCCTTCGTAGGCAGCACTATGCCACAGTGTTTTTTGATCTGGAGAAGGCTTATGATACCGCATGACAATATAGTACCATGGAGACTCTCCACACAATGGGGATGAGGGAATGCCTCACAATCTTTATATCTGAAGTTTTGAGAGATTGTTGATTCCGCGTACGGGTAGGGGGAGCCCTCTCTGGCCCAATGGAGTAGGAAGAGGCTGTCCAACAGGGAAGTGTCCTCAGTGTCGCACTCTCTGCCCTGAGCATCAACAGCATCACCTCGGTGCTGCTGCAAGATGTTCTTGCTACGCTCTACATGGACGACCTTTTGACCTCTTTTGGCACAGCCCAGAGGCTAACTCTGGAGCGTCGACTCCAACAGGCATTGAACCATGTCTCTTGCAATGCCGAAGCACATAGGTTTCGGTTTTCCTTGGCCAAGACTAAGGTGGTGCACTTCTGCTGCCATCCACAGCTCCACCCTGACCCAAACTTAATGAGGTACGCCTGGAAGTGGTTGAATCGCACCATTTCCTTGGTCTTGCATTTGACCAATGCCTCACTTGGGAGGCTCATATTCGCAGCCTTAGGGTCTTTGTACCCGCGCCATGGATATTCTCTGTTCCATGATGTTCAGCGCTTGCGGCACCGATAGGGCTACAGCCTTATTTTAGCAATCCTTTGTTCGTTCGAAGCTCAACTACGAATGCAAGTTTCATGCAGCCGCATCTGAGCGTGTATTGCGGAAGATGGACTTGATCCACCATACTAGCCTTCGCCTGGTGACTGGTGCCTTCCGCACTTCCCTCATTGTGAGCCTACTAGTTTATGCTGGGGAGATGCCACTCGCTCTACGTTGTGCACAGTGCATTAATCACCTGTACACATGAGCCCAGCACCTCCCTCAGTTGCCAACAGCTCTCACTGCATCCACAGCTAATTTCGACAGTGCCTATGCCATCGAGAGACACCAGTCATACCCTAAGCCCTTTGGGTTTAGGGCTAGGTATAGCTCTCAGGCCGGTAGCACCCCTGGTTCTGCCCAGGATGCCACCCTGAAGGGTACCACATTTGCTCCCAAAGCTTCTGCAGCACCGGGAGTATTGTGTTTGACCTTTTTGGAGCACACTTTGTCACGCTGGAACTGTGCCAGTTTATACGGATGGCTCCAAGTCCCAAGAGGGGGTCGGACTCTACCATGCACTGCGTCTATCTTTCTGGCTGAGCTGGTGGCAATACACCACTTGGTAAGGGAGATTATGCGGCGTGCCTGGTTTGGAGACCTGATTGTGATCTATAGCGACTCACAAAGTGCCCTGAGTGCTCTTGGGGCATTGGAATCTCCACATCCCCTAGTTCACGATATCCATGGTGCCACAGTTTTGCAAGCCAGGTGGATGTTGAGATTATCTTCTGCTGGGTTCCTGAACATGTAGGAATTGCTGGAAATGAGTGTGCCAGGATTCGGCGACGGGACCAGCGTTTCACCCTTCCTCACACTGACTACATGGCAGGAATACAGGTAGCTCTTCAGGCTGCTTGGCAAAGAAGATGGGAGACTGTCGAAGGGAACTTAAAGTTGCATGCCATTCTGCCGCGACTGTTCCCATGGACCTACCCCCCAATGCTGCAAGGGCTTCAGGTTGCTTTCTGTCATCTCCGAATTGGTAACACTCGCGGGATGCACTGCCATTTGATGGAGCGCTCGCCTGCACCCTACTGTGAGGACTGCATTGTTCGGCACATTCTTGTTGAATGTCCCAGTCTGGGCGATCTCTGCGCACGTTAGCTGTCCTTTGTACTCAGGATGGATTCATGCACACCAACCTTTAGACTTTTTGGAGGAGGCTGGCCTTCTCCCCTTTATTTAAATTGTTGTTTTTTCTTATTTTAGTAGGTCGCATGTTCCTGAACAACCCTGGCCCCCCCCCCTCCCCCAATGCCAGAGCTTACTTCCTGCTTAGTACCTTTTTTCTTTGTTTTATTTTTATTTATGGGTTTCTTATGTTTTTTTAGCATCCTCTTTTAAAGATGCCTAATTTTAGGCAATGTTGAATACGGCGAGTAATGCCCAAGTAGGCAGTCTCTAGATGAGCTCTTTTAAAATAAAAATAATCCTTCTGTATCAGGGGTATGTAAATATTAAGTATCATGATAGGCCCACATATACTCTATTGGTGGGCTTCCACGAGAGAAGAAATGATAATGTATGATTGGATATGTGTATCATTGTGTATACCCAATGGGTAGTCTTTTTATGACTCATGAAAGTTTTATATCTATGATCAGAATTGCTGCCACTCAAATTAGATTTTCTTAATGGCAAAGAATAGTGTCTGCCATCAACTTGCATAGCATTTTTATTATTTGCAAAGCTGGGAGTCTGCAGGCCCATACCTGAGTCAGTGACCTTCACTTATTGAATTTCAGGGGAAAAGAAGAGGGAACCAATAAATAAAGAGGAAGGAGAACTTAGTGATGAAGATGAGGATGAGTCACTTCTTCGCCAGGAACCTAAAACTGTTTGCAGGTTTGTTCTTCTCTATAGTCAGCCTAGGCTCTGACTTTTAGTTTTAGTTAAAACTCACTAAGGTGTGGGTTTTAGTTTTTTAATGACCAATGTATTCATATGCTTGGTCTTCAAAGAATGTTGGCTAACACTAATGCCATTTTCAGCCTCCTCAGAACTTAAGAAAAAGGTTAGTTGTTTTTGTAAATCATGAGCATTTGGGGATTATGTGGGATTGGTATATTCAATTACATTAAATCCAAATTCTTCAATGTAGCGACCTACCCGCCCAGCCCCATTATGCATGGGGATGACAGCTGTAGTAGCATGGGCAACCATAGGACTGTTAACAACCTTATGCCCTCCCACTCCCCTCAGCCTTACGGAAGGCAAAGATAGTACTGGTAACTTTCATTACCTAGAGAAATTGGTGCTCACCGGATGTTACCCGTCTCAGTACTGGGATGAGTGGAGTTGCTACCGGTTTTGTTCCTTTTACTCGGACAGGTTCGTGTTTACAGACTTGTGAACTATCTGACTTTTGAGGGGTTCCTGCATTGGGGGAGGGCCTCCCCCAGATCCTGAAGTGTGCTTCTTGCTTTTTTGTTTTTGCGTTGTAAATTTAGTTGGTTTAGCTTGGGAATTTTTAATGGCCTAGCACTAGGCCGAAAATTTAACTATGGCGACTTATGCCCTTGAAGGTAGTCACCAGGTGGGTATTTAAAAAAACAAAATGGTGCCCTCTCTCTAGCTCCTCCCCTGCACTTTCTTAAAATATCCAACTCTCTCTTCACTTCTGATTTCTAGGGGGCTTGGGAGGCTTATGAGCACCATTTTCTTTATTTTGTCTTTGTACACATTGACTGGTTCACTTATTGACTTTTTGAGGAAGGCCAGGCTTCTCCCCTTTATCTAACTAGTTATTTTTTTTTATTTTTGTAGGTTGCACTTTCCTGCGCCTGGGGGACCTCCCCCCGACACTGGAGCTTGCTTCCTGCCTCTTGCCTTCTTCCTTTTTTTATTTTGTTTTTTTATTATTATTTCATGTTGCTATTTTAAAGTAGCCTAGTACTAGGCAGTGGTGAGTACACCAACTTATGCCCAAGTAGGCAGTCGCCAGATGAGCTCTTAAAATCTTAATTGTGCCTGTGGGGGGGAGAGCAAGAATGCAATTACTATGCTCTGTTGTTTTAGAAGGATTTTCACTGTGTGAAATTGGCACAGATGATTAGTTGAGGACCCACTCTCTCTGTTGACCATCCCATGATGATGTTACCAAATCCCAAATTTCCGGCTAGGATAAGTAGGAGGTGGGTGGTTGCTGGGGTGGCATATCCTTGATTGGAAAAAGAGGATAGTATGGGGGGGGGGAAACCTTCCCAGGTCTGACCACTGTTGGGCAACAGCCTGAGGCTGCATCCCTTTCCAGGCGTGCACTGATGGTCTCAGCATATTGGAATGATCTCTTTATTGAATGGCCCAAACTTATCTGGTGCAAGGTGTCATTTTTTGTATACAAAGGCTAGGTGGGGTGTTTTAGCTTGTACACCTGCCATAAATCCTCACTGAGTTTCACATTTTCAGGTTTTTCAACAAGGGTCAGTGTACCTGGGGAACCAATTGCAGATTCCTTCATCCTGGAGTTTCTGACAAAGGGAATTATAACATGTTTGCTGCCCCCAAACCCACCAGTCAGTCAGAGAAAGATGACAAGTCAGAAAAAGAAAGGGTAAGGTAGAAATCAAGAATGATTTCCTCCCCCCCCAAATGAGTTGAATGAAGGGTTAATTTTGCTGTTAAAAACATGGTAGGTGGGTAGGTAGGGAATTTCACTCTTATTGACTATGACATCCCCAAGTAGATAATAAAACCAAGATAAAGATCAGCATGACAATCGCTGGTGAGCTTGAGTGCATCAGGAACTGGTTATCTTTTTTGGTTTGATAGTGTAGAAAGCTCAAGTTAACCTGTTTCTTGAATGGGAGATTTCTGGTGAATGTGGCAGACCTTTTTGAAGCGGCCATTATTAATGCCCTTCATACACTCGATGGCTCGCCAGTGAATGATGCCACACTCTACCATAAATTTCATGAAAGCAGTGGTTTATTTGAGGGAACTCGTAGACTACTCCTTAAAAGACATCACCAATGAGCAGTCAAGGTCAAACATGTGATGAGAAAACAGGGAGGAGCCTCGAGACCCCACACCTACAATCTTCCTGACGCTCACTCGTGATAGACTCCGAGTCGGTACGTGCTAGTTTGTATCGCTGCCATGTGAAGGTATTTATGCCACTGTCGCAGAGGTGCTAATACTACCGCCGCTTTGGCTATACGAATCGCTCATGTAGATGTGCAAAGTCGGGTTTACCCAAATTGTGTGTAAGGTCTCCAAAGCTGTACACAATAGGTCCCTCTTGTTTATGGCTCTGTCTCTCAATGTGGTGCATATCTCCTGGAGAAGGAAGTCCTGTCCATTCAAGCTACGGATTTTCTTTTATTTCGTGAGGCTAATGACTTAGTCCTTATGCACCGCCACTCCCTGGGATGCTTTATGCCTCAAAAATAAACAAACCCTTCTGTGGGTTCTAGTCACAACGTGCGCTCTGGTAGAACTGGTGGCACAATGGGCTCATACCCAGCCCTGGTTAATACAGGGATGCCACACACAAGTGAGTCCCCCTACTTCAAGGTGGTCATAAGCCCGTCTTGGAGACTTTTAAGCTGTCCCTTGAAAAGAGGATAGTACCAAAGGAGCTTCAGCTACAACGCCCGCACTCAAGGCTGGATTGGGTGATCCTGAGATGTGGGACCCTCCAAAAAGAGGTGGAAGGAGGAAAAGACTTGCATAGAGAACCCAACCTATTCAGATAAGTCATCAAAGGCAACAGCCCCTCTGAGTGTGAGGGTCTTCACTTTGAAAAGGGCGCCTGCATTACCTCCGAGCTAGGCCTGGAGCGCATATTCCTTCAATGAGATTGCTGTTGACTCCCAGCCAACGCCGCGGAGTGGCGGAGGCTCATCTCCGGCTCCATGTTAACTATTTTTTCTGCAGGATACCTTTCTGGCAGTGCTGTGGAGCTGGAGCCGGAGCTGTAGCCAGAAATTTCAAAACGTTGGAGCTGGAGCCAGTAAATTTCAAACAGATAGAGGTGGAGCTAAAGATTTAGGTATTGGCTCCACAGCCCTGCTTTCTGGGTACATGTCCCCTGCCCCCTTCCCTGGGTTTTCCGACCCCATCACAAGAGGAAAATGTGTGATTTACACCCGGCATGATATCTGCTATTTGCTATATAATACCCCCTTCAGATAGTGGCAGTTCAACTACACCTAGATAGGAGGTGTGCTGTTATTTGTGCGTACATTCCACTCAGCTAACCTAGACACGGAGGACTTACGCAGCATTGTGACATGGTTGCTGAGGCCCTTCCTTTTGTAGTAGTCTTAAGTAGTCTCCCGTCTGGCAACCGGTGCCTGCTTGTCAATGCTACGGACCTTGCACTTCTTCTGTGCTATGCACTATGCCTTTGTATGGATATCTCCCTTGTTCGCCAACTGCTCTCTTAGTATTTGTGGCCAATCTCGATAGTGCCTATGTCTTAGAGAGACTCTACTCACACCCTAAGCCCTTTATGTTTAGGCTAGGAAACTCCTTTGAGAGCTCTATGTAGCTTGTGCCTGTGGTGCCTCTGGTTCTGCCCAGGACGCCACCTTCGACTATTTATCGCCACACCTCGGCTTCCACAGTGCTGGGAGTATTGAGTTCGGCCTTTTTGGAGTAACACACTCCGTGTCATTGTATACGGATGGCTCTACCAAGCTCTGCATGTCTTAACGGTTCTGTTGGTTGCAATTCAAAGTAGGTTTGGTAGATATTTTGTTGTGCCTTGTCCAGAAACCAGATTGATCTATAGCGACTTACAAAGCGCCCTGAGTGCTCTCAGGGCATTGTAATCTCTGTGCCCCCTGGTTTGCAGTATCAGTGACACCACAGTTGTGTGTGTATTTTGCTGTGTTTTTTTTTGTGTGTAGCCTAACAATTGACTAAAATTAATTGCAGTGACTTATGCCATTGGTGTCAGTCCCCAGCTGTGTGCCGGGGGGGGGGGGGGGGGGCTGTTTGTTTTGCCATTGGGTGTTTTTTTTTGTGGTATTTAATATAGCTTAGTAGTAGTCTAAATTGATTACTTCGATTTATGGCCTCGGTGGCAGTTGCCTAATGGGACCATAGAAAAAAGTGGACTGATTCAGTTGTTGTTGGCGGCGGCCCTTCTCCGTACTATTTAAATTTTGGAGTTTTACCCGTGTACTGGTCCTCTGAAGGAGTGGATCTCCTTCCAACTCTTGAGCATGGCTTTTGTTTGTTGTTTTTGTCGTAGCTTATTTGTCAGACGAATTGTGTGTGTTATTATGTGTGACTATGCCCCTGCAAGCAGTTGCCAGATATCACCTTAAAATTAAAAAAGTAATCCTGCAAGTTGCCATCGTGTATTTGATGTCATGAAAGGTACCAAGTCTGCAAGCCTGATGCACAAGACATTCATGGGCCTGGCTATCGCAGACCATGGCTAGCTATGGCATTGATGCACACTAACCCCATCTTGTGGGAAAGGAGTTGATGAAGATTTTTAGATGTGGATTCCTGGTTCTATTGATTTTTTAGAGATTTGTACTGGTGCAATCGATTTTCATACATTTTTTTTTCCGTTTCAGCAGCATGAAGTACGAAGGTTTATACCAGAACCAGTTGGTTATGAGTCGGCCTGGGAGCGAGGTCTCCGACATGCCAAGGAGGTGAGGATTGATTTTTTTTAATATTGTTTCAGTAGTGCTGTTCATTAATAACCAATGTTTGCTTTTGTAAACCATGTTTGTTGCAGTGAAGAGCATCACTGCAATCACAGCTGCTCACTCACCATAGAAAGCAAACTATATGTGACCACGCCCATGCTTTATATAAGTGGAGATAATAGGCTGTGCACTCGCTCCCTTGTGGAATAACCTCACTCGATGTATCCTGTGCGACATTGTTGCAATTGAACTGTTCCTAGCTGTTGCATGGACGGCTAGCAGAGCGGGAGTGCTATCAAATTCCCACAGCCTGCAACAGCCTCCCTCCATTCTAACCTGGTCACTCAGAAGGCACAGCCACCACTTAATTCGGGTAACATTGGTGGGGCCTTCAGCACAGGAGGCTGGGGGATCAAAGACTTAATCTTCCAAGCAGTCAGAGGGAGCAGAGATGCCATCTGCTACCGGGGAGCTATAAATAACAACAACAATCCAATGTTTCTTTGACTGGTTCAAGGAGCGTGGTGGCTCAGATGTCCTAATGAACCATATTTAAGTTTATCCCAGCTAAAGTCCATTATTTAGGCTCAAAGAACTCCACTGACGAGACAGGGTTCTCCAAGAGACCAAGCGGTTAGTGTATTTTCAGATTTTGTTTTCCTTGTAATAGTGTTGGGCATATTGTGAATGTTTTTAACCGTTTGATTCCTGGTTGCAATGAGAGCAGATGTGTGTGGTTTATTGAAATGCAGTCCTCAATTATGTGTTTAATAGTTGGGGTACAGTGTTGTATTTCTGGTCAAGCATCTGGCCTCTTCTGGTAGCTCAGAAGGGCTGAGTGATTACTACACTGTAGTATGGCTAGGGGAACTGCCCTCACAAGGAAGGGTAAATGTAAAGTAGCCATGCATTGAGTGAAGTGTGTGTGGATATGCAGAAGTGGGTACAGTTAATCGTTAATGCATTAAAAATTGAATGAAATTTAACTTTAAAGTGTTAATGTTAATTATTATAAACAATACATAAAGCTTTTTCTCTCTCTAAAAACTGCTTCAAAAACCTCCCAAATTATAAATTATAAAAATTGCCAAAATGATAAAGGACAAAGAAAATGAGCTCTTGGATAAGGCCATGGCTGGCATGGGCACTCCCACAAACTTTTCAAGTGAATGTATGTTTGCTGTGTAGGGGATTCTGGTTTATGCAATCTTTCATGTGTTTTATGGTGTGGATGGATCTACTAAAACCTGGGCAGATATTCACGATAGAGTCCTCCAGCCTTTTCTGGTTGCTCACGAGGGCTGGGTTGTGCCCACATCTCAGCCTGGTCAGATGTGCACCCTGTCCATGATCTATGGTGGCTTCAGATGTGAATGTCAGGGGGGGATATCACTTCCTGCACATGAGGGTTGTTGGAGATGAGCACACTGATGAGAGGCCCAGCAACTGGACTGGGATTTTGTTTGCACTAACTACATGGTATGGACCAGGCCAGCCCTTAGATTTGCATAACAAAGAAGATGGCAGATAGAGACTTATGTGCCATTGTGCTCTGACTTACTACCCCCCCCCCCCCCCTAGTGCCTCCACAGTATTAGGTCATTTCTTGTTCCCTCCAAATTAGACACACTCGCGGGACATACCCTCCTATCTTGAACCACGCTGCAAAGACTGGTTGGTCCCCAAAATACTACCTCTTTTAAGCTCAATATCCTATTCCGAAGGAGCTTTGTGCATAGTGCTTGTCCACATGCCATGATGACTAGGGGTACTGCTGCCTGTCCCTCATGCTTGGGTAGAGCTCCCGCTGTGATAAGTATTTTTGGAGGAAGCCTCATCCCTATTTAAATTTTTTAAATTGTTGGTGGATTGATTAGGCCTCCCCAGGGTCACCCAAGTGTGCCTATCTTTTTGCTGATGGTCTTTGTTTTTTCTTTTATTATTGTTCCTGTTAGTATCATTCATGTTTTTTTTTAATTACTTTGAAGATTTACCTACATTTATGCTTTCAGTGGCTATACCAGATGATACTGTTCTAATTTAAAATAAATCCTTGCCATCCATTTCAACAGCCATACAAACAATTTAACCTTGCCTACCACAGTCATGGGGTCAGATATACTTCCTGCTTCTTACAGGGTTGACGACTTTCTTATATGGATTGGTTTAATTATGCCATTACATTCACCATCTTTTTCAACTGTAAGCACATCTTTGTGCTGAAGGAACATGTTTGCTACACAAGTTTCTCCTTTTCATTTTTATTTCATATCTACTTTGTTATTTTTATGGTACTCATATATGTTGGTAAACATTTACTAATTAGATTGGGTTCAAGATAGTAAAACAATGCCATTATTCATTTTCAGAATTTAGTCAGTTTATAAAACCTCATTTCCGCTCTAGCAATTCCTTCATTTGGTTAAGCTTGCATTTAAACAACTATTATGAATACTTTGTTTGATTTGGCAGTTTCATTTTAGCCAGAAAGTCTGCTAAAATTGGTGAAAGCTAAGGGTTTATTTAATTGGCATTTCTGGTTCATGCTGAGTATAATTGTGGTAACATTTCTGTGACTAAAAACTCTGAAATATTACTCTTGACCACTCATTTGGCCTTTCTTTTCCGGTGCCATTCCTTCTTGTCCTCTCAACCTCAGATGATGAAGAGGGCAAATAAACGGAAGGAGACTGATGCCGACTTTGAGGAGAAGAGATTCAACTTGAGCCTCGGCCAGGCAGAGTTGGATCGGGAGAATGACTACTATACGAGGCCTGCTTCACCTGTCTGCAAACCAACAGATGAAGTAATAGAGTATTTAGATCCCTATGAAAAGCAAGCCATTCGTCATTTCAGAGGAGGTGAGGCTATGGTTCCTAAATATGATGGTAAATTGGAGTGGAGTGGAGGAAAATTTGCCTCATTTCAAGCTCTAACATTTCTTGAATTTTTCCTGACATCATTTGGGTCAGAGTGTAGCTCTCAAGAGTTTTAAGTTTGGATCACTGGTATGGAAGAAGGAAAGACTGAGTGAGAGCAGTACAATTGGATAACAAGAGGGTTACTTGGTGTGTGAATGATTGATAGTGAGGAAGGAATAAGTAAAAGATGTTTGTTGTAGCGGCATGTAAAAAGAATTGATAGAAATAGATTTGTGAAGAGAATGGTATAAAAATGGTTGGAAGAGTGCATAAAAGGTGGCTGGATTATGTGAATGAGTGTTTGAGAGAGAGGCAGGGATGACTGAGGAGCAATTGGATGATAATGTTTATTGATGGATCTGGGATTTGTAATTGGGCATTCTGCCAATGGATGAAGCCAGCCAGAGTTAACATGATGATATAGCAATGAAGAGCCATTGGGTGTGGACAAAATGATAGTCAATTTGTGCTTGATAGCTGGGTTTTTATCTCTCACCCATCTTATCTTCAGTCAAAGACAGTGCTCAGAAATGATGCCCCAGCACATGGTCTTTTCCAGAGGTCTCCTAGAAAGGTTATATTGGAAGTAATTTTGAGTGGTTGAGAGGCTGGAAAGATGAGATGGGCAGAGTTTTAAGGTTGCAATGTTGGTACTTGGGAGGGGTTTTTTTTAAGTGCTATACAGGTACAGTATTTCTATTTTATTGTATTCTACTTAACTGTGGATTGTGGAAGTTAGCTAATTATTGTCTGGTACTGTGGGAATGCAGAGGGTCTGAAGGCCATTACGGCTTACTGAAGAATTGTATGCCTATCCTCTATAGGGAGTAAATTGGAGGGGGGTTTTATGAGATGTTTGAGATGAGTGATGATAGGTTTTTAGCAGTTGGGGAGCTTTGTGTTTTGAGGATATGGACAATGTGTGTGTGTGTGTTTCCAGATGGGGGTGCTGATGATGTATAACTATGATGTTTGAATGTATCCGAGTGTGGATATAGGTGTGGGACCACACTGTTTAAGCTGTGGTCTGGTACTTCATCTTGTGTTTTTTAGTGATTTTGATTATGCATGTAGTGTCTTTGAGGTAGGGAGGATGAGGGTTAAAATGTGGGGTCGGGATGTACTTTGCATAAGTTTTTGTGGATAGTCGATGATTGCTGATTTTGGATTAGTGGGCTATGACCAGGTTGCATTGTTCAGTTGGGAGATTCATGTGTTGGGGTTAGGTGTGATGTATATTTTTTTATTGTTTGCCAGAGTGGGGTGAGTGCCGTTTGTTTTGTAGTTGATTGCTTGAAGCTATTGGTTCCAATTGTCTTGTTCCTCTGAGATTGTGAACTTGTTCAAGTTGTTGAGCAGTTAGGTTCTTTTGTTTGTTTTATGAGGTTGATGCTTTACTGTGCCCTGAGTGGATATATTTCCTGCTTGCTCTGTAGTTTGTGTTGGTAAAGTGGGAGAGAACTTGGTAGAAGCTAGTTGCTCAAGTATGAAGTTGAATAGAATATTCTCTATGTAGGATGTCAATTCAGTCCACTTGCTCCTTTTGTAGTTTGTTTTTTGAATTGTAGATAGGTTTTGCTCGATGGTATTTGAAAAGGATTGTGAGGTGGTCAAAATTGAGTGGGTGGAAGTTGGCCAGGTGTGCAAGTGAGGGGTGCAGTGGGTTAGGTTTCAGGAAGTGGAAATTTTAATTTCATTGTAAAAGTGTTCTTGTCGGTTGGTTTCTGTTGTTCAGTATATTCTTAGCCTGTTTGGTTGAGGTTAGCCTGGCCTGGTGTTAGCTATTGAAATTCCCCCTAAGAATAAGTTGAAGCTGCAAAAGTGTCTCTAGGTTGTGCAAGAAACTCACAGGGCAGTGTTGGGAAGAGGTGGGTAGGCTGTAGATGTTATAATTGGTTTGTTTGATTGTGTTGTGACCACTATTGACACTAAATTGTATGCCAGTAGGACCTATTGGCTTTTGCTTTGATTTGCCACTGAAACCAAGGGCCTCAACTGCTTGGAGTAAATTTGTAGGGTGTTGAATGGATATTCTGTAGGATTGCAAGGAAAGAGATTGGATTTATGCTTTATTACAGTAAATGATTAATTTAACTATATAAATTATGTAAATTATGCACCTATGAGAATTAAATCTCTATTATTGCACTGTATTTATTTGCTTCGCTTTTGAAAACTCTAATTATATAGGAATTGATAATTATGCTTTTAATTGTATGTTAAAGTTTGTCAACATGTACAGTTAAGTATATGCTTTTTGAGTTTGCTGAAATTATACTAGAAACATGAGTGGGAAAACTTGCGTGGCAATAGAGATGTAGGCATTGATTTGGAGTTACTTAGCGATATGGAAAAAGGCACAATTAGCTGTGACCTTTGAAATGGAGTGTGGAGAGATTTAGGGAGATAAGTAGCACAATTTTCAGACCTATTACCATGGATACCAGTGAGAGATAGAAGCGTCTCAGTGTCAATATTTTGAGTCTTCTCAGTATATAAAAAGTGGGATGAACTCTGACTTGACTGAACTAAGCTATTCTTCTTCTTGACAAACCGGTTTCCTTCCTATCCAAATTGGGGGAGTCTGGCATGTCCCCTGCTCGTAGAAGAATTGCAATCCCATGGTAAGTTGCTTCCCAACAAAATGGAAAGGAGATAAAAACCTCTTAAATGCAGAGAAGGTTCACTTCTCTCTTTCGCTTCAGAAGTAGGCAGAAGCTCGGCCAGCATTTTCCCTTGGTTTTACAGAAAGGATTGTGTGAGTATGTACAAGTTGTGTTGGGAAAACTGGCATCTCTTGTCCCTCACAATTTTAATGGCTATTGATTGTAGTTTTGTAGGATGGTTTCTGTATGTCTGGTAGTGTTGGAGAATGGGATGTTTTTTGTATTAAGATCAGTAAACTGGTATACATTGTCTTAGTGTGGCGTATTTGTGAATGAGTTTTAGTTGAGATTGGGGGTTTAGAAGCATTGATACCACCTGGCCCAACTCTGTCGTAGAATGGACTCTCGACGATATACCATATATAACTATTCGTTGAGGGAACTTATTAATTATCTTTAGAGTGCGTGATTATCTGACTGGCCGATATTATGTATCTTCGATATGCTTAAGAAGTGGAACTGAGCTCAAGGATAATAATATTGCTATCATTAATAAAATAGTTTTATTAATAATAACTATCAACAACACACAAAACGGAAAATATTGACATAAACAGAGACTGGAAAGGGTCGTGGGGACTCGAGCTAATCCGAGGATTAAAAGATTTAAAAAGGTAAAACAAATATAAAGTTAAAGGGATGGGATGGTTCGCTAAACCATTTAAAGCACAGGATAGAATTGACAAAAGGGTTAAATACTCAAAGGTAACGTTCGGCTTACGTAATTTATACTTGTTGTGCAGGGGAAGGCGACGTGAAGGAATTTTTGGTCCGCTGGCGAGTTCCAGCCGAAGGGGGGGGGGGGAATAAAATGATCCTGACGTGGCGTCTTGGGAATGAGAACCGTTTCTCGACGAACGGCTTGAAGAACAATGGCTGTTCTACGTTGTTCTCTTCTGAACAACAGGGGAGGGGGAGAACCGTCTCTTGTCTACAGGCTCAAGAACAATGGCTGTTCTAATATTGTTCTCTTCTGAACAACAAGGGGGAAGGGTGAGAACCGTTTCTTGGCGAACGGCTCAAAAGAACAATGGCTGTTCTACGTTGTTCTCTTCTGAACAACAGGGGGGGGCGTGAGAACCGTTTCTTGTCAACGGGCTCAAGAACAATGGTTGTTCTAATGTTGTTCTCTTCTGAACAACAAGGGGGAAACCTTGTGGACTCGGCGTCACGAAGGCTCGAACCTTGGCACTCAAGGGATATTGTCCTTCTTCTGGACAAGTGATGGTGAATCTCGAGGTCGAGGTCCCTTGGCGCACAAAGTGAGAGAGGGTCGTGGTGATGTTTCGCGACGAAAATCTGGATCTCCAATCTCATCTTAGTGGTAAAGTTTCCATCTAAATAGTCGAGACACTCCCTTGCACAGGGAATGCACAGCCGAGCCTGAGAACAAGCCTTATCTGCCCATAAGCCTAACTCAATCTGGCGTGGTCGGCGGATGGGGCGAACGGGGGGGGGGCGATGATAAACCTCCTTGTTTAAACATTGACTCAGGTGGCTGCGATAAGGCGCCCAGCTTCAAAGCGAAGATGCACGTGGGGAGCATCGTGGTTTTAAATAACGTGATAGTGGTTGAAATTAACGCGGCCTCAACCCGTTCTATCACAGTGGTAGAGGTTAATGTTAAGATGTATTCCCTGAAATTTATGATCAAATTGTTTAATACACAGAAATATTTAACGCCACCACCTTTTTCATTTCTTATATTTTTTCTTCTACCTGTCTGATCATTCTTCTTGTTTACTCCTTTACTTTCACTTATATAAAAGTATTGTATTTTAAGGCAAACAAACTTGTCATGGTTAATGCCCCTGCTACAACTGAAACCTGGCAAAAGGGCGCCCTCCTTGCCCCAGTTCTTGCAGTTGTTTGCCCTCCCTTCCCTATTGGCCTCCATGAGGACCATCAATTAAATATCTTCCACTATTTCACTTTGTCTACCTTCGCTACTTTACTGCTTTCTTCTCATTAACTTTCGGCGTGATACGGCTTCGTTGCTATTGCGCTTTAAATTCGAGTGAAAAAATAAGTTCTTTCGTGCACAAAAGTGTGCATTAGCATGCGTCATAGCCATCTAATTTTATTACTGAAGGCAGATTAGAGAGTTGCGAGCCTTTTGAGGATAGCAATAAGGTGATTGTGACCTAACTTTTCTCCTCTTGCCGCCAGGTCACTTTGAGAACTTTGAAGTGAGGTACAAAGTTGACCCGAATTACACAGGTCGGGGTGGTCAGAACAACAGCCTGAGATCACGCAGAGACAAGTTTGAGCGAGAGGTCACCGAAAGAATCCCGCGTCGTCTGAGACCCGTCTCTCCCCTCGCCGAAGAGCCTCAGAAGGTCATTAAAGAGAAGTAAGTCTCGGGGGGAGGAATGACCCATTGGCCACGAGAGTTCTTGGTCGCACTCGCCCGCTGATGATGAGCTCTACTCCGCAGGCGATATCCCCGCCCACGGGTTTGGAAAGAAGAGAGAGTGACTGACCAGCCGCCCGTGGTGATGAGTAAGGCCGAGGCAGAGTCGTGGGCGGACCCTTGGGCAAGACCAAAGACGCCCGTCAAGCGGATCAAGAAGAAGAAACCTTCTCGCACCAGGAGTTATTCGAGCGCGTCTTCTTCCCGCTCCTCTCGGTGAGCCCTGTTGACCTCTAAAGGCCTCTCGTCTTAACACTTCCTGTCCTGTCCGCCCTCCCTGTTTCTTGTTTTGTTAAGGGCTTCAATGGAGTGAAATTCCCGAGTTGGGAGGTGCAGGTTTTCTCTGTGGGTCTACTCCAGCAGTGAATGGGTGGCACCATAGCATTAAAAGCAGGGTTCAGAGAGTTTCATATTCTGTACTTTATAGCTGTCCAATGTCCTCAAGGGTCTGCTATGCGATTAGTATTGAATTTCTGAAGATGAGTGAAACTAAAAGGAGCCTATTTGTATTGGTTGTTCTACTTGCCTCATTATGAGTCGGTGTCCAGATCTTAAATTTATTTTTTATTGATCATCCCTGGGGAACCTCTTCATCTCCTACTTCATTTTGCGCCATGCCTCTTCCACTCGTGACCGTGAGGGCTCGTCCTTAATACCCCTCCCCCCCCCCCATCCCGACAAGATGCTGAAATTCACATAAAGATGAGAATGACAATCGCTGGTGAGAGCTGGTCAGCACCTCAGAGCTGACTATCATGCCGCCTCCCTTGGAAACCTCTGGAGAAGATCGCTCGCCGTGGCCGCATTCCTGAGTGATGCCGGGCACAAAGTAAGGTGTGATGCCTCTACTGAAATTGTTTACAGTGCCATTGATGGTAGGACTTGTTTACCACATTGCCCCCGGATTCTCTTCACTCAAACCCGGCAGCACTCGGGTATGAGGCTACGCAAGTGGTCTTTCCCAGAGGTTATATTGAAGGATCTCCTGAGGGGGGAGGGCTCGTTAACCTATGTGGTATGGGGCAGGATTTCCAAAGTCGAGGTGACGGGTTGAATTCTAGTGAGTGACGACACAAAAACAGCGTGGTCACGAGTTGGTCGCCTATTGGTGGATGCCCTGGGCCTACGCCCCCAGCACCCTCCAAAAATAGGTCATCACAACACCCCTATCATTTCCCTTCCCATCTTCACAGAACAACATATGCACTTCCCCATTCTGGAGTACCCGTACCAACACACCCTTGATGTATAATTGGTACCCCCGCTCCTGGTGTCATAAAGGGTTGACGATCCCTGGTTGTTCTAAAACGCTTCTAACCGAACCTCCCAATAGGTCTGGCTCCTGTTACCTTTTGGATTACGAAACTTTTCATTCTGGTTAGGTTAGGTGACTTTTACTATCAGTTGGGGGGGGGGGGTCCCATCCGATGCTATGAGGTGCTTAAGGTAGGAGCTAAGAGGAATAGTGTTTTCAGATTGCAGGAGGTATTATTGGAGGGGGAGGGTATTTTTGTATTCCAGTAGAGAGGGGTGATGTTTTGACCGTAGGCGGGCCAGAGATACTCTGGTTCTGTCACCCTGGTTATTGATTGCGTGCTCTGGTTCCCTGGGGCACCTGAACATGTCGCTTAGGTTTTTTTTGGCTATTAGATTTTCTTTCTTTTCGGTGGCCCTGCCCTCGTTGGTGGCTTAAAGAGATTTTTTTTTCATCATATACGCGAGTGACGGCCCTTGCCTCCGCAGGTCCTCGCGCTCGTCGTCCTACTCCAGTTACAGTCGAAGCGGGAGTCGGAGCACGAGCAGAAGCCGGAGTTCTCGCTCCTCGTCCCGATCCATCACGCCCCCTATCCACCCTCGCCAGCAGAGGGCCACGATGAACCGAGGCGGTGTCAGAGGCGGCAGAGGAGGTAAACTTCACGCAACTGTCTAAAAGCAGGATGGGGTTGATGAGGTCATGGCTTGAAGGAAGGTCATTGAATACATTCATAGGATTATTGTTCATTCCTCCCCAGCCCTACTTTACTAATCTGTGCCTCTACGTTTAGTCACTTAGAACTTTCAGCTGACACCATGGTAGTGGCATTATTGCTTACCGATGCAGGATAAAAGGTGTATCATTATAATCATGAGCCACTTTCTGACAAAATGGAATGACGCGCATCAGCCTCATTAAAGAACTACCCCTACCCATTTTTACCTTATCAAGCGATGATGGGGGTGTCATTTGCTTTGGCATCTCTTCCAGTCTGGGTTCTTTCTTGAGCAAAAGGTCTCAACTACACTCCTTCACAAACACCATGCAAATCTATTGTCCACTTGCTCCTCAGTCTTCCATTCTTCAAACCCACCTTATATCGAGTCTTCCAACCCTTTGCACACCATTGACGCATGCTTCACATTCCTATTTCAATGCATCTTACATACCCATACATTCTCAGAAAAAACGTCAGTTACACCATGTATCTCTCTCAAATTATCTACTTGCATTGCTTTCACTCTAGATATTTCTTTCTTCCATCTCATAATCTCTACCATTTACCATCATTGGCACAAGTGTGCTCTAATGCACCTTCTGGCAGATGCCACACTCAAACCATTTATTAACAGTCTAATTGCCCTAGAGACTTACCTAATATTTTACACCTTAGGTTCACAATCTGCTTTATTCATACCACCATTTAAAATTCATCTTGGATACTTAAAACATCGCACTCGTTCAAGGGACACACCACAGACTTTGATATCACACTCCATCCTCAACTTTCTCCACATTCATGAACCCACCATACACTTTGCAGTCTCTTATCCCTTGTCTTCTCTGCTAGCTTTCTAAATACCGACAACCCACTCTAAATCCACCCTGTTCACCCCTTATCAATCCCTCATAGACACTTAATACAATTTTTCATAAGCTTCAATGTTGTGTATGGCGACTTATGCCCAAGTAGGCAGTCGCCAGATGAGCTACCAAAAAAAAAAAATCATAAACTTCAACTGCAAAACTCAACAGAGATCTCACTCCACTCTAGTTTTTGCATTCACCTTTATCCTCCTTACCCTTATACAATGACTAATGCTGCACTCTTCCAATTTCAAATCCTAAACTTTCTCCAGATTCATTAACCCAACATACATCATATCATCACTTTTTATCGTCTCTGACTGCCATCTACTCCACCTGCCTTCCCATTTTTTAGACTTCTTTGCACTAGCATCTTGAATGCTTATTCTTCTATACCTAGAGACAGCAACCGATTTCCACCTTTGAAGTCAATCATATTTACATTTTTCATCATCTTCATACCCACATTATAGAACTCATCAAAATATTGCCGCCATTTACTTGCTCACAAGTACCCTCCCATTCATGTTTTTGACCCTTGTACTCGGGACGAGTGCGTGCACATTGACTGGTGGACTTGTTGACTTTTGGGGTGAGGCCGGCCTTCTCCCTATTATTTAAGCAGGGTTTGTTTTTTTTGTTTTGTTTTGTTTTTTGCATCTTTTTTTTTCCCCCTTTAGGTTGCACGCTCCTGCGCCAGGGGACCTTCCCCGACGCATGAGCTTGCTTCCTTTCCCCCTTTTTGGGGTTTTTCTTCTCTTTAATTTTATTTTAAAGTAGCCTAGAACTAGGCCAGTTTTAATACGGCGACTAATGCCCAAGTAGGCAGTCGCCAGATGAGCCCTTAAAAAAAAAATAAATCATGTTTTTTATGTTCACACAGCTGTTCTTCTAGTTCCTCACTCTTCGCACCTCCCAGAATAGCTTCATGTTCCTATCAGCATCCTCATTCATCTTTTGTTCAAACGCTTCATTTGCTCCTTTCTTTCTCTTTTCAATTGTTTCACTTTCCTTTTTATCTCCTTGTCTGCATTCAACCGCATCTCCGTCATTCTACACTATTAAGCATCTTTGTGTATTCCTCTTTACTTTCCAATGTATGCTTTGCATTGCTATGTCCCCATTCGGCATTTGCTTCCTCTTTTTAGTTCTATCACACCCAGACACAGTTCTTGCCCTACCTACTACCCATAGAACCTTATAGATGGTGTCATTTGGGTGAAGCGATTATTAGGCTCTCGGGAGAAGGGTCATCATTTGATCTATAACTGGAAAACCCACTCAAAATAGACATTCATATTAATGCAGGGGTGTGTGGTTGCCAGCCATTGATCATTTTCTTGGCTGGATTTAAGTTTTCAAGTATTTTTCTATTTAATGTCGCTCTTTCTTTATATTTGGTTTTAAGCCTTTATAATGTCATGGTAAAGTTTTGGTCAATACATTTGCTATTGGAGTTTCAAGGACAGAGTCAGTGTTCGTCTTGGTTCCTCATGGTAAGCAGTTAGATATGACAGGGGTTTTTTTTATACTCAAAATGTCAGCTAACAAGCTTACTTTTCTTTATCGGTCATGAGGTAATTTAATGTTTAATGCAAATTGTTGACTTACTTGGACAGGTATCAAGAGAATGCTGGGACCGCAGAGAAACCTGTATCCGGCCACGCCACAGTTCAGCCAGCCTCCGAACCCGCCTCCTAATCACCCACTAGCCCCTGATGTGTCTTATGGGAGGCAACCCGTGCCTCCGATGGGCAACCGACGAGGTGTCCCCCCCAGGGATTCCAAGGATATTGTCAGGTACAATTCATGTCCTCTTGACTCGTGACTCCTTCCAGCATGTCCTCTTATTTGGGAAGCTCAGGCTGGTTCTCGACCATTGTGGCTGCCCCAGTTTATCCTCTTCTTCTTTCTGACATGTGTTTTCATCCTACTTCCTCACTTTCCCTACAATCTCTCCCACAACTTTCTCTGGTTGGCTTCTAATTTCACAGGGTAGACACCGACCAGCTTCCTCTCACCCAAATATCCTGGATCAGAGATTTTAACAACCTGCTTCATCCCCACCCACACCTTCCTCACATCCCCTTTTCTTTCTCCTTCCAATCTCTAGAGATTTTACGCTGTGCCTAAGGTGGAGCTGCCATGCCGATGGGCTGCCAAGCCACTAGGAGGAGTGGCCTCAAATGGCGGCAGCTAGCTTTGCCAGTCCCGTATTCACCCGTCGCAGAGCGGGCTACTGCGTGCGGTGATTAGCATATGCGTCCCGTGCTAAAAATAGGGTCATAGGGTCAGCATCTCCGATGATGAAAATCAAATAAATAAATTTCTCCCCTTTTTTCCATATACCATCGTCAGAGCCGCCGTCGGGTAGCTCCACCGAAAAAATGGAGCGCCCCCCCCCCCCCCCCCGTGCTTTCACACGGGACACTCCAAAACTCTTGACAGTGTGGCGAGATACAATGTACCTACCTTTTTATCTAGGGTTCGGGGCTCAAACTGTGGGGTAAGCAAAAGTGCACTTCTGGCAGCAAAGTAGACAGATACACAAATTCCTACCTTAGCTAATTTATTTACCCAAGAAAATTTACAACGGAAAATAATCAATGTTTACAAAATAAAAAAATTAATTTGTGAGACAGCGCTGTTGGACTAATGGCAAGACAAAAAGGATATAGAGATCCAACGGCCACGTCAGCCTTACAATAACTCTCCAAGTTACAGAATGTACAACAAAAAAAATTTATGTTGCCTTCTTCAATCTTCGGAAGAGAGTGGGAAATGGGAGGATAAGATGTCTTTGGGATGAACTGCCAAACTGCCTCTGTCTTCCGCTCGAGTATATCGGGCCGTCTCCCTTACACAATTGGCTGAGCTGGCGGATATAAATTGACCTAAATGGTCAGAAGTATCCTGGGGTGCAAGCAAGAATGAGCTCCAGGAGACTTGCAAAAAATTCCCCAAAACTAGAGCAAGGTCAACCAACTCGACCCAGAAAAAAGGCAACAGCCACAATAATAGGCTGGCGGCAAAATAAATGAAGACTTTTGAGCCTTGTCAAAAGATTTTCGCAAATGAGCCTGATTAAGCAAAAGATTTAAGTGTGCTCCAATTTAATATCTCAGAATTGACAAAATATATCCTGCAACAAGAGAAAAAAATTTAGACCATATATATACATAATATATATCAGAAAACAATCTACACTACTAATACCTATCTATCCTGATCTATCCCAACCGCCCTTCCTAGCAACATTCACACTCTTCTACCATAATCAAAGAAAAGTAGTAAAAGGACAGACTATGGCAAAGTGGTGAAAAATCCATATGGGAGAATGGATCCCAAATATACTCTCTATTCACAGATCAGCCATCCACCACAGCAGGAGAGGAAGCTTAATCCTCTACTAGGCAGTCCCCCCATTACTTTCTAAGGGGACTACCAAGAAAGCATGCAGGCGACCCATAAATGACCGCTCCCACCTGGCTCGATAGGGCCAACCACCTTAAGTGAGCAAGGGATGGCAGGGGCCGTCGGCCCGTGCCCCCCCCCCTCCTTCTATGGATGTCGGTTTGCCGGCATTAGGGGAAAAGGAACCTCGAATGGGATTTGTGATGTCTCGGGAGGGGGGGGGGATTGCCACTTGGAGGCCCCCCTTAAGATGGACATGGTCCTTGAGGTGACCCAGCCCCAGACGATAGGATCTTCCATGGGGTCGAACCCGGACTCGGTGCCAAGCACAGAACCCGAGTCCGCCCCTATGCAAGCTCCTCCTAAGACCACTCGGGTCCCCGAGGCTTCACAAGGGAAGAGGGGTCTCCTCCCCCAGCTGGTGATCCTGTGACAGGCAAGACCTCCATTTCAGAGAAGGATCTTGCCGAGGCTGGCCCATCTGGCCTAGGGGCTACTAGCGGCAGAGAGAGAAGTGGGTTTTATTCCGCTCTTCATCTCCTAAAAACAAAAGGACTAAGGGATCCTCTCCCTCCGGTGAGCGACCAAGCCAAGATCGGCACGTCCGGCCCCGTTGCTCCCCCGGGTGGAGAGTCCCAGAGGAAGACCAGAACTGCATAGAGCGGAGCCTCGATTACGTCAAGGCTCCTCATTCAGAGGCTACCTGGTGTTTTCGAGCCCGCTGGCTTCAAACGCTTCCTCTTTATTCGGCCCACTGATAGCAGCATGTTGGCTAAGGGCAACATGATCCATCAGAGGAGAGCTTTATCTAGTGTGATTGGTAGAGAGCCGAAGGTGACCCGTTTCTCGGACTGGAACCTTTTGGTGAATGCGTCGAATCCCTCCGCGGCGGCCATGATTAGTGCCCTTCAGATACTTGATGGCACGCCTGTGTGTGTGACGCCGCACTCTACCATGAACTTCATGAAAGGAGTAGTTTATTCGAGGAAACTCGTGGACTACTCAATAGAGGCCAACCATGGGGCCGTCAAGGTCGAACGTGTGATGAGAAAACAGGTAGGGGCTTCGAGACCCACCCCTACACTCTTCGTCATGTTCGACTGTGACAAGCTTCTTGAGTCGGTGCGTGCCGGTTAGTATCACTACCGCGTGAAGGCATTCATGCCATTGCTTCGTCCATACTAATCGCTCCTGTCAACATGCAAAGTCAGGGTTACCCGAAACCTGTGTAAGTTGCACCAAAGCCACACACGATAAGTCCAAATCGTGTGTGGCCAAGTGTGTCAATTTCGGAGAGCCGCATCCCGCTTCTTCGAAGCAATGTGGTGCGTATCTCCTTGAGAAGGAAATCCTGGCCGTTCAGGCTCAGGATCGTCTCTCCTGGCGCGCCCGGCGCTGCCCGGAACATCATATGCCTCAATGTTGAAAAAGACCTCCTCTGTTCCTGGCCCCTCCAGGCCTACGAGTACGGTCGTTTCCGAGCCCATTCGGAACTCTTCTGTGGGTTCTACCCACCCCGGGCGCTCCCTTGGTAAAGCTGGCGGCACAAAGGGTCCACACCCAGTACCGGCTAACCTTCCCCCCTCTCCTTTCCTCCCAGCGTGACCGTTTCCCGTAAAACGAAACGGGGGCCTCGTTCTTCGTTCGCCCACGCCCAGGGGTGGGCTGGGTGGCTCGGAGACGATGGATCCTCGAAAAGAGGGCCCCACGCCTCCGAAGACGCAACCCTAGCCTAAGTTTTCCAGGCGGAGGGAAGAAAAGACTCGCATGACGAGCCCACCCTTCCCCAATAAGTCCTCGAAGGCGACAGTGTATTGTCCGGCCAACAGCGCTCGGAGTTCTGCTTCCGGGAAGCGTACGGCCATTCCCGTGAGGGTCTTCTGTTCGAAGAGGGCCCCCGCGTCTCCTCCGAGCTAAGCCTGGAGGGCATATTCCTTCAATGGAATTGCCGCGGACTCTGGGCCAACTGGGAGGAGCTGCGGAGGCTCGTTCCCTCCCGTTCCCCGTTAGCTATCTTTTTGCAGGAGGCCATGCTGGGCGCATGCCCCCTGCCCACCCTCCCGGGGTATATGGGTCTTGCGACCCGACCACCACGGGATGGGGACCGGGCGGGAGGATGTGCGATTTACACCCGGCATGATGGCTCCGTTCTTCTCTTCGCTTTAGATACCTCCTTTAGGCAGTCGCTGTTTTAGCTGCACCTTGCTGGAGGTATAGTTATTTCCGCGTACATTCCACCGTCAGCCGACTTCGACGCGGGGACTTCCGCCGCGTCGTGGCACGGTTGCCGAGGCCCTTTCTCTTGCTTGGAGATATGAACGGCAGACATCCTCTCTGGGGAGATTACTCAATAGATCCCAGGGGACAAGTCCTTGCCGATCTGATCGAAGAGCTTGAGATAGGTGTGTCCTAAATGTGGATGAGTTTACGCATCACTACCCGAGAACCGCTTCATTTTCCTGTCTCGATCTATCTTTATGCTCTCCGGATGCACAGCCCGATTTTGATTCGGGAGTGGTCGATGACCTCCATGGTAGTGATCACTTTCCCATTCAAATATCATTTTCTGGGCGCTGCCGCCCTAGAGGACGCCGCGGTGACTGAACTCCTTATCTCAGTCGAGGAATTTAGGTCGGTTGGTGAGACCGTCGAGTTTTCGCCGGCAACCTCATCGACCTAGCTACTATTCCTAGAAGGTCTGGCCTTTTTGCACGCCGACCACCCCCGTGATGGTCAGCCGAGTGTAAAACAGCTCTCAAACAGAACCGCTATGCCTACATGCGCTATAACCGCTGCCCGAATGATTTCACTGTCGGTGAATTTCGTCGGGCTAGAGCTCGGTTTCGGTATATTTCGAATCACTTCCACCGCTCTTCTTGGCGGGCATACGTGTCTTCACTTAACGGGAAGACCCCTTTAGCAGAGGTGTGGAAGCGAGTCAAAAGGATTCGGGGCAAGTTCTCGTAGGACTCCCCTCCCGTTCTCCAGGAGGATGGGACCGCAATCTCGGACCCCGCGTCCGTGGCGGAATCCTTCGCGACCGCTTTCTCCTCATTCTCTAGCCGGGATGCTGCTCCGCCAGCATTCAATGCATGCCGTGATGTCGCGGAAGGCCGCCGGCTGGACTTTACCCCCAGAGGCGGAGAACCCTTCAACGACATTTTTACTCTGAGTGAGTTGCGTTCCGCTCTTGCTTCATGCGGGGACACCTCCCATGGTCCGGACGATGTCCCGTACTCCATGCTTCGATATCTGGGTAAACGAGGCATGGCCTTTGTTAGATTTGTTGAACAGGATCTTGGTGGAGGGTCTCCTCCCTGATTCCTGGCGAATCGCTACTGTGCTCGCTTTTCGCAAACTGGGGAGACATCACTCTACTCCGACCGGTTTCCGCCCAATCTCTCTAACCTCTTGCGTGTGCAAGTTGATGGAGAAATTGGTAAATGTTAGATTAGCCTTTTACCTGGACAGCGGAGGCTATCTGTCTTCTGCACAGTGCGGCTTCCGCAAGTTCCACTCCACGTCGGATGCTCTGCTCCGACTGGAAAATACCGTCTGTGAGGCCTTCCTTCTTAGACAGCACTACGCCACGGTGTTTTTCGATCTGGATAATTCCTATGATACCGCATGACGATACGGTATCATGGAGACTCTCCACACGATGGGGACGAGGGGACGCCTCCCAATCTTAATATCTGAATTTTTGTGATATCGTCGATTCCGCGTGTAGGTGAGTGGAGCCCTCTCCGGCCCAATGGAGCGGGAAGAGGGTGACCGCAAGGAAGTGTCCTCAGGGTCGCACTCTGCCCTGAGCATCAACCGCATCACCTCGGTGCTTCCGGAGGATGTTCTCGCTACGCTCTACGTGGACGACCTTTTCGATCTATTTTGGCGCGGCCCAGATGCCAACTCTGGAGCGTCGACTCCAACAGGCATTGAACCGCATCTCTCGCTATGGCGAAGCGCACAGGTTTCGGTTTTCCTTGGCCAAGACTAAGGTAGTGCACTTCTGCCATATCCACGCCCCCACCTTGACCCAGACTTGTTTCTTAATGGGTTACGCCTAGAAGTGGTTGAATCGCACCGTTTCCTTGGTCTTTTATTTGACCGACTCCTCACCTGGGAGGCTCATATTCGCAGCCTTAGGGTCTTTTGTACCCGCACCATGGATATTCTTCGTTCCGTGACGTTCAGCGCTTGGGGCGCTGATAAGGCTACTGCTTTACTTTTTTATCGATCCTTTGTTCGTTCGAAGCTCGACTACGGATGCGTGTGATATGCATCCGCAGCTGAGCGTGTATTTCGGAAGGTGGACTCGATCCACCATACCGGCCTTCGCCTGGCGACCGGTGCCTTCTGCACTTCATCCATTGAGAGCCTACTAGTCGATGCTGGAGAGATGCCACTCGCTCTACGCCGTGCACAGTGCATTATTCGCCTGTACGCGCGAGCCCGTCGCCTCCCTCGGTCGCCAACAGCTCTCACTACATCCGCCGCTGATTTCGACGGTGCTTATCCTGCCGATAGACAACAGTCATACCGTAAGCCCTTTGGGTTTAGGCCAAGGAAACTCTTGGAGAGCTAGGTATTGCTCTCGGGCCGGTGGCGCCCCTGGTTTTTCACAGGACGCCACCCTGGAGGCTATCACCTTTGACTATTTCTCGCCACGCCTCTGCTCCCAAAGTTTCTACAGCACCCTGAGTATTGCGTTCGACCTTTTTGGAGCACACCTCGTGTCACGCTGGAACTGTGCCAGTGTATACGGATGACTGCAAGTCCGAAGAGGGGGATCGGTTTCCACGCCGTATCCCCTCTGTTTGAACTCAGCTGGGTTCGGCCACGCGTTGCGTCCGTCTTCATGGTTGAGCTGGTTGCAATACACCGCTCCGGGAGATAACTCGATGTGCCCGGTTTGGAGTCCGGATTGTGATGTATAGCGACTCACAAAGCGCCCTGAGTGCTCTCGGAGCATTGGAATCTCCGCATCCTCTGGTTCGCCATATCCGTGACGCCACGGTTTTGGCGAGCCGAGCGGATGTCGAGATTATCTTCTGCTGGGTTCCTGGACATGTAGGAATTGCGGGGAATGAGCGCGCCGAAGAGTCCGAGAGGACTGGGCAACCAGACCAGCGTTTAGCTCTTCCTCACACCGATTACATGGCAGGAACACCGGCAGCTCTCCGGGCTGCTTGGCAAAGAAGATGGGAGACGGTCGAGGGTAACAAAGTTGTGTTCCATTACGCCGCGACTGTTTCCTTGGACCTACCTCCCCCCCCCCCCCCAATGCTGCGACGGCTTCAGGTTTCTCTCTGTCGTCGATCCGAATTGGACACACTCGCGGGACGCACCGCCATTTGATGGAGTACTCGCCTGCACCATATTGTGATGACTGCATTGTCCCCCAGACTGTTCGGCACATTCTTGTTGAATTTCCCATTCTGGGTGTCCTTCGCGCAGGTTACCGGGACGAGCGGGGTCGCTACCGCTTGTACCTTGTACTCGGGACGGTTCGTGCACACCGACTTATGTAGTTTACGACTTTTGGGAGGAGGCTGGCCTTCTCCACTTTATTTGACCTTCTGTGTGTGTTTCTTTTTGTAGGTCCCATGTTCCTGCACCTGGGGAGAGGCGGGCCTACCCCCGTCGTCGGAGCCCGCTTCCTTCTTGCCTTGTCTCGTTATTTATTTTTTTTTGCCTTTGTCCTTTTTCATCGTTGTTATTTATTTGGGATTTTTTGTTATTTGTTTATATATATATATATATATATATATATATATATATATATATATATATATATATATATATATATATATATATATATATATATATATGTGAGAATGGATGGGGAGAAAGAAAAGCCTGGTAGGAGGCTGTCTTTTGTACGGTGACCTATGCCCAGGTAGGCAGTCGCCAGATCGGCTACCCCAATGAAAAAAAAGAAAATAGAATCGACCACTGTGTGCACTCCTGGTCCCTAAAGTCCCAAGATCTCCTCTACTCGGCATCTGTTTCTTCTACACATTTCACCCCCTCCATTTTGTTTGGCTCTTTGGTGTTGGTCGCATGCTCCTGCGCCGAGGGGAAGCTCGTGGCTCTTGAGCGTGCTTTCATCGTCTTGCCTTTGTTTTGATGATTTTTTTTGTGGGGGGGTGTCTAGTGTTTTGTTTTTAATCTATGCTAGTATTAGGCTACCGATTTATTGTGCCCTTGAAGGTAGGTGGGGTTTTTTTCACATTTTTACTCTGACGGAGTTGCTCTTGTTGTTCTGTCTTTTGTTATTCAATAATTCAACTTGAGCCATTCCAGAGTTTGGCTAGCATTGTGTGTTTGACTGGACTTTATATGTTTGTAGAGTTTGTGATGTTTATGGTGAGTTCTAAAACTATCAAGTAGATTTCAACTATGATGCTTTCTTTAACAATGTCTAAGAACCCAGCAGTTGATTGATTGAAACGATCCTGAGTGATTTCTTTTTTTCTCCCCAGAATTCCTATCCAAATTAAACAGGAGCCGAGGAAGTTCCAAGCCGAACCTCGAGAAAGGTATTTATAATCGTCTGTCTCGCTTTCTCATTACCCCATCCTAGCGTGGGATTGGACGCCTCGTGGGTGTAATTGCGCTGTCAGTTGAGGGGTGGAATGACATAGCCGACCAGAGAGGGTTCAATGAAACTTGTCTGAAACTAGATTAAAATTACCTGGGAGGGTTTTTCGAGACAATCTCCATTTGACCCTCTCGATTTTTTTCTTGCCCACTGACTAATTTTACATGCTAGTCGTCGACCAGCTTTCGTCGATTCTTCCATGGTCAGGTCCTCTCTTGTTTCCATTGGGGGGGAGATATATTTAACATCCCTTTTTTCTTCTTCTGACCCATCTTATTTTGTTATTACTACTAACCCCCCCCCCTCCCCTGCGCAAGGGGGGGAGGCATGTAGCGTGGGCCACCATGTCGAAGCTGGCAATCTGGAGGATACCAGCTGCCCTACTCCAAAGTCGGCAGATATGTTCCTTCCCCGACCCAATGCCAGTAGTCGGATCTGCAGCTATCTATCTTCCACACATTTTGACTTCCATCTTCACCTCTTTCTTACAGTTCTTCCCTTACAAACCTTCTGGCGGATTTACTCTCATTGATTTTCGCTATAAATTTTGAGGCGGGTGGGAAGTTGTAAGCGGGGCAGGGGGTGTTAATTAAAGAGTTTCACCTTTGGAGGCTGGTTGTCCCAAGGGAAGAGTTTTCTGCCACCGATTCTCGTTTTGATGCCTCTTATTTGTGTGTGGGCGCTCCGAACCGCAGCTATCTACAGTGTATGGTTGCCGTTGTAGTGACCCGAAATGAGAATCCATCCAGCGACTTAAACATGCCTGATGTCTTAACTAATCAGAGTAATCGGAAGCAGTTCTTTCTCTCAGATAAGCTGTAGCCCAGAGTGGGTTTTAAAGATAGTGAATTGTCGCATCCTATGGTCAGATTTGCTGTTTTGATGTCAGTGTCATAAAGCCTCAGTTGAGGCCTTTATCTGAACCCCGCCTCACGATGATTACTGCCAAAACTTGATGACTGCAAGAGTTGGACTTGAGATAAATGTTTAAAGAAGAGGGGGTTTTTTATTTTAGGTGTAAAAGAGGGTATTAAATGGATCTTATGCTAAACCTGGGGAGAAGGTGGTGTGGCGAACATATTCTTTTAACACATGGTTGTGCATAAAAACCCATGGGTTGAGTAAAAGAGAGAGGAAGAATGTGATGATCTATGCCTAGTAAAACTATTATGCTGCAGGGGGAGTATTTAATGTGAAAGGTTTAATTTTTCTACCCCTAAGGTTGATAGGATGGTCAGTCCTCGTCTCCCCCGACATGAAGGTAGCCTGTTACACCTGGTACCTGGAGGAGCTGCGCATCTTCGCAGCATGAGTGCAAATTAGGGAAGCCCCGCCACTGGATTGACTTGAACTCTCTCAGGGGGCTTGGGAAAGTTGTTGGTCCTCTTCCACCTCACTCCCTTTCATTCCTTTTTTCTACGACTATGCACTCAACTGATTTGTCTAACCTTAAGGACCTGGCCAGCTACCAATGTCGTGTCAGAAGAGAGGCTCTAGAGACCAGACTTTATAGTCCAGGGCATTGCGGCGCAATTAATAGGAAGATTGGTTTTTGCCCCCATTAATCCCTTCCCTGCGTGTAATGGGGCTCACGAGTGCATAATCCTGCACTGCTTATGGCGTTCGGGCTTTACTGCCGACAGCCAACAAAGAGTCTGGGTCTGTCGCAACACGTCTTCAGATCATGGCCGTCCTGTCGACGATTACTATGACGTAGTATGGAAATCCACCCTGTCGTCCTGGCTGCTCCCTCTCTATTGCATACATATTCGGGGGATTTCTCCTTAGTCCCTTTTGGAAAGTTATCTCCAGGCAATTGTATATCCTCTCGTGGGCTCCCAGATACCACGGCTAAGGAGAGGGCGCCTCCTCTCGGTTCCAAGCCCCTCAACCCCGTTAGAAGCGTAATAGGATCCTCGTTGAGCCGAGGATTGTGACATTAATGGGCCGGCATACCCGCTACCACCTTTTCCCAATAGAGGTCCCATTAACGTTTGTGATGGTCCATAGGCCCTATAATTCTCCGGTCGATATACCTTACACCTTTGGGCGGGGATGGCCCCTGCTGAGCTACCCCCGCATCATATAGTAGTATCTACCTTGGGGGGTGAACCTGGCTCCGTGCTTGGCGCCGAACCTGAGCTGCCCCTGTGTAAAGTCCTGAGGTGGTCACGGCACCCGAGGACTCGAAGGAGAGGTGGGACCTATCCTGTTCACCCTAACTGGCCAGGAACTTGTCTATCTCAGAGGGTGATATTGCTGAGGATGGTCTGTTGGTCCAGGCTTTGCGACCTTTCCCCGCGTCGAGAGTAGCAGGCTCACTCCCTACCCTCCTCTCATAAAAAATAGAAAAGGCAAGAGGAATATTTGTTCCTTTACCTCCTCTGGGGACTCCGGGCAAGTCACCATACCAAAAGGCAAGAGAACTAGTAGTTCTTCTCCCTTCAGTAGGGCTCCAGGCAAGCCAGCATTGCTAAAAGGAAAGTGGACAAGTAATCCTTCTCCTTCCGCTTAGCCTCCTGGCAACCCACCATGCCGAAAGACAAGAGAACTAGGGCTTTCTCTGCCTCTGCTGGGGCTCCAGGTAAGTCACCATGCCAAGTCCAAGTAATTCATCGCCTTCAAAGATCATACTCTACAGCCACTTGTTCCAATTAGATCCATTCCATGAACATTTTTTAGCATCTCTGCTCCTATATCATCCATGCCAGCTGCCTTCCTGCTTTCATACCCTGATGCGGCACCCAGTTTTCACCCTCGGAACAACTCGTATTCACATTCGCTTCCTCATGCAAATCCA
Organism: Ceratothoa steindachneri; assembly: GCA_963969495.1. Classification (NCBI taxonomy): domain Eukaryota; kingdom Metazoa; phylum Arthropoda; class Malacostraca; order Isopoda; family Cymothoidae; genus Ceratothoa; species Ceratothoa steindachneri. The sequence continues at coordinate 79,111,243 of OZ018327.1, read as the reverse complement.
CATTATGCAGCTCATGAATACCAGCATTTTAATCATAACACATGAAACCCGAGTCGCCCTTACCTTGATATGGAAACTCCATAACATCTTCCATGGATCATGTGCAAAGCTCCACAAAATCTTAATGCAGAAAGTCTTTGAATCGTCCTAGAAGAACAGTGTCACCCATGGGTTGGCTGTCAAGCCTTGGATGCCATCACCATCCAAAACAACACATGATGCCCCAGCCTGATGGACAGAAAATCCTGTCCAGTGGGCAGAGTTCGTCTAGGCTGCTTCTCAAAGGAACAGTACTTTTAATGTTAGGATTTGGCAGGTTTGGATTTTGATCACAACCGCTAAAGAGCGATTGCCATTTCTTCCTTTCAGGAATATAATTGAGTTTGAAAGGTGTGAGTGAATTTTTCCTAATGGGATTATCTTTTTGCCCACCCCCCTCCCCTCACTCTCTTATCTATTACTTACCCCCTTTGCAGAATAACCAATCCCATCAAGACTGACCCGAGAAACCTGCAAGCTGACCCTCGTGAAAGGTCAGTTGGGTTCCCTCCCGCGAGTAGTGTTGTTTGCATGACTTGCGCCAGCTTGTTCTGCTCAAAGTCTTGGAATGCTTCATTCACTGTCTTCAACCGTGTCAGAACAAAACTCCACATCCCCTACTTCTAATTCACTGCGAAATGGGCTGGTCCACCTGAGTTGCGCGCCATCATGCCCCTTAGCGCCCCAATTTTCGGGCTATGTACCTTCCACACATTTTCACTTCTAACTTCACTTGCATTTCAAAAAGTTTAGGGGGTCATTCCCTCATTGGTTTTTAGCTTTTTTCATAATTATAAATTTGGCATGGATTCAGAAAAGGAGGGTTGAGTGGGACGGGAGCCGCGAGTGATAAGTTGCGTCCGCATTAATCCATTGTGTAAGGGTACGTCCCAGTTTATGGTTAGGTTAGGTGTGTCGTGTTTTTGCATGCACTATCGTAATAAGCGAGCGAGAGCGAGTCTGGAGAAATGGCTTTTCCAGAAGCACAAATGACTCATCTTTTTGTCTTTCTGTAGAGTCGACATGTTTGGGAGGACGATTCGCAAGGACATCCCGAGGAGTCCCACACCTAAGTCTCAGTCTAGATCTCCAATTAGAAGTCACGGGAGGTAAGAACCCCACTAAAACCTGGTTACATCTCCCGCCATTGGCTGTCCCCACAGTGTTGCTACTGAACTTGCGACTCGCTAGAGTTGCCCAACCTATTTGCATGGTCTTAAATTCAGTCTCCACTTTTCACCCTAGGAATACCGAGGTTTAAACCCCACAATCGCGTTTTACATTCCTACTTTCGACAATCTAGTTCCTGGTTGATATTACCTTTGAATCCCTGGAGGTGGGAATTTCACGGCAGTGGGGATCACTAGCATGGTATATATGGTAGGAATCGGATCAACCCTTCTGGCTTCATGGGAGACATGGTGAGAATGCAAATTTGTGTGGTATTGTGCCGCGACCTTTTCAGCGCCGACTCCAACCAATGTCTAAACCTTTTCGGTCACCTTATTGTGCGCACCCACAGGACGTTTGGTTCCTCCAATGTGTCCAGCAAATTCTTGTTTTTCCATTCTAGGGAAATCTTTGCCCACGTTACCTTTACCGGAACCAGGATGAGCAGGGTTGCTACTGGTTGTCCCTTGTACTCTGGATGAGTTTGTTCACTCTCAACTTTGGGATAGTGGAGTTTTGAGAGGGTGCAGATGTCCTCCGGTCTTTGGTTTCATGTTCAGTCCCTAGACCTACTGATTAACGTGGAATCCGAACCACGTGTATCTACAGAGATGGCAGCCGCCGTGAAGTCTACTCGAATCTGTACTCAACCAAGCAATTAACCACACTTGATTGGGTTTAACCACTAAAATCAGAAGCAGTATTTCCACTTGACTAAGTCATAAATAGCCCTTTACTTTTATCATGTTACCAAAGAAAAAAGGATTTGTTATCGCAGTTTATTAGAACTGGCAGTATTAAACAAGTGCAAGGTATTTTTTATCAAGGTTTTCCTGATAGGCATCTACCAAGTAAACCCTCTGTTTGAAAAAATCTCCGGAAGTACCAAGAAGTAACATGCTTATATCTAAACAAAGGTTGTTCAGGTTGTAGAAAAATCATAAGAACAGCAGAAAATCTTGAAAATGTTTGGATGGTACTCCTTCACAATCCAAATGTATCAATCAGAAAGAATGGCTTGCCATTGGCAAGGTTAACATTTAACCGCATTGTTAAACATGACTTAAAATGGCATCCCTATAAGATGCATGTAAGACACCCACTCTTAAAACTGATTTTCCTAATCATAGGCAATTTGTAGAATGGCTTTTCCATAAACGTGCTCATTTCTTGGACAACATTGTGATGGATGACACACACTACGAGGGGTGGTCAATAAGTTTTTCAATTCGGATATGAGGAAAAGTGTTTTATTATTTTTCAATATAACTATCCTTGACTTCAATACACTTACGCCACTTGTCCCTGGGGCTTCGAATTCCCGACTGCTGTTCACTCCACTCCTGGACGGCGAGCTGGACATCTTCATCGTTCCCTAACCGGCGTCCACGCAGTGCAGCCTTGAGCTGGTGGAATAAAAAGCAGTCGCTTGGGGCCAGATCTGGACTGTAGGGGAGATGGTTGAGCTCATCGAATCCGCACTCGAGCAGGGCAGCTTGTGCAACTCTGGCCTTGTGGACTTTGACGACGTTGAAGTCGATCATGGGGCGTGAGGTTTCTAAGGACCCAATGGGCAGAGACCCTGGTCATGGCCAAATTGTCGTGAATGATGTTGATAACACTTCCATGTGATATTCCAAGTGCTCGCTCGATATCTTCGACCTTCACCCGTCGATTTTCGAGGATCATCCTCTCCACACGGGCCACATTGTCCTTGTTGGTCACGTCTGACCTGCGTCCTGGACAGGGGTCATCTTCAAGGGACTCATGACCATGGCGGAACTCCCTATTCCAGCGAGCAATGGTTGCATAGGAGGGGGAGGTGTTGGTGTACGCTGCAACCATGCGTTCATGGATCTCTTTTGCATTCTTGCCTTCCTTGGTCAAATATTTGATCACTCCACGGTGCTCAACCTTCTCCATTGTTGAAAAATTTGTGCCTGACGATCTGCGATCAGCTACTGCTTCTTAAATTGACGAGGCAGGAGCGTGCGGCTGCAGGTCCTGACTTGTCATAAGTAGTCCTAACACCCCCACAAACCGCCATCCCCTTCCTCTGTTTTGCCCTACCGATTCGCAAAACTTATTGACCGCCCCTCGTATCATTTAGAAATCGCTGAGTGTCTGTTCCAGTCTTATTGAGAAAGCCAGTTAGCAAAGTGATGTGCCCCCCTCTTTTTCAGGCTGTTTACGTAACCTTTGTCCCCCCGCATGTTGTCACATTATCTACGGGGCTGTTTTCGGTCACGTCAGGTGACGCCAGATGCCTCGATGATTGTTTTGTATTTAATTTCAGGAGAAAGTTTTCGCTGAGTCCGTCCTGTTCACGCTCCAGATCAAGGTCATCCTCTGGCTCGTCACGGTCGAGATCTGCTTCGCATTCCGACTCTAGATCGGGGTCTCGGTCTCGCTCCAGATCGAGGTCGAGTTCCTCGGCCAGTTCCATCTCCGCTCCGCCGAGTCCCATCTCTAAGAGGAAAGGTCCGTGCCAGCTTCGCTTTGCGTTCGAGTGGAACCTGGTTCTTTCCTCCCTGGCCTCTTTTGACAGGTTTTGCTCCCAGTACCAGCGACGTCAGCTGTTCTTGGTCTCCTCTTTTTCCCCTCCTGCAAAGTCCCTCCCGATATCCACCAATCCGAAGCAACCCTGGATCACAACCTGAGTTTCACTGACTCACTTGCGATCAGGACACCACCTAACCCTGTATGAATACCAAAAACATTTGACCCTGAAAGCCCCCGGTGCAGCCTGAAAACACTACCCATATAATCCTATTCTGTCCCCTTCCACTATCCAGAACCTCTTTCAATATAACATTTAAAAGACCATCTACCGTGCCAACCTTCCCGAGTGCACCCCTTTTTATGTTACTAACTCGGTCCCCCTTCCCTTGCACCTCGCATTCAGGTTGCCCTGGAAAGGTTCCGATGCAGTTTCCACTAACTGCAACTGCATCCTACTTTTTTTATTACAGGAATGATGCCTTGCCAGGTGGTCTTTTCCGGGGATATCCTATTTTTGTTTTCTTAAAGGGAGAGGTAGTGTCCTAACTAGATGTCTGGTGGGGTATTTTGTACTGGGTTGTATTCTGGTTCTAAGATAATTTATTAATAATTGGAGCTTGAGAGGATGTTAATGAAGGGCAGCACAGCTTGCTGGGAAATTGTGTGCCAATCGTGTGTATAAGTGTGAAGGATTAAGTGTATGAATGTGCATGATAGACTTTTTGTGACAGGGTGTGCTTTGGACTTTCTGCTCAGCAATGGACCTTGAATGTGCTTGCTCTACCACATTGGACCCAAAGGACCAATGTGTAGAGGAAAAATTAGTGGCTTTTTGCTTAATGGGGCATATATAGTGTTTTGTAGCTTTTAGTCGCGTTGATACGATCCCACCTTACCTTATTCGAAAGTGGTTACAGCTCAAGTACCTGTTTCTGAATTTCAGCCGAGAGAGGTCGACGAGTTGCTCCTGGTATAGTTTCCTATGGAGAAGCCGCTGCCAAGTCCAAAGTCCTTGATTTAGTTAAGGTGAGTGGTGCTATTTTTGCTTAGATGAGCAAAGGCTTGAAGTCGGTTTTCGCTTCCCCGATTGCAAGTTCGACCTTGGCCTTTATTAGTCATCTTTATATAAAGCCATAATGCCCCATTGGGGGCACGAAGTATGAGAGAGAGAATTTGGACAAAAAAAGGGGTGATTTAACGTAATTAGATTATAAGTCGACTAATAATCCAATGGAACAAGATTCAGCCCCGTTCTCCCATCGTGAACAGTCTTTGGTGTGGATAAAATAATGGGTCGTTCTTTGATTAATAGACCATAAAGGGGGGTGGATTTTAGTGGCATAGACGCGCGCAGACCACCATTTTGTGGGGAAGCTGGTTGCCGGTAGTCTTTTTACCACTAACATGCATTTATGTCGGCCTTTTATTTTAGCCCTGGGTGACCTACTGATTAACCTTGGAATCCGAACGGCAGGTCTCACAGTGGATGGCACTTCATTCAGGGCCTAGCCACACCCCATGTCGCTTAACTTATAGTAATTGGGGGTGGGTTTACCACTTGGATAGTCTCTACCCCCACCCCTTCCCCGAACGAAGTACGGTTGCGTTATGTTTAGTTGCAATGTTGTGGGGGGGTTCCTTCTCTGTTTTCTATCCTGTAACGATCCGTGACTTGAATACCGGGTCCAAACTGTTGGCCCCCACTGAGATGGGCAAGAGACAGTGAAGGAACACCAAATGAACCACCTCGTCCGATATTCCAATTTGCTTTCTTTTTAGTTATTAATTGTTTTAGCATTTCTTTGTGTGGGAAATTTCCTCAGTTGGATTACTCTCTTCCTCTCCCTCAGGTTGCGGGGCAGAAGCAGCAGATCAAGCTGACCCTCAAGAAGCCTGGTCCGGCCAAGCCAGTTGAAAAGCCCGTGGTCGGGGTCGACGACGACAGTGAGTTTGGTTCGATTGGACCCCCCAGGGGGCCAATCGATGTAGAACGGGCTAGCCTACAGAGAGTTGGGGGGGCCCTACCACCTCCGAGCATTATCCTACTTTGGACCTCGCATGGGGTTACCCTGTGTAGCCTGTTTCACTTAGTACCTAGAGGGTCTGCACGCCCTCCCGGTATGAGAGTGCAAATTAGCGAACCCCTGTCTGTCACTGGGTTCACATGAACTCTGATGGTGCCTGGGAAAGTTGGTGGTGCGCGTATCCCTCGCTCCCTCTTGGCATTCCTTTTTCTCTTCGACTCTCCCCTCAACCCTCTGTCTGGGCTTAATGACCTTCCCAGCTACCTCATGCCGTGTCAGAAGAGAGGCTTTGGAACTTCTATAAACAACGCCCTTTAACGTCTCCGAGTCACAAGAGACCAGGTATTGCGGCGCAAATAGTTGCAATGTCGGTTTTGTCCCAATAACTACTTCTCTGCCTGTAATGAGCAGATCCCATTCCCATTCTAGAGTGCTTAAGGCTCTACTGCTTGTGGGAGGCGTGATCCACTGCCTTGTTGTTTGCTAGGCCAACTAAAAGTTTCGGAGGTCGCTTCTCCGGTTCTGCAACATCGGATCATAAGATCCTAGCCACCCGTTCAAGGATTAGTACACCCTAGATAAGGATATCTCCCCTGTTGCCCTGCCTCTCTGGCTGCGACCTTTGGGGAAGGAACGGCCACTGAGTAACTTCTGGTCGGTGTGTGTCACTGTCTTGGTTGCGAACACCATTCTTTAACACATCCTGGGTGGACCCCTGAAAAGTCCTAAAACCCGCAGCAGGATATGCGGGTGCGGCTGGACGCGGTATATAGCCTACCAACCCTCTTCTTTTTTTCTTTAGTGGTCACAAGCGTGAGAGAATTTCTTATGGTGGCTGTCTTTACAATTTATAACGGCAAAATTTCGGACTACGTTCCCCTCTCTGTCCTAGGCCAACCTTAGTTTCGGGCAGACGAAAAGCTAAGATACACCACTCTGACAGATGGTGGGGCCGCCCTGTTTTTAGGGGTGCCCAATGCGTCACCCTAGAGGATACCAGTTGATATTTGTCGCCACGCCTCTGCTCCCAATGCATACACAGCGCTTCGAGTGGCCTTTTTGCAGCACACTTCGTGTAACGCTGGATCCGTGCCATTGTATACAGATCGTTCCAAGACCCAGGAGAGGGGCGGTTTCCACGCCGTATCCCCTTTGTTTTAAGTGAACGGGGCTCTATCAGGCGCTGCGTTCACGGCGCTTCATGGCCGAGCTGGTTTCATTACACCGCTCGTTACAGAAGATAATGCATCATTTCCTGTTCGGAGTCTAGTTTGTTATCTATAGCGACTCAAAATGCTCCTCGAGGCATTAGAATCTCCACGCATCCTGTTTCGCGGTATCCGGTACGTCACGGTTGCCACGAGCCGGGTTGATGTCAAGATTATCTTCAGCTGTGTTCTTGGACATGTGCGAATTGCGAGGAATGAGCGCTAAAAAGTCCGCAAAGGAGTGGGTAACCAAACCAGCGTTCCGCTCTTCCTTACACCCACTACATGACATGAATCAAGGCTGTCTGGCAAAGACGAGGGGAACTAGCCTGTCATTGCGCCGCGACTGTTTCTATTGCTATACCTCTCATTGCCGCTTTCTCTTGTCTTCGAATTGGGTTCACTTGCGGGACGCACTGGCTATTTGTCGCCACGCCTCTGCTCCCAAAGCTTGTACGGCGCTGGGAGTATTGCGTTCGACCTTTTTGGAGCACACCTCGTGTCACGCTGGAACCGTGCCAGTGTATACGGATGGCTCCAAGTCCCAAGAGGGGGTCGGCTTCCACGCCGTATCCCCTCTGTTTGAAGTCAGCGGGGCTCTGCCAGCGCTGCGTCTGTTTTCACGGCTGAGCTGGTGGCAATACACCACTCGGTACGGGAGATTACGCGACGTGCCCGGTTCGGAGACCGGATTGTGATCTATAGCGACTCACAAAGCGCCCTGGGTGCTCTCGGGGCATTGGAATCTCCGCATCCCCTGGTTTGCGATATCCGTGACGCCACGGTTTTGGCGAGCCGGGCAGATGTCGAGATTATCTTCTGCTGGGTTCCTGGACATGTAGGAATTGCGGGGAATGAGGGCGCCAAAGAGTCCGCGAGGACTCTGCGACCGGGCCAGCGTTTCGCTCTTCCTCACACCGACTACATGGCAGGAATACGGGCAGCTCTTCGGACTGCTTGGCAAAGAAGATGGGAAATGGTCGAAGGGAACTTAAAGTTGCGTGCCATTGCGCCCCGACTGTTCCCATGGACCTATCCCCCCAATGCCGCGACGGCTTCAGGTCGCTTTCCGTCGTCTCCGAATCGAACACAGTCGTGTGACGCATCGCTATTTGATGGAGCGCTCGCCTGCGCCCTAATGCGACGACTGCGTCGTCCCCCAAACTGTTCGGCACATTCTTGTCTAATCTTCCAGTCTGGGTGATCTTTGCGCACGTTACCGGTACCGGGATGGGCGGGGTCGCTACCGCCTGTCCTTTGTATTCGGGACGAGTGCGTGCACATTGACTGGTGGACTTGTTGACTATTTGGGGTAGGTCAGCCTTCTCCCTTTCATTTTACTAGGTTTAGTTGTTTTTGTTATTGTTATTTCTTTTTATTGTTGTTTCCTGTTCAATTTTTTTAAAGTAGCCTAGAACTAGACTGTTTGTTTACGCCGACTTATGCCTAAGTGGGCAGTCGCCAGGTAGCCCCTTAACAAAAAAAAAAATTGCGGGACGCACCGCCATTTGATGGAGCGCTCGCCTCCATTGTATTTAACACTTTTTGGTCGCATTTTCCTGCACCAGGTGCAGACGCCCCCCCCCCCCCCATCCTGACGCCGAAGCGTGCTTTCTTCTTATTCATGCTTTTGTCGGGGGCAAGGGGTCTTTGTGGTCTTATGCATATGGGTTTTTTTTTACGGCCCTAGTATGTAAGCGCCAGGTGGGTGCTGAAAAAAAAATTCCTTTGAAACTCTCGCTACACCTTTCTATAACTTCACTTTTAACACCCAACTTTTTGGTTGTGATTCCCTCATTTGTTTACACTTTTTTTCAATTATGTAAACCCTTTCCTTCTCTTGCCTGCGAGGAAGGTTGGAGTGATTTCCTCTTCCACTCTTCATGAGTAATGGTGATGAAGGAATACCTGTCTTGTGCCACAGGTTGGTTCCTCCCACCCGTCGGGCTCCGAACACGATTCTCCACGTTTGCTTGGGTTAATTATATAATTGCTTATCCTTATAGTGACAGTAATAAAGAGTGGAACAAAACAGTTGAAGAGCAGATGAAACCCTTTTAAGCTCCTGGACTTATATATGGAGCAGGTCACCACTCTAATGTCTAGATTTCACACATGTTTTATGAGCAGCAGACACTGATGGTGATCCTACGAGTACTTACCTTGACTGCAGGGACACAGGGTTTACCTAAGAATCTGTATGTTCTTTTCCGCTCGGAACCTGCCCTATTTGAGCACGATGTTTTCTTCTATCCGTTGGCATCGCCGCGGGGTCAGCGACACCGTGCTTAGGTTACGATATTCATGAGGGCGATGTAAAAAAAAAATCCCTAGACTTTATGTTGCCTTTCAGTTGTTCTTTTTTACTACTTTATCAGGTGGTGAGTCTGACACAGATGCAAGGATCCTCAAGAAGAGAAAGGTGGAGCCCGCTCTCCCCACTCCCACTCCGATATTACCCAAGGTAAGTGATTGAGATAGAGATTTGTGTTTGGCTTCAATGTTGGCCTCTCTCTTTGATTCTTACTTGGCTCGATATACGAAGATCTTTGTTTGAAGTTTTTAATCTACCCTCCCGTACACAACATCCACAATGGCAAAAACACTTGTAAATCTCTCACAGTTTTCCTACTATTTACCAAAAAATATTTCCTGCACCTTTGCACAACACTAAAACTGCACTGCCTTTAATCTGAACTCCAACCGTCCTTGCTGTCGGACTCGAAACACACAAGGACAATAATGCGCTCTTGAGCAGCATTCCATACAAGATGGACATCCATTTCTTATTTACATATACTCGTACTCTCCTAACTTTCGTACCTAATCTTACAGATGTACTCACTACGAAAGATAGGACTAAGCACTACACCTAGCCACATTACACACTAAACACAGGTTAGTGCTGGTACAAAAAATCTTCGACCTTGGAGCTCTTTCTCAATCCAGCGCCCCGTCCGGCCCCAGCTTATCCTCTTCTTTCAGACAACCTGCATTTCTGCCCTACTCTCTCACTCTCCCTACAACTTTCTCTGGTCTGCCTCTAATTTCACAGGGTAGACGCCCCCGAATCGAGGCTGAAGAGGGAGGGGACAACGTTCCCTCACCCCTGAGCTCCGGTCTGAGGTGTTGGGGTTTTTAACAACCGCTTTATCCTCACCCACACCGTCCACACTTCCCCTTTCTTTCTCCTTTCACTATATCAATTTTACGCCGTGACCAAGGTGGAACGCCATACCGATGGGCTGCCAGGCCACTAGGCTGGAGGAGTAGCCTCAAATTGCCTCGCAGAGCGGTTGCGTCCCTTGCTAAAAAGAGGGGTCACCATACCTTTCCCTCGACCATTGTCGGACCCGCCCTCGGGCAGCTCCCATGAAAAGATGGAGGTCACCCCCCCTCCCCCGTGCATTCTCGGGGGATCCTCCAAATTTCTGCTACCTCCTTCTTTGCCCACGGATGTAGGAAACTCTCCCTCAACCCCTTCTCTGGAGGCTTCCTTGGGTGCCTCCCTCTTTCCAGTGGCAGTCCCTCCTTTTCTTTCACAAGGGACTCCCAAGAAAGCTCACAAGGCAGGTGAAGATTGACCGCTCCAGTTTGGGGCGTGTCGATAAGGCCAACCCCCTCAGGGAGTCAAGAAATGGCAGGACCCGTCGGTCCTTGCCCCGTAACATCGTACATTCGTGCGCCAAGAGCCTCGACGGATGCTGATTCCCTGGCATTAGGTAAAAAAGGTACCTCGAATGGGATCAGTGATGTCTCAGTGTGTGGGGGGAGGGATGGCCACAAGGAGGCCCCATCTGAGATGGACATGGTCCCTGAGGTCCGTCCCTATGCAACCTCCTCCTCAGACGGCTCAGGGTCCCTGAGGCCTCACAAGGAAAGGAGGGATCTCCTCCCCAGGCTGGTGCTACTATGATAAGTATGACTTTCTGCATTTCAGAGAAGGATCTTGCTGAGGCCGGCCCATCTGGCCTAGGGGCTTTCGCCGGCGAAGGGGGTTGGAGAAGCGGGTTCATTTCCCGCGCTGCTTTCCTAAAAAGAAGACAAAAAAGACGGGGGGTGGGAGCTCGTCCTCTCCTTCCGCGGGGACGGACGGGGCCGCTCCTGTGTTCGGGAAGCATCCGGCCCCGTTGCTCCCCTGGGTGGGGAGTCGCAGACAAAGACCAGAACTGCGTATAGCGGAGCCTCGATTACGTGGGGCTCCCGGATTCCGAGGCTACATGGCATTTTCGAGCCCTCTGGCTTCAGACGCTTCCTTGATATTCGCTGCACTAATGACAACATGTTGGCTAAGGGCAACATGATCCATCAGAGGAAAGCTCTAGCTAGTGTGATTGGATAGAGAGCCGAAGGTGACCCGTTTCTCGGACGGCAGCCTTTTGGCGAATGCGTCGAATCGCTCCGAGGCGGCAATGATGAGTGCCCTTCGGACACTTGAAGACACGCCTGTGAGTGTGACGCCGCACTCTACCATGAACTTCGTGAAAGTAGTAGTTTATGCGTGAGAACTCGTGGACTACTCCATAGATGAAATCACCTTAGAGCTGGCTAACCATGGGGCGGTCAAGGTCGAGCGTGTGAAGAGAAAACAGGAAGGGGCCTCTAGACCCAACCCTACACTCTTCGACACGTTCGACTGTGACAAGCTCCCTGAGTCGGTGCGTGCCTGTTGGTATCGATACCGCGTGAAGGCATTTGTGCCACTGCCGCGGAGATGCTATTACTGTAACCGCTTCGATCATACTAATCGCTGCTGTCGACGTGCAAAGTCAGGGTTACCCGAACTCTGTGTAAGTTGCTCCAAGGACGCACACGATATTCGTATGTCCAAATCGTGTATGGCCAAGTTTGTTAATTGCGGAGAGCCGCACCCCGCTTCTTCGAAGCAATGTGGTGCGTATCTCCTTGAGAAGGAAATCCTGGCCGTTCAGAATCAGAATCGTCTCTCATTTCGTGAGGTTAAGTACTTTGTCAGGGCGCACCTGCCGCTGCCTGGGACGTCCTATGCCTCAATGTTGAGAGAGACACCCTCTGCTCCTGGCCCATCCAGGCCTACGAGCACGGTCGTTTCCCATTCGGAACCCTAATGCGGGTTCTACCCACCGGGCGCTTCCCAGGTAGAGCTAGCGGCACAAAGGATTTCACCCATCCCCAGCTAAAACCAGTGCTTCCCTCCCTTTCCCCAGCGTGACCGTTTCGCGTAAGGCGAAAGGGCCGCGCGCCTCCACCGAGTCGTTAGACCTACAGGAGGCAACACCCCTGAAGAGGGCCATCTTACGGGGTTCCTAAAGCTATCCCCCAAAAGGAGGACAACACTAAAGGAGCTTCCACTCCTTCGCCCACAGCCAGTGGTAGCTCGGAGACGTGGATCCTCGAAAAGAGGGCCACTGCCCCGCTCGCCTAAGGTTTCGAGGCGAAGAGAGTAAAGGCGAGCACAATATTCCCCCATAAGTCCTCGAAGGCGGCAGCGCCTTCAGCACATTGTTCCGCCAACAGCGCCCGGAGTTCTGCGTACAGCCATTACCCTGATTGTCTTCTCTTCGATGAGGACCCCGAATCTCCTCCGAGCTAGGCCTGGTGGGCATATTCCTTCAATGGAATTGCCACTGACTCCGGGCCAACTGTGAGGAGCTGCGGAAGCTCGTATCCCGTTAGCTATCTTTTTGCAGGAGACGATGCTATGCGCGTGTCCGATGCCCACCCTCCTGGGGTATAAGGGTTTTGCGACCCCACCACCACGGGATAGGGGCCGGGTTGGAGGATGCGCGATTTACACCCTGCATAATTTTTCTGTTCTCTTTCAGACAGTAGCTGTGCAGGTGCACCTGGATAGAAGGTACACTGTTAATTCCTCGTATTACACTGTCAGCCGAATTCGCGGCGTCATGGCACGGTTGCCGAGGCCCTTTCTCTTGTTCGAAGATCTGAACGGTTGACACCCCTTCTGGGGAGACAACTCGATTATTTCCCGTGGTCAAGTCCTTGCCGACCTGATCGACGAGCTGGAGATGGGTTTCGTAAATGTGGATGAGTTTACGCATCACTACCCGAGAACCGCTTCATTTTCGTGCCTCGATCTATCTTTGTGCTCTCCAGATGCACTGCCTGATTTTGGGTTGGGGGTGGTTTATGAAATCGATGGTAGTGATCACTTTCCCATTCAAATATCATTTTCTGGGCCGCTACCGCCCGATAGCTTGGCGCGGTGGTCCGCATTTCACGAAATGACTGATTTCTCTATCCCAGTCGAGGACTTTAGGTCGGTAGATGAGGCCGTTGAGTTCTCCGGCAACCTCATGGCCGTGGGCCTAACTACTATTCCTAGAACGTCTGGCCGCTTTGCATGCCGACTGCTCCCGTGGTGGCTAGCCGAGTGTGAGATGGCCCTCAAACAGAAGCGTTGTGCCTTCACTGTCGGTGAATTTTGTCGGGCTAGGGCTAAGTTCCGGTATATTTCGAATCACTTCCACCGCTCTTCTTGGCAGGCATACGTGTCTTCACTAAACGGGAAGACCCCTTTAGCAGAGGTTTGGAAGCGAGTCAAAAGGATTCGGGGCAAGTTCTCGCAGGACACCCCTCCCGTTATCCAGGAGAATGGGACCGCAATCTCGGACTCCGCGTCCCTAGCAGAAACCTTCGCCACCGCTTTCTCTGCATTCTCTAGCCGGGATGCTACTCCGACAGCATTCAATGCTCGTCGTGATGTCGCGGAAGGCCGCCGGCTGGACTTTACCTCCAGAGGCGGAGAACCCTTCAACGACATTTTTACTCTGAGTGAGTTGCGTTCCGCTCTTGCTTCATGCGCGGACACCTCCCATGGTCCGGACGATGTCCCGTACTCCATGCTTCGATATCTGGGTAAACGAGGCATGGCCTTTGTTAGATTTGTTGAACAGGATCTTGGTGGAGGGTCTCCTCCCTGATTCCTGGCGAATCGCTACTGTGCTCGCTTTTCGCAAACCGGGGAGAGATCACTCTACTCCGACCGGTTTCCGCCCAATCTCTCTAACCTCTTGCGTGTGCAAGTTGATGGAGAAATTGGTAAATGTTAGATTAGCCTTTTACCTGGACAGCGGAGGCTATCTGTCTTCTGCACAGTGAGGCTTCCGCAAGTTCCACCCCACGTCGGATGCTCTGCTCCGACTGGAAAATGCCGTCTGCGAGGACTTCCTTCGTCGACAGCACGATGTTTTTCGATCTGGAGAAGGCCTATCGATACCGCATGGCGAACGGTATCATGGAGACTCCACACGATGGGGGCGAGGGGACGGCTTCCAATCTTTATATCTGAATTTTTGCGAGATCGGCGATTCCGCGTACGTGTGGGGAGAGCTCTTTCTGGCCCAATGGAGCAGGAAAGTGTCCTCTGTGTCGCACTTTTTGCCCTGAGCATCAACGTCATCACCTCGGTGCTGCCAGAAGATGTTCTCGCTACGCTGTACGTGGACAACCTTTTGATCTTTTTGGCGCGGCCCAGATGCGAACTGTAGCGTCGAGTTCAACGGCCATTGAACTGCGTCTCTCTCTGCCGAATCGCACAGGCTTTGGTTTTCTTTGCCAAGACTAAGGGGGCGCACTTCTGCCACTATATACGGCTCCAACCTGACCCAGACTTAGTTCTCAATTGGGTGCGCCTGGAAGTGGTGGACTCGCACCGTTTCCTTGGTCTTGTATTTGACCGACTCCTCACCTGGGAGGCTCATATTCGCAGCCTTAGGGTCTCTTGTACCCACGCCATGGATATTCTTCGTTGTGTGACGTTCAGCGCTTGGAGCGCTGATAGGGTTACTGCCTTACTTTTTTATCGATCCTTTGTTCGTTCGAAGCTCGACTACGGATGCGAGTTTTTGCATCCGAAGCTGAGCGTGTATTTCGGAAGATGGACTCGATCCAACACACCGGCCTTCGCCTGGCGACCGGTGCCTTCCGCACTTCCCCTATTGAGAGCCTACTTGTCGATGCTGGGTAGACGTCACTCGCTCTGCGCCGTGCACAGTGCATTATTCGCCTGTACCTGCGAGCCCGGCGCCTCCCTCAGTCGCCAACAGCTTTCACTGCATCCGCAGCTGATCTCGACGGTGCCTATGCCGCCGAGAGACGCCAGTCATACCCTAAGCCCTTTTGGTTTACGGCTAGGAAACTCCTTCGAGAGCTAAGTATAGCTCTCGTGCCGGTGGCGCCCCTGGTTCTGTCCAGGACGCCACCCTGGAGGGTACCACCTTTGACTATTCGTCGCCACGCCTCTGCTCCCAAAGCTTGTACTGCGCCGGGAGTATTGCGTTCGACCTTTTTGGAGCACACATCGTGTCACGCTGGAACCGTGCCAGTGTATACGGATTGCTCCAAGTCCCAAGATGGGGTCGGTTTCAACGCCGTATCCCCTGTGTTTGAAGTCAGCGGGGCTCTGCCAGGCGCTGTGTCTGTCTTCACGGCCGAGCTGGTTGCAATGCACCGCTCGGTACGGGAAATTACGCGACGTGCCCGGTTCGGAGACCGGATTGTGATCTATAACGACTCACAAAGCGCCTTGAGTGCCCTCGTGGCATTGGAATCTCTGCATCTCCTGATTCGCGATATCCGTGACCCCACAGTTTTGGCGAGCCGGGTGGCTGTCGAGATTATTTTCTGCTGGATTCCTGGACATGTAGTAATTGCGTGGAATGAGGGCACCAAAGAGTCCGTAAGACTGGGCTATCAGACCAGCGTTTCGCTCACCGATTACATGGCAGGAATACGGGCTGATTGTCAATAAGATGCGCCACGACCGTTCCCATGGACCTACCCCCAAATTCCGCCATGGTTTCAGGTTGCTTTCTGTCGTCTCCGAATTGGACACACTCGCGGGACGCAGCGCCATTTGATGGAGCGCTCGCCTGCGCCCTATTGTTAAAGAATGCCTTGTACCCCAGACTGTTCGCTACATTCTTGTTAAATGTCCCAGTCTGGGCGATTTTTGCGTAAGTTACCTGTCCCGGGACGAGCGGGGTTGCTACTGTTTGTCTCTGTACTCGGGACGGATTCGTGCACACTCACTTGTGGACTTTACGACTTTTTGGAGGAGGCTGGCCTCCTCCCCTTTATTTGACTTGTTTTTTTTTGTAGGTTGCATGTTCCTTCGCCGGGGGGAGGCGGGCCTACCCCGACGCCAGAGAGCGCCTCCTTCTTGCTTTTTGTTTTGTTTTCTTGTTATTTGTTTCTTAATATAGCCTAGTAGTAGGCTGTGTCGTATACGGCGACTTATGTCCAAGCAGGCATTGGTCGCCAGATGGACTCCCCCCCCCCTCCCCCAACAAAACAAAACGAAACAAAATATACTTTCAAATCCATTCCTACAGCCTCATTAAATATCATGCCAATGGGAAGTGCTACCACTGGATGGAGAGTTAGTTCTTAATTTTTTTTCAAATATCACTATTATCACTCACTTGTTTCCATTGTTCATCAATAACCCAGCCTCTTTAATTAACTTTATTAATATATCTGTAGTCTGATGTGAAAATTGCCTATGTTGCTTCAACACTTTCTTAGGTGTTTTTCATGGCTATCTGTGGCAATACCCAATCGATCATTTGTTTACGCGGTGTCCTACTATAGGTATTAATTACATAATGTCCTTTATAGGTCACATGTAGCTTACTTTTTTCCAAATATATACATTGTATCCTTAAAATTTAAAATCATGTCTCCACGTTTTATACCAGATCTACTCATCAGTAGCGGGATTCTACAACCAACTAAATCAGTTCGAACCATGATCTCTAGTATGTAGCAGGGTATCTGCACAATATCTTTAGATGTTACAGTGTTTACCATCTCCAAATTTAAAGGATGTTTCAGGCTCCTCTCTTTTTATCAATTTTATATCATCTAAGGATAATGTATCTATATATTTATGTAACCAGTTTTCACCACAGACAGTTGTAGAACACCCTGAATCCAGAACTAAGGCTCCCCAAATTTCTGACATCAATTTTTCTCATCTGTTAACACATTCCAATAGCAATGTTCACTGCACTTCCTTATGGCCAATATCATTTACAAATTCCTGATTTTCTTATTTCCTAGGACAATCTCGCATCCATTGGTTCATCGAACCACACACAAAACACTTTGTAGGTTATCACCTGGACCCAGTGGATTTCTTATATCAGCCAACTCACCCCTGAAACTCCTTTGCCTGAGAATTTGTTGAACATTATGATCCACAATTCCACCTCCAAACATTCTGTGCAGTGTCTTTTTCATCTCATCAAATGTAATAGCTGTTTTTGACATTGCCATTTGAAAATGAATATATGATATCACGACTTTTCAACAATCGAAAAGCCAACACTTAGTCAGGCATGTTTCTTAAATTTATAGGACTTTCTACCGAATTCTACTTGGTAACCATGTATTGTTATTTCAACAGGGCGCTTAAACATTTTATCTATTTCACTGCTAACCTCCCTAGCCATGCCAGTTAATGTTATGTACTGCTCCTGCTTGCTTATCAGGTATCACACTAGTTAATTTTTGACATATTTCTATATCCTTTTTTCATTGTTCATATTCACTTTCTGAAGTTATAAGTTCTTATTGCACCTTAAATAATTGATTCCCGATGCTATGTTCTTTATTGCCTGGCATGTCAAAACACAATCACCCGTCTTCACACTGAATATCTTTACTTCAACACCGTTTATGTCACTCCTCTTTTTGGCGGCCATCTTGTTTTCTGTTATATCAGGCTTTTTACATCCACTTTAATTTATTTATTGACTGCCTTATAACTAACACCTATGACCCCAACAATGCCTCACCCAAAGTTGAAGGAGAGCTACCGGCCAATTTCACTTCTGGAATTTGGCGGGAAGCCCTTCGAGAAGATCCTCAACAAAAGACTGGTGTCTCACCTGGAAGAAAACTCGCTCTATAACCCACATCAATTCGGGTTTAGGAGTAAGCGATGTACGGAGATGGCGATTAACGTCATCACAGAAAAGCTAGCCCATGCAAAACGGGAAAAGAGTTACGTGGACATTGTTTGTCGGGATGTATCAAAGGCGTTCGTTAAGGTGTGGCAACGGGGAATGCAGTACAAGATCTTACGACTGGGACTAAGTGAAAACTTAGAAAGAACTCTCTGTGACTATGTCATGGAGAGAGCGGCGTACATCAGTTTAGGGTGCACGGACGGGCCAAAGTTTCCGCTCAATGCGGGCCTCCCGCAGGGGGATTGCCTGTCTCCCACTCTCTACTTGATTTACACCGCGGATGTCCCAGTCGCTGTAAGCCCCACTTGCCTCAACTTACAATTCGCCGATGATTTCACCCAGATAATCACTTGTCTATGGAGGAATGCGCCTTTGCAAGCTCGAATGACGGCAGCAGAAATTGAAAATCTTAACACCTACGAGGCCCGGTGGAAAATCCGCACCAACCAGGATAAGTTCAAAGTAGTCCCCATATGCAGGAGACTAATTGATGACGTCAGGGTGTGGGATAGACGATATCTCTACACCAATGAATGCAATGTACTCGGCATGAAGATCACCTCAACCGGGTACACAAAGCACGTCCAAGAACGAATCACCAAGGCCACTGCTTCAGTCAAGACTCTATATAGGTTCAGAAATCTTCGTCAAAGCAACAAAAAGAAGTTCTATACTGCACTAGTAAGATTGTCGTTGCTATACCACGCTTTCGCCCTCTCGTGTGTCTCAAAGACACAGAAGAGGAGACTACAAGTGGTGCAGAACAAATGCGCGTACCTAATTACAGGTACACGCAGAATGGAAAGAAGATCACAGGAAGACCTGCACCGGGAGGCGGGGTTAACCCCCATTAACGTTGTCATCGAATAACGGACAAGGGATATGCTGGAAAAGGTCAATCGAGAATTGGACGATGAAATCGTACAAATGATTGACCAGAATAGAAGAGCTGTATGTCACGCCAGATTTCCAAGCTCCTAAACCAAGACGAATAAACCAAACTAAGAAACCAAACCGATTTTGACAAAAATTCCCCGATATCGACAAAACTACCGAAGAAGGAAAACTACACAAGAAGATGAAACACACCAATCAAGACTACAAAGAAGAAATAATACACACACTACAAATTTACGAAAAAACAAAGACACTAAAACAAACAGCAAGTTATAATTAATGAATTACCAAAACAACAGCAAACGCGCACAGCATAACCAAATACATTAGCTAATATGAAGATAAATGGCTTGAACGCCAAATTTATATATATATATATATATATATATATATATATATATATATATATATATATATATATATATATGTATGTATAAACAAAATGATAAACAAGAACGGAACTACAAAACAAAAATTTGAAAGCGATAGGCCTGATCACCAGGCTCTAGCATCACTTTGCACCCTACCACACTTCTTTCTCTTTTCACCACTGGTCTACTTTCCACTGTCTATCCCCTCACCTGCATACTCTCACATACCTGGGTCGGCACTTCAGGTGTTCTGTCGCCTCCGACTCTGACACACTCGGGGGATGGAGCGCTCCCTTTAACATTATTGCGACGACTGTTCGTCACATCTTTGTAGAATGTCACTCTATCGGATCTCCGCTCCTCCTTGTTCCTTCTACTCGGGACTGCTTCGTGTACACACTTAAGTCCATGTATCGTGAGAACTTTTTGTCCAAACCTGCAAACAGTTTAGTAATCCGACCTCATCGCCTGCCTCTCATTTCCTCTTCTTTTTACTAGGCTTAATTCCAATTTCTCTTCATCCCCCATCCCCTCATTATTGGCTGACCTCGCGCTCCATTTCCATAGAAACCTCGTGCCATGTCACCCACCGACTTAGCGTCGTTGACGACGGCAGCCGCCGCACTCGCGTCGAAGAAGCCCTCGGCCGCTCGCAGAGAGGAGCTCCTAAAGCAACTGCGTGCCGTCGAGGACGCCATCGCCAGGAAACGATCCAAGCCATTGCCGTGATGGTCCTTCTTCGGCCCGATCTATCGAACTTGGCTTCGGACCCCCACTTGTGTGACGTGATCTCCGCCAGGGTGCTGCGCCCCGCGTTATTGTCGAAGGCGACACGGGCCACACCCGCCCCATAGGGACAGAACGGGTCTGCTTTTGTGTTGCGGTTTCCTCTCCTTCCTCCATTGCTCGGCCTCTGTGGGGCTCCACTTACTTACAATTTCTCGATGGGCAACTGTTGTACATTTGCTACGACTTTTCTGCGAATTTCGGGTTATTTATGTAGATAGACCATAATTTCGGAAATTAGTTGAAATTTTATTTTATATGCATTTTTCGTGCAACCTAATTTTTATATTTAAATTATTTCAACTGTAAATAAATTTCTATATATTCGCAGGTCTTTATAAGCAGCCGTATCGAGTTCAATTCTGTTTTTCGCATTCGTTGAAAAGAGTAGCAACAGCATAACCCGAATGCAGGACCTCCTTGCCTGTTGCTATTCACTTAAAACTAAGAAACCTAAACCAACGAGGGCATCTCAAAAAGAAAGTTGTAGATGGTATATAGATTGAGTAGTGGTGGTTCGCCAACCCGCCTTTATCCAGCTGGATCCCGACCGGATAATGAAAATAGACATAAAGGTCAGTATGACAATTGCTGGTGAGCCCGAGGGCACCAGGGGCCGGTCTTCTTTGGCGAGAGGTACCAGGAAGTATTATGTTGTAGCACCTTCTTCGCCCCTGGTAAAGAGGGATCTGTTCCGCGTCAAGAGGTATGTGGATATAGATACCCATCGGCAGGATTCCTTGGAACAGTGTGTTGTTCTGCGAAGACGGGAGGGAAAGAAAATTGTGTTGTAATTGGCTGTGTGTGATGAGAAGTGCAAGATCTACCCACTCGAGTACAGGGCTGAGCACAGCACATCCACCAAATGGTAGCCGGATCTCTACATGCGCTGACGTTTGTGTCCGCTTATGCCGTGATCGAACCCGGTACCGCGACGTTGGGAGACCAACGCCGTATCCACTCGGCTAGCAGAGTTCTAGTAGTGTAAAGGGTTTGAGTACTTGGAACCGGGAGGGAACTCTGTCCAGCTTGTTTGGCAACAATGCCTTTGTTGGGGGTCGTTGAGAGCTCTGGTGGAGTAAGTATACCACCATCATGCTAATTGCACATCTTAAAAGACGACTTGATGTAAACATACCCGTGTGTGAATTGGGTGAGATGCAGGATTCTCTGAGAGCCCACCCGTGTGTGAAATTGCTATGGATTGGTTCGGGAGGCTAGCCGGCCCCACTCTATCATTAAGCGAGTTATCCCCTGTCGATTGCTATTTCACATAATTATATCTTCGTGTTTTTCAACGCTCGTATATTGCCGCATATCAACGGGCCGTTATTGGGTAATATAATCTTTTCGCGTACTCGTGAGATCATTATTCAAAGAGAGGATTCCCTGTTTAGTGTTTCATTCCATTTCGGGCATCGATATAATGGCATTTAGTCGCCTAGGACGCACAGTTGAACTACTACCGTAGTGTATGGAATCTGATGTGTAATATGAGAGAAAGAGTTTGTGTTTAAAAGAGGCATAGCGTAGCTGCTTATGAGAACATGTAATGCAGAGCTTGTCAAATGGAGTAAGTTGAAAGGGAAAAAGAACAACCATACCAACCGAACACAACGGATTTTTTAAATACACCCCCCCCCCCAAAAAAAAGAAGATTAAAAACAGGGATTAAAAAGAATGAAGCGAGACAAAGGAAATTTTAGAGCACAAAATTGCAACCTGTGTGTAATAGAGGTCCTCAACTCCAACCAGTTTACAACAAAGTGTGGTTGGCGCGCTTCAGTCCCACTAAAAGTGACCTACCTCCCAATTCCTTATGCCCACCCCAAAATTGGACTTTTTTTAGCGATAGGCTGCCATGGACTAGCATCTCGCTACCTTACAGCCACCTGCCCCCTCTCCTTGCACACCCATCATACAATAGCAACCGTTTCCTCCTCAGCGAGCCCCCTCTCACACGTATAATCAACCCACCTTTTTCATGGTCTTCCAACACAGTTGTATATTGTTTGTACAAGTCTACTTCATAGGTCTTTATTACCTTAGAACACTTTTAGTCACAACTTCCTTCACACCATAAACACCTACAATTCATCAGATATCATTCTCTTTTTTTATGCATTCACTTTTAGCCACCTCTCTCATACACCCATTTATAACTAAAATCAACATTTCCAAATCCCTCTCACTCAATCCTCAACATCAGCTCAGCGGCATATCTCAACAGATCACTCATCCCTTATCAATTTCACACCACTCTCCTCATTCCCATACGTACTTCTCTCAGTACTCCATCCATATAAATATAATCAGCCATGGCAACATCACACAACCATGTCATACACTCACTACGGCTATCTTTCAGTAACGCAATTCTTATTTCCAACAAGTACTCGTCACATCATCCAATTGTTTATCATTCACTCCATACATTTATATCTATGAACCCACCGAGCTTACATTTTGCATCTCTTACCCGTTGATTTTTCAGCTGTCAGTCCAAATACTTGATCCAGACGCTCTATCCGCTCAAAATCCCCTATCAAGCCCTTTGTTATCCTTCATATACGCCCAACATGAACTTTTCCATACACTTTGCGCTCAACAAAATTATCTCGTTAGTTCTTGCATTCGCCTTTTCCCCTTTATCCTTCTACAACGGCACTGTTGATATGCGGTGTAGTCTTCCGCGATCGTCTTTTGTTTATGGTCAAAGAAAAAAACAGTTTAATGCTTTACATTATTGTAAAGATTGGTGATTTTTTAGTTAATTTAAACATGCTGGCTTCGTGCAGTTTATTAGAGCGATGTACACTTGGTAATATCCACTATCACTACAATGACTTATGACACTGAAGTCTTTGAAACTTTTTTGGTTCTAACATCGACACACCTCCACTCGTTGTTGCCACTTCCTCCGTGGAAATGAAGGTGAAACTGGTTTTCCAGTGTCAGAAACAATTTAGATTCCACAGTGTTTGATATTCGCGGGGTACACTTGGCCCCGGCAATATCTGTACAACGGCCGGTCTATCAGCGGGAAGAAGTCTAAATCATGTAGAGCATGATTAGGAGATTTCTAGGTTTATCGTTTGCATTTGATACGGCATTGCTTTTACGCTTATGAGAATGCTACTAAAAAGGGTGACTACGGAACTGAATCTGAATATCTTCAGTTGTCACTCTTTATGAGTTACACCAATAAAGTTTCGCAGGAAACGAAGCTATTGTTATTGGGAGAATCGGTTACTTTTATTCCCTTACAATGTTAGGTGGCTGAGGACATTTGTTCTCTCTACCGCATTTTCAGGGTTTACAATTTTAGGGGGAATCTTCTAATTACATTTTTGCCTTACTGGATTGTAAACATGACTGCTAATGTTAGCACTGATCTTGAGTGCAATATTTCAAATCTGAATGAGATGTAGATAGTCTTGAGATTCACAGGAGGCAAACCCAGCAAGGTGGTCGTGATGGTGCTTTCGGGGATTCCTAAAGCGGCCTTAAGGATGCAGATATAAACCTCAAAGGTTAAAAGTCAGGGCGGAGCTGTGGCTGCAATAGAAGTTTACGATCTTAGTCTTGTGAAGTAGCCCAAAGGTGAAAGAAGATTCCGGACAATCCTCCAACGACAGGTTTACGCTGAGTAGGGCGTTCTGTTCTCGCTTCCTGCATGGACACCGCTCCTGGTCCAGACGATGTCCCGCATACAATACTTCGACACCTAGGTGAGCAAGGCATGGCCTTTCTATTAGATTTGTTCCACGGAATCTGGACATAAGGTATTCTCTATTTCTGGCGAATGGCTGTTCCCAAACCGGAGAGAGATAACTAACCTTGCCGGTTTCCGCCTAATTTCTTTAACCTTCTGCGTCTACAAGTTGCTGTAAAAATGGGTAAAGTTGGTGGAAACTCTTGGAGGATCCGTAATCATATAAGCCAGACAGCAGTTCGTGGTCAAGTTGAGGACCTCCAAAGTTTAGCTTAAAGGAGGAATATTTACTTGGAAGGGGATTCCTAAAATGTCAGCGCAACATTCAATTAAAACAGGCAAACGTACTGTCCGGTACTCGCGTCTTCTGACTTTTATGCTAACCTCACAACATTCCTTGATAGATGTTAAATTTGAAGGTTTAAGGTGGGAATTAAAGGAGTTGCAACATCTTTTGAAATTAAGTTTTCGGAACTCCCAGTATCTTATAGAGGCGTGAGAACACAGTCATTCACCTCCACTTCTAGAGAACACCTTTTAAAAATTGATGGCACATTACCGAGAACGAGATTTGAAGGTAATTCTGAGACTTCATTTTTAGATGACTTGCATACCTTCGAAAAATGTCTCTTCTTGCCCGGTTCTGGTGCGAGGAACTTCCGCAACGAAGGAGCTGCAGCACAATTCGAACCCTCAGGATTAAGATTAGAACAGTCGACTTCAGCGTCCAGCTCATGCGATTCTAATGAAGCTACGGGACCATAAGTGAATGATGCATATGCTTTCGAATCCCTTGTGGCAATCTTTTAACGCTCTCGCTTTGATCAACAGCTGAAGATAATGTCAGAGTTTTGTTTTCTAGAAGTCTCGTTCAGATTTTTTAGGATGAAAGACATCTCGAATATACTCGTTTCTATACATTTCGGGGTTCACAGCCCTTGAAATGCAATCCAAAGTGACTCTGAGAGCAGCAAGAGCATCGTCGAAACGCCCTCTTACTGCCATATTGGGGACAAGAAACTTCACCCACCCTTACGTGGAATCGATGATACCGTGGGAATTCAGAAATGAAAATTGAGAGGCGTCTCTTTGAACTCATCGTGTGGAGGGACTTCATGATACTGTATTGCAATGCGGCATCACGTCTTCTCCAGAACGCAAAAATACTCTGGCATAAGGCTTCCTACTATGGAAGGCATCGCGTATATCATTTACAAGCAGGAGTAGAAACTCCGACGTGGAGTGGAATTTGCGGAAGCCGCACTGTGCAGACAACAGGGTCTCTGCGCTCCAGGAGAAATGCTAATCTAACATTAACCAAATTTTACATCAACATGCATACTCAAGAGGTTAGAGAGAATGGGCAGAAACCAGCCGCGGTAGAGTGCTCACCCCGGTTTGCGAATAGCGAACACAATAGCCATTCGCCTGCAGTGTGGGGTATACTCTTTGTCTAGATCATGTTTAACAAATCTAGGCAAAATGCCATACCTCGTCCATCTAAGTGGTGAACCATGGCAAGCGGGACACCGTCACGACCAGGCGCGGTGTCCGAGCACGTAGCGAGAGCGGAACGCAACTTACTTAACGTAAACCTGTCATTGAAGTGTTCTCCGCCTCTCGATGAAAATTCCAGTTGGCGGCCTTCAGAGACATGAGAACGTACATCGAATGTTGGCGGAAAAACATCCCGGCTAGAGAATATTGGGAAAGCGATTGCGAAAGATTCCGCCAGACACGTGGGGTCTGAGATTGCGGTCCCGTTCTCCTGAAGAAAAGGAGGAATGTTGTTTCCCATTAAGTTAAAAAAAAAAATGTATGCACACCAAGAAGATCGGTGGGCGTGTTTCATAAGATACCGAAGCCTAGCCGTAGCTCGAAATTCACCGGGGGTGAAATAGTTTAGGCGGCGCTTATAGGGCATGTAGGTGTATGACTTCAGTCTGAGGGCTATCTCACACTCAGCCGACCATCATGGAAACGGACGGCGTGCAAAATGACCGACGTTCTAGGGATACGAATTTGGCACACCGTGAGGTTACCGGAAACGACCTAAACTCTAACTTGGACAGAGAAATCAGACATTTCCTGTAATGCAAACCACCCCGCACGCTTCAAGCAGTGACTGAGAAAATGGTAGTTGAATAGGAAAGTGGTTGCTTTCATGAATGTCATCGACTACCTCCCATCTAAAATCAGGTTTGTGCATCCGGGAATTACGGGGACAGATCGAGACAGGAAAATATAGTTCTGTGACAGTGTTGCCTCAACTCATCCATATTTAGGACACCTATCGATAGCGAAGTCAGCTGACTGTGGAATGTACTCAGAAATAACAGTATATCTTCAATCCAGGTGTCTCCCTGCCACTTCCTGAATATAGGTATTTATAGCTAATAGAAGAACCGAGATAGTATGCAGGGTGTAAATCACGCATCCTCTTTGCCCGACCCCTATCCCAGGGTCGTAAGGTCGCAAAACATTTATACCCTGTAAAGGTTGGCAAGGGACACGCACCCAACATAGTCTCTTACAAAAAGATGACTAACAAAGGGGAAGATACGAGCCTGGGCAGCCCCTCCCACAGTATTCCATTGAATCAACATGCCCTCCATGCCTAGCTCAGAGATGCGGAGACCCTTTTCGAGATTACCCTCCCGGCAATAACTAAGCTTCCCTGAGGTATAACTGGGGGCTATTGGTCATACAAGGTGCTGTCGAATTCGAAGACTTATTGGAAGATTTTTAGCTCGGAATGCAATACTTTTAACCCCATCCACCTCGAAACCCTTATCAAGCGGCAGTTCCTCTTTTGAATGGTCAAGCATCTCATAGTGGGCTGGTCCGGTAAAGGGTGTGGGCGTGAGAGCCAATGTTTGCTCGGTGCGATCTTCCTTTCGAGGGAAAACATTGAAACAACCATTAATCGTCCCACGATCATCTTGGTTTGGTTTTCCTGACGTGAGGTCAATCCTGATCTGGATTATCCCTGGTTCCTGAATCCAGAACAAAACCAACACCTCTTCAGGTGCTTTCGAATTCGAAGACTTATTGGAAGATTTTTAGCTTGTAATGCAATACTTTTAACCCTATCAAGCGGCAGTTCCTCTTTTGAATGGTCAAGCATCTCATAGTGGGCTAGTCCGGTAAAGGGTGTAGCGTGAGAGCCAATGTTGCTCGGTGCGATCTTCCTTTCGAGGGAAAGCATTGAAACAACCATTAATCGTCCCACGATAATCTTGGTTTGGTTTTCCTGACGTGAGGTCAATCCTGATCTGGACTATCACTGGTTCCTGGATCCAGAGCAAAACCAACACTTCCAAGTACTTGAGTTTGATACCTCCGAGAAGATAAACGGTAGCATAACATGGGTCTCACTACTGACCCTAAAGCTGAGAATATGAGCCTCCCAGGTGAGGCGTCGGTCAAATACAAGACCAAGGGTGGAGCTGTGGACGACGGCAGAAGTGCACCACCTTAGTCTTGGCCAAGGAAAACCGAAACCTGTACGCTTCGGCATAGCAAAAGAAGCGGTTAAATGCCTGTTGGAGTCGATGCTCCTGAGTTGGCATCTGGGCCACGCCAAAAGAGAGCGAAAGGTCGTCCACGTAGAGCATAGCGAGAATATCTTCCGGCAGCACCGAGGTGATGCAATTGGTGCTCAGGGCAAAGAATGTGACACTGAGGACACTTCCCTGCGGGATACCCTCTTCCTGCTCCATTGGGCCTAAGAGGTGTCCCCCACGCGTACGCAGACGCGACGATCTCTAAAAAATTCAGATATAAACTTTGGGAGTCGTCCCCTTTCCCCCACGGTGTGGAGGGTCTCGATCGTGCCGTACGCCATGAAATATCATAGGCCTTCTCTAGCTTGAAAAACACCGTGGCGT
This sequence comes from Ceratothoa steindachneri, assembly GCA_963969495.1. Taxonomy (NCBI): domain Eukaryota; kingdom Metazoa; phylum Arthropoda; class Malacostraca; order Isopoda; family Cymothoidae; genus Ceratothoa; species Ceratothoa steindachneri. The sequence goes on along the minus strand of OZ018327.1, from coordinate 79,083,665 downwards.
AGTGCTGTCTACGAAGAAAGGCCTCGCAGACGGCATTTTCTCGTCAGAGCAGAGCATCCGACATGGAGAGTAACTTGCGGAAGCCGCACTAAGCAGAATACAGATAGCCTCCGCTGTCCATAAAAAAAGGCTAATCTACATTTACCAACTTGCAAACGCAGGAGGTTAGATAGATTGGGCGGAAACTGGCCTAGGTAACGTGATATATATCCGGTTTGCGAAAAACGAGCACAATAGTCGAGGGAGGATACACTCTACCCAGATCCTGTTGAACAAATCTAAGAGAAAGACCAAACCTCACTCACCTAGGTGTCGAAGCATGGCGTACCGGATCAGGGACGGTGTCTGCGCACGAAGGTAGAGCGGAACGCAACTCACTCAAAGTAAACCTGTCGTTGAAAGGTTCTCCGCCTCTGGAGGTAGAGCCCAGTGAAGGAGTGTTTGAAATATCCTGACGCACATTGAATGCTGACGGAGCAGCATCCCGGCTAGAGAAAGCGGTCGCGAAAGATTCCGCCACGGATGCGGGGTCCGAGATTGCGGTCCCATTCTCTTGGAAAACGAGAGGGAGGAGTCCTGCGAGAACTTCCCCTGAATCTACACCTCTGCTAGAGGGGTTTTATCGTTAAGTGAAGACACGTATGCCAGCCTGGAAGAGTGGCGTGCGTGGTTCGAAACGTACCGGAACTTAGCCCTAGCGCGACGAAATTCACTGACAGTTAAGTCGTTCGGTCAGCGCTTAGAGAACATGTAGACATAACGCTTCTGTTTGAGGGCTATCTCAAACTCGTCTGACCACCAGGGAAGAGATCGACGTGCAAAACGCCCAGACGTCCTAGGAATAGTAGTTAGGCCTTCGGCAATGAGGTTCCGGTGAAGAACTAAACGGCCTCATCTAATGACCGAAACTCCTCGGCTGAGACATCAGTCATTTACTGAAATAGGGACGCCCACGCCAAGCACCTCCTGGGTAGCCTCTCAGGCTGCAGCATCCCAGAAAATACTTGAACGAGAAAGTGATCGCTAGCATGCAGGTCATCGACTACTCAAAATCAGGTTGTGAATCCGGACAGCACAAAGATAAATCGAGACATTAAAATGAAGCGGTGCGTGGTATGACCAGGTGTACGCACACTTGCCTACTGGCCGAACGAAATTACATGGGGATGGCTCTAAGAGTGCTTTAAATACACAGTTGCTAGGCCAATAAATATTCAAACACGGCTACAAAAATATACTTTAATATTGACGGTTCACGGCTAAGATGATTTACACTATCAATTAAGTTTGAACCGAGTGATAATTAATTAAGAAATGATCTTACAATTATACAAGTTCTAGAGCAAAGGGGATCATTGAGGTTCGACGCGGTAAAGGTGGGAGGCGCGTGACGAAGCGAGGGTCAAATCCCTTTTACCTTGATGTGCGCCGAGTAGGACCAGGGAGGAGGTAAGTTCGACCTTGAACTTGCGGGCGTCTCACGAGACGCTCAATCCAAGTTCGGAAAATTGTACGTGGGGGCCTCTTATTCTTAAGAGGAAAACGGAGGATGCTTCGGGGGTGGCTTTTACGATCCTTAAAATCCGAAGACTTGGTGAGAGAAGGGTTGAAGCGCGCCTAAAACTATCTCCACGAACAAAACTAAACGACCTCATATACTGACCTAAACTCCTCGACTGAGAAATCAGTCATTTCCTGAAATGTGGACTACCGCGCTCGCGCCAAGCACCTCCGAGGCGGCCGCTCAAACTACAGCGTCCCCTCTGGACGAGAATATAGTCGATTCCCTCTCGACTAACGAAGACGTTAACAGCTAACGTAATAGAGGGCGGCCTTAGGCACAATCTGCCTGTGAATTCTGAAGTATCGAATATAGTCCAAAATTATCTAGACAGGGAGAGAGATTCATCGCCAACAGACTTCCTTAATTGCCTTGGGTCGCGATAAGGGTCCATAGCGGAAGTCGCGATGCCCCCTTAATGTTATTTCCATTGTTCTAATTTTTGCAGTATTCGTCTGCGACAATGGCGTTTCGCCCTCGCGCGAATTGCTTGGGGCAGACGGTGAACGGAGAACTGGGAAAGTCAAGGGGAGTGGGAGATGACGGAGAACCGAGGTAGAAGGTGGGAAGAAAAAAAAAACGAATTCCTTTTCTCTCCTTATTCTCCCACACTCCTCTCTTTTCAGGAAGACATTTCTTTTCCACAAGTCGAGTGCGAGAAAAAATGTCTCGAACTAATTTTTCTTTAAGGAGGGTATGCTATAAAAATTGAATTAGTGAAACGAGATACAAACAAAATTCGGACATGAGCGGGGTTTGCAAAGAATAACAATTATTTCAGGCTATACGCACAGGTACAATAAAAAAACAACAACCAGAATTAAAATTAAGCTATACAACAGTGAGTATCTAAATAAAAGAAAAAATGAACCATTAATAAAGACACACTACAAACAGAATAATTATACAACACTTCAAACAATTAACTATATCTATCTATATATATATATATATATATATATATATATATATATATATATATATATATATATATATATATATATATATATATATATATATATATATATATATATATATATATATATATATATATAACAAATTATCAAACATATTTACAAGGATATATGCTAATGGTATCTTTAATTTACGGCAATAGGGTCTTCTACAGGATTTCTGCTTAAACTATTCGCTAAACAATTTTGAGTACCCTTGCTATAAACAATATGGAATTGATATTCCATGAGAAACAAACTCCATCGCATTAGTCGTCCATTAGGACTCTTGAAACTACCAAGGTACGGCAATGGCTTATGGTCACTCTCACTTACGAATTCGGTTCCTATAAGGTACATTCTAAAATGTTGAATCGACTATACTATAGCTAATGTATGTATACAACTATTTATGTAAAATTATGTAATTTTTTTATATATTTGTAATGTATATTTGTAACGTTTAATATATATATATATATAAATATATATATATATATATATATATATATATATATATATATATATATATATATATATATATATATATATATATATATATATATATATATATTTGTAATGTATATTTGTAATCTATATTAATAACGTTGAATATATTTATTTGTAATGTATATTTGTGTAATATCGGAGCAACAATCTCCAACTCCTTAATTAATTGCCTATAGCACAACCAACTAACCTCCTCCCATGCAACCGACTAACTTGCTACCGATACTTATATAAGCTTAAAGTTCCCCATTTTAGGCACTTCACCTCCAACCACTTAACGCGCTCCTACTGGAATTAATGTGCTCTAGATTTTGTGTAACTGTTCAATTAATGTGCTCTAGATTTTGTGTAACTGTTCAATTAATGTGCTCTATTGTTTTGTGTTATCATTCAGTGCACTACTACTGCTACGTAAGTCCCTTATAGTTGTTAAGTTTGGCGCCTATATACCCAGACCTCTCTCTCACGTGTGATTAGTACTATTAAGATTTTATTTATTGTATAAACTGTAAATATGATATTCATGATTTCATATATTCATTTATAACCTTAATATATTATTTTCTATATTTTCTTTGTTTTGCCTTTCCAATACTAGGCTGTGCTATAAGTTGAACTCTGATTTGAGCAATTTATGTAACTTTTCATCGTTACTTAACCGTCGGTACACATTTGGGTTTCTTAAGACTGGCATAGTCCAGCTTAGCCTATAATTGGCATTTTCGAATCTAGTGTTCATAACGAAGTTCTTATTAATCTTCTTTAGTTTTGTGGGACTTAACCTGCCCGTAACACTAACGCCTCGAGTTCAATGGTGGCGTAAGCATTCTCTTGGAGAGACAGCTTCCTGCTCGCATACCCAACAGGATATCCACTTCCATCGTTTCCATACTGCATGAGGGCACAACCTACACCCTCACGAGAGGCATCAGTACGGATTCCAAACTTTTTGTTCGGATTCGGGAGTCTCAAAATAGGAGCAGAGATCAGCTTCTCCTTCAGCTGGTTAGAGCAAGACACCGCGGGGAAAGTCCAGCTGACAGGATAGTCCCCTTTTCTTTAACATATCATTAAGGGGTGACGCTATAGGAAGCGAAGCACCTATAAAATGAAACAGAACCTAGAAATGACCGCAGCTGCTTCCTCGTCTGGGGAAGCGGCATTTCAGCTATGGCTTTAACTTTGTCGTCTTAGGGGGACAATCTGGTTCTTTCCGATATTAAAAGCAAGATATTTAATCGTATCATATGCGAAATAACACTTCGACGGGCCTATCGTGAGTCCGTGTGCGCGGAAACGGATTAACAAAGCACAAAGGGACTGTACGTGTTGTTCCCGTGTACGGGTGGCAACGTACATTGTTATCGAAATAAAAGGTTACACTAACTATGCCGTGTAAAATTCGACGCATCATTCATTGGAGTTTCCACACGCAGTTACCAAAGCCTTTCTCTGTAGCAAAAGCTGTAAAACGCTTAGAAGATTCGGAGAGAGGAATCTGATGGTAGGCCTTACAAAGATCAATTTCGGAGATGAATTTTGCATCTTCAAAAAGCTGTAGGTTTTGATCAACCAACGGTATGGGCTCGGCGTCGAAATGGGTGACTGACTTTAATTTGCGAAAATCGACGCACATCCTAAATGATTGATCGGCCTTTTGGGGCGCAAAAGTCGGATGAGGAAGGCTAGATGATCCCAAACCTGAGCAAAGTTTGTACTTCGGCGTTAAACGCGGGGCGTAAATGAACGGAATAGGGTAAAGCTTAGCCCTTAATGGTTGTGGCGTTTCTAAAACAATCTCGTGAGTGAATTGGGTTGAACAATCTGGGGTTTCGGAGATTACGTCCGAGAATTCACTTAGTAGGCTCGCCAATTGAGCATTCTCGATAGGTCGGAGACGGGGGTTAAAATCGAACTCGGGGGCTGAGTCCCATCGAGGTGGGAAGGGAGAGACGGCAAGGGTTATTCGTCGTCTACCTCCACGCGGACCGTTTGAACGAGGCAAAGTGGTCCGATTGGGAAAGTTGCCTCTAAGACGAGTTCTTCGTCTAAAGCGACCACATTATTAACGCACGGGTGCCCCGAAAGGGGCGCGGCGATTTGCCATCCTGGCCGCCGTGCTGGTGGGATCCAGCGCTCCGTCCAACCCCAGCTTAGCCTCTTCCTTCCTTCAGATAGTCTGTATTTCTCCCCCACTTTGTCGCTTTTCATACAACCTCAGCCACAACTTTCTCTGGTTAGCCTGTAATTTCACAGGGTAGATGCTGACCTTCTTCTCAGCCAACCGTCCCGGATCGGGGCTGAGGGGGAGGGGACAATGTTCCCTAACCACTGAGCTGCGGTCCGGGATGGGGGCTTTTTAACAACATGCTTCATCCCCATCCATACCTTCCTCACATCCCTTTTCCTTTCCTCTTCACACTCTATCAATTTTACGCAGTGTTCAAGGTGGAGCCGGCATGCCGATGGACTGCCAGGCCACCAGGCGGGAGGCGTGGTCCCAAATGGCGGCGCCTGGCTCTGCCAGGGCTGTAAGCACCTCTCGCAGTGTGGGCTACTGCGAGGGGTGGTGAGCTATTGCTTCCAGTGAAAAAATATGGGTCACCATGCCCATAGATGAAAAAAAAACCCAAACCTCAACTTCCCCTGTTCCATCGAGTGAGCTGCCCTCGGGCAGCTCCACAGAAAAAAATGGGTCCCCCCACCCTGTGCTTGCGTATGGAACCCTCCATATTTCTCTAACCAGAGAGGAGGCTTACTCCCCCTCACCCCCTTCTCTGGAGGTGCTTTCGGGCACCTCCCTATTTCAAGCGGCAGTCCCTCCTTTTCTTTCTAAGGGGACTGCCAAGAAAGCCAATTGCCGACCGCCCTTCGTGTAAGCGGCTCGGTAGGGCAAACCCCCTTAGGGGCAAGAGGGAAGCCAGGCCCCTTCGGTCTCTTCCCTCAAAAGACCTGCTGGCAAGAATATTGAACCTTGCCGGGGTCAAGGCCTGTGCCTCCCCACGCACGACTGGTGACGCTGCCAACGGGACCTGTGATATCCTGGGAGGGGATGGCCAACTGGAGGCCCCTCCTGTGATAGACATGGTCCTTGAAGCAACCCAGCCTCAGACGCTAGGGCATTCTATGGGGGGGAATCCGGGCTCGGCGCAAAGCACCGAACCCGAATCCGCCCCTATGCAAGGTCCTCCTCTCACGGCTGGGGTCTCAAAGACAGTACAAGGAAGGTAGGGATCTCCTCCAACCGATGCCCTTGCAACCACCAGTACCTTCTCCATTTCAGAGAAAGACCTGGCTAAGGCCGGTCCATCTGGCTTGGGGGCTCATACCGGCCGAGGTGAGAAGCGGGTTCATTCCCCGCTTTCCTCTCCTAAAAAGAAAAACAATAGGAAAAAGACTAAGAAGACTTAGGGCTCCTCTCCATCTGCGGGGGCTGCGGAGACGGATGGGTCTGTTTCCACTCACGCAAGCGACAAAACCAAGATCGGCACATCCAGCTACTCTACTCCTCCGTGTGCGAAGCCCATAACTATGACTAAGACCAAAAGTGCACAGGGCGGAGCCTCGATAACATCGGGGCCCCACATTCAGAGGTTACCTCGTGTTTTCAAGCCCGCTGGCTTCAAACGCTTCCTCGTTATTCGCTACACTGATGGCACCATGTTGGCCAAGGGCAACATGATCTATCAGAGGAGAAGATCAGCTAGTGCAATTGGTAGAGAGCCAAAGGTGACCCGTTTCTCTGAGGGAAGCCTTCTTGCGAATCGCGCCGAGGCGGCTAAGATAAGTGATCTTCGGACACTTTATGGAAACCCTTTGAGTGTGACATGGCACTCTACCATGAACTTTGTGAAAGGAGTAGTTTATGCGAGGGAACTCGTTGAATACTCCATAGAAGACATCACCTTAGAGCTAGCCGACCATGGGGCGGTCAAGGTCGAACGTGCGATGAGAAAACAGGGAGGCCTCGAGACTCACCCCTACACTCTTCGTCACGTTCGACTGTGACAAGCTCCCTGAGTCGGTGCGTGCAGGTTGGTACCGCTACCGCGTGAAGGCATTCGTGCCACTGCCGCGGCGGTGCTATTACTGTCACCGCTTCGGCCATACGAATCGTTCTTGAAGACGTGCAAAGTCAGTCACCCGAAGTCTGTGTAAATTGCTCCAAGGCCGCACACGATAAGTCTAAATCGTGTGTGGCCAAGTGTGTCAATTGCGGAGAGCCGCACCCAGCTTCTTCGAAGCATTGTTGTGCATATCTCCTTAAGAAAGAAATTCTTGCCGTTCAGACCCAGGATCGACTCTCATTCCGCGAGGCTAAGGACTTGGTCCTAACGCGCCCGGCTCTGCCTGGAAAGTCATATGCTTCAATAGTTAGAAAGGCACCCTCTGCTCCTGGCCCATCCAGGCCAACGAGCACGGTTTGCGTGCCCATTCGGAGCGCTTCTGCGGGCTCTACTCAACCTGGGTGCTCCCCTGGTAAAGCTGGCGTCAAAAAGGGTTCATACCCAGCCCCAGCTAAAACCATGGCTTCTCCCTCTTCCCCCAGCGTGACCGTTTCACGTAAGGCAAAACGGCCACGTGCCTCCACCGAGTCGTTAGACTCACAGGAGGCAACGCCCCTAAAGTTGGTCGCCAGGCCATCTTCCGGGGTTCCTAAAGCTGTCCCCCCGAAAGGAGGACAGCTTCGGTTCCTTCGCCCACGCCTAGTGGTGGACCGAGTGGCTCAGAGAGGGTGGTTCCTAGAAAAGAGAGCCCCCCACCTCCAAAGCCGCAACGCCCGCCTAAGGTTTCGAGGCGAAGGGAGGAAAAGACTCTCAGGGCGAGCCCAACCTCCCCCAATAAGTCCTCGAAAGCGACTGCGCCTTCCGGCTTTGTCCAGCCAACAGAGCCCGGGGTTCTTCCTCGGGGAAGCGTACGACCATTTCTGCGAGGTTCTTCTGTTCGAGGAGGGCGCCCGTTTCTCCTCCGAGCTATGCCCGGAGGGTATAGTCATTCAATGGAATTGCCGTGGACTCCGGGCCAACTGGGAGGAGATGCGGAGGCTCGTTTCGTCCCGTTCCTCGATAGCTATTTTTATGCAGGAGACCATGCTAGGCGCGTGCCCCCTGCCCGCACTCCCGGGGTATAAGGGTCTTACAACCCCACCACCACGGGATGCGTGGTTTACACCCGGCATGATATCTCCGTTCTTCCTTTCACTTTAGATACCTCCTTTCAGGCAGTGGCTGTGCAGCTGCACCTGGATACGAGATATACTATTATTTCTGCGTACATTCCACCATCAGCTCACTTCGATGCGGGGGACTTCCGCCGCGTCGTGGCACGGTTGCCGAGGTCCTTTCTTTTGCTTGGAGATCTGAACGGCAGGCATCCTCTCTGGGGAGATTACTCCATAAATCCCAGGGGACAAGTCCTTGCCGATCTGATCGAAGAGCTTGAGATAGGTGTCTTAAATGTGGATGAGTTTACGCATCACTGCCCGAGAACCGCTTCATTTTCTTGCCTTGACCTATCTTTGTGCTCTTCGGATGCACAACCTGGTTTTGATTGCGGGTTAGTCGATGACCTCCATGGTAGTGATCACTTTGCCATTCAAATATCATTTTCAGGGCTATTGCCGCCTGAGAGCCCACCTTGGTGGTGCTTGGCCTGCATTTCAGGAAATGACTGAATTATCTATCTCAGTCGAGCAGTTTAGGTCGGTAGATGAGGCCGTTGAGTTCTTCATAGCCGTAGGCCTGACTCCTATTCCTAGAATGCCTGGCTGTTTTGCACGCTGACCACTGCCGTGGTGGTCGGCCCTCAAACAGAAGCGTTATGCCTACATGCGCTATAAGCGTCGCCCGAACGATTCTCACTGTCGCTGAATTTAGTCAGGCTAGGGCTAAGTTCCGGTATATTTCGAAGCACGCCCGCCCTTCTTCTTGGCTGGCATACGTGTCTTCACTTAACGGGATTACCCCTTTAGCAGAGGTGTGGAAGCGAGTAAAAATGATTCGGGGCAAGTTCTCGCAGGACCACCCTCCCGTTCTCCAGGAGAATGGGACCGCAATCTCGAACCCCGCATCCGTAACAGAATACTTCGCGACCGCTTTTTCCGCATTCTCTAGCCGGGATGCTGCTCCACCAGCATTCAATGCACGTCGTGATGTCGCGGTTCGCCGCCGGCTGGCGGAGAACCCTTCAATGACAGGTTTATAGTGAGTTAGTTGCGCTCCGCTCTTGCGTCGTGCGCAGACACCGCTCATGGTCCGGACGATGTCCCGTACGCCATGCTTCGACACCTAGGTGAGTGAGGCATGGCCTTTCTGTTAGATTTGTTCAACAGGATCTGGGTGGAGGGTCTCCTCCCAGATTCCTGGCGAATCGCTACTGTGCTCGCCTTTCGCAAGCCGGGGAGAGATCACTCTACTCCGACCGGTTTCCGCCCAATCTCTCTAACCTCTTGCGTGTGCAATTTGATGGAGAAATTGGTAAATGTTAGATTAGCCTTTTTCCTGGACAGCGGAGGGCATCTGTTTTCTGCACAGTGCGGCTTCCGCAAGTTCCACTCCACGTTGAATGCTCTGCTCCGACTGGAAAATGCCGTCATGGTGTTTTTCGATCTGGAGAAGGCCTATGATACCGCATGGCGATACGGTATCATGGAGACTCTCCACACGATGGGGGTGAGGGGACGCCTCCCAATGTTTATATCTGAATTTTTTCAAGATCGTCGATTCCGTGTACGGGTGGGGGGAGCCCTCTCCCGCCCAAAGGAGCAGGAAGAGGGTGCGCCGCAGGAAGTGTCCTCAGTGTCACACCCTTTGCCCTGAGCATCAACAGCATCACCTCGGTGCTGCTAGAAGATGTTCTCGAAACGCTGTCCGTGGACGACCTTTCGATCACTTTTGGCGTGGCCTAGATGCCAACTCTGGAGCGTCGACTCCAATAGGCATTGAACCACGTCTCTCGCTATGTCGAAGCGCACAGGTTTCGGTTTTCCTTGGCCAAGACTAAGGCGGTGCCCTTCTGCCGCCATCCACGGCTCCACCCAGACTCAGACTTGTTTCTTAATGGGGTACGCCTGGAAGTGGTTGAATCCCACCGTTTCCTTAGTCTTGTATTTGACCGACGCCTCACCTGGGAGGCTCATATTCGCAGCCTTTGGGTCTGTTGTACCCGCGCCATGGATATTCTTCGTTCGGTGACGTTCAGCGCTTGGTGCGCTGATAGAGCTACTGCCCTACTTTTTTATCGATCCTTTGTTTGTTCGAAGCTAGTAACGGATGCGAGTTTTCTGCATCAGCACCCGAACGTTTATTGCGGAAGGTGGACTCGATCGACCACACCGGCCTTTCCCCATTGAGAGCCTGATGGTCGATGCTGGAGAGAGGCCACTGGGTCTACGACGCGTGCAGTGCATTACTCGCTTGTACGCGAGAGCCCGGCGCCTTCCTCAGTCGCCAAAAGCTCTCACTGCATCCGCAGCTGATCTCGACGGTGCCTATGCCGCCAAGCGACGCCAGTCATACCCTAAGCCTTTTGAGTTTAGTGCCAGGAAACTCCTTCGACAGCTAGGTATAGCTCTCGTCCGGTGGTGCCCATGGTTGTGCCCAGGACGCCACCCTGGAGGGTACCACATTTGGCTATTTGGGAGCATAGGCGTGGGTATAAAGCTTGTACAGTTCCGGGAGTATTGCGTTCGACCTTTTTGGAGCACACCTTGTGTCACGCTGGAACTGTGCCAGTGTATACGGAAGGCTCCTAGTCCCAAGAGGGGGTCGGCTTCCACGCGGTATCCCCTCTGTTTGAAGTCAGCGGGGCTCTGCCAGGCACTGCGTCTGTCTTCACGGCCGAGCTGGTGGCAATACACCACTCGGTACGGGAGATTACGCGACGTGCCCGGTTCGGAGACCGGATTGTAGTCTATAGCGACTCACAAAGCACCCTGGGTGCTCCCGGGGCATTGGAATCTCCGCATTTCCTGGTTCGCGATATCCGTGACGCCACGGTTTTGGCAAGCCGGGCAGAGGTCGAGATTATCTTCTGCTGGGTTCCTGGACATGTAGGAATTTCGGGGAATGAGCGCGCCGATCAGGACGTTAAAGAGTCCGCGAGGACTCTGCAACCGGACCAGTGTTTCACACTTCCTCACACCGACTACATGGCAGGAATACGGGCAGCTCTTTGGACTGCTTGGCAAAGATGGGACACGGTCGAAGGGAACTTAAAGTTGCGTGCCATTGCGCCCCGACTGTTCCCATGGACGTATCCCCTAATGCCGCGGCGGCTTCAGGTCTCTTTCTGTCGTCTCTGAATCGGACACACTCGTGTGACGCATCGCTATTTAATGGAGCACTCGCCTGCGCCCTATTGCGACGACTGTGTCGTCCCCCAGACTGTTCGGCACATTCTTGTCGAATGTCCCAGTCTGGGTGATCTTCGCGCACGTTACCTGTCCCGGTACTGGGATGGGCGGGGTCGCTACCGCCTGTCCTTTGTACTCGGGACGAGTCCGTGCACATTGACTGGTGGACTTGTTAACTTTTGGGGGGAGGCCGGCCTTCTCCCTTTTAACTAGGTTTTGTTGTTGTTTTGTTATTATTGTTTTTTTTTTTTAGGTCACACGCTCCTACGCCGGGTGGAGGGAGACCTCCCCCCGACCTCGGAGCTTGCTTCCTAATTGTTCTTTTTATTGTAGTTTTCTTTTCAAATTTTTATTTTAAAGTTGCCTAGAACTAGGTTGTTTGTTTGCGGCGACTTATGCCCAAGTGGGCAGTCGCCAGATAGCCCCTTAAAAAAACAAAAAAAAAACCGCACGGGGTTCTACTACTGAAAAAGGTCCTTTCCACTGAGATAGGAGCCTATTAGACTCAGAGGGCAGCATAAGTAGTACTTCGTCGCCTGCTTCAAATTTCCGTGCTTTGGATTTGATGTCAAAATACGTTCTGTATTTTTTCCGAATTCACCTCAGTTTTCTAGGCGAGTACGCAAATCCACACATAAGCGTAGGAGGACTTAATCTCCTCATCAAGCTTGGAGTTTGACCATAATTCTTTTAGGATGATCATCTGCCCGCGGACGTTTCGTCCGTACAATAGCTCGAACGGGGCAAGTCCGAGCGTCCAGTGTGAGATTTATCGAAACGCAAATGAAGCCACGGGGAGGTAGCGGTGCCATTCTCGCGGTTGGGCGTGGAACAATTTCTTGAGAACTGATTTGAGAGTCCTGTTTAATTTCTCGCACATCCCATTTGAGGCAGGGTGATAAGGGGGTGAAAAAAAGGGGTTTGATCAGCAGGAGCTTTCCTACATACTCTATCAATTATGAAGTAAATTGACGGCCTCTGTCCGATAGGATCTCCTATGGGATTCCTACTCTGGAAAAAATAGATTTCAACGCCTCTGCACACGAAATACTATCGATGTTCTTCAAGGGCGCCGCATCCGAGAAACGAGTGGCACAATCTAAGAGGGTCAAAATATAGGAATGTCCCTCACTAGACGGGGGGCGGAGAGGGCCTATCAAATCGATCGCGACCCGAAGAAGGGTTCAGACACGATTGGGGTCTTCTGAAGGGAAGGGGGGCAACACGACCTTTGGCGGTGAGCTTTTGACAGATGTCACAGGACTTGCAAAAGTCGGATATTGGCAGCGCCTGGCCATAAGAAATATTTGAAGACGTGCCGGGCCGTCTTATTATGGCTGAAATACCCTCGTGAGCCACCTGCAGAATTTGACGTACATACATCCTGGATACACACAGGGTAGTGACCGGGGCGTTATCAGGTCCTACAAAAGATCGATGTAGCAACGAATCTTTTTCTATGTAGTCAATTCTTCTATTCCCTCAAACGGTTTAGGGCTCCTTTTTTCTGGCCTTCTAACACAGGGGTTGCAAAGAAGGGCAATTCTTTTGAGCTTCAGTAAACTGATCATTGCGGGATAACTAGACATCCAGGATTGACGAGGACGTTAAAGGTACCGGGGTAACGGTATCTTACGCAGCTTGGGCCCTGGTGATTACTGTTTGCGCGATGGATTTGGGGAGAGCTGCGCGCTCTGTCCGATAAGAACAAAGCAAAACTTTGTCGGGCAGCGACTACATCGGCCCATCATGTGAAATACTGACACTGTATGTAGCACTTTAGCACAGGGAACTTAGTGGCACGACCTAAAAATCGTGAACGATCGCAAATCTCTTATGCTGGGGACTTACTGGGGGCGATAGCTTGTCCGATACTATTATGCATGTGCAACCCGTCTCTCTTACAAGGGTTGACACTAGTCACCTATTTATCATGCTGTTCTCAAACTTGAGCCCACCGGGGGAGCTCTTATTGAACAGGAAATTTACCCGTTGTTCTGAGTGAGAGGGAGCAGGTGGCGACTGCGATGACGAGGCAGAAGAGTTAGGGGAAAGAGAAGCGGTTACCTGGTGGACCTGTTGATTAGGGGTGGTCCTTAGTTGCGAGCTATGGGCGCAGTTATAATTAAGGTGAACAGGGGTGCCACACGTAAAGCATACGATGGGTTTACGCGGGTAGTGAGACGGCGCAGAAGGGAATGTTGGAGGCTTTACGTCTTTTTGTTCAAGCTGAAGATGAGGCTTGGGTTTATGGGGCGCCTGAATCTTCACGAAGCTACCATTATTCTTAGCATGGAACTTATTAGGCCCAAACTTATGTTTGGGGGACAGGGGGTGACTCTTCTTGATCTCCTTGGGATACAGGTGGTGGCTAGAAGCGTTAAGGCGGCTTCTTTTACACACTCTTTAAACGAAGCTCTTCTCTCAGTTATGAAGGCCTTCAATTCTCGGGGAAGGGTAGCCATGAGTTGATCCCTTAAAACAAAGTCGACTAATGACTCATAGTCGTTAGTCACTTGTGAGGAGTCCAGTCAAAACTGTAAATTGCGGCGAAGGGTGAACCCAAATTGCTTAGTCGAGCGGAATCTAATCCGATAGAACTCCGGATTCATATTAATAGCAGAGAGGAGCTCTGCTTTTATGGTTGAATAATCTAGGGTTGCTTCCAACGGAAGAGAAATGAAGATTTCAAGACAGACGAGTGTTTAAGAGGTGGAGTAGACCGAAACTCCGTCCGATTCTAAATCCCAATTGTTGACTTCGAAAAAAATTTCAAAGTGGGTCAGATAAGAACAAAAATCTTCTCCGTATTTATACGTGGGGAGTTTTAACGAAGGTGCTTGTGGCTGATGGTTACGTGATCCCACAAAAGTCATTTTGACATGATCACGGCTTAATTCTCTCTCGTGCTGTCGTATTTGTTCTTTCTCTTCTGCTTCTCCTTTCCTTTCTGCCCGTTCGTTTAGTTCTTCCTCTTGAACGTAAGCGATTAAATCCTTTCCAGATAGTCCTAGGATATGTTCCTGCTTATGAGAATGATCGAACGAAGACATCCTGAATATGCTGCGTTCGTCTTTCAGCACACGAGAAAGCTTACCACAAGTGAGGCTTTTCCTAACAAATCTAACCTACTTGTAATTAACCCCCAAAAAACAACTTACTAAAGGTTCCAATTAATTATGCACACCAGAAAAAGAAAATGACTAACGTGGGAACCTGACTAAGGACTGAGTTTTCTGGTAATTTTACCATAGCAAAACCAAAATTTGGCAGTTATTCTTGCCGTTTAATTACTGGTATTTTGACCCACGTAAATAGGCTCAACTAAAAAAAAAAAAAAATAATTTCCTATTAAAATTGTCCTATTATTTTTTGCTTGAATATTCTTGACACTGGAAACTGTATAGAGTGGAAATAATGATCTTTAAGAAAACGGCAAAAGATCAGGTAGGGTGGAATCTTTTACAAACCCAAAGACCTGACGCGTTTTATATATAAATATGTCGTAGTATGACCAGGTGTACGCTGTTATACGCACACTAGCCTACTGGCTGACCGAAATTAAGGCTCCACCTGGAGATGGCTCTAAGAGTGCTTTAAATACACAGTTGCTAGGTCAAGGAATATTCAAACACGTCTACAAAAATGTACTTTAATAGGACTCAAGATTACATACATATATAGGGCAAATTAAATGGCAATGCAATTAAATATTGACGGTTCACGGCTAAGATAATTGACACTATCAATTAAGTTTGAACCGAGGGATGATTAATTAAGAAATGATCTTACAATGATGCAAGTTCTAGAGCAAAGGGGATCCGTGAGGTTCGACGCGGTAAAGGTGGGAGGCGCGTGACGAAGCGGGGGTTAAATCCCTTTTACCTTGATGTGCGGCGAATAGGACCATGGAGGTAAGTTTGAACTTGGCGTCTCAAGAGACGCTCAATCCAACTTCGGGAAATTGAAGGTGGGTGCCTCTTATCCTTGAGGCAAACGGAGAATGCTTCGGGGATGGCCTGGAAAGCAAATCGCAGTGTCCCTTAAGAGGACAACCACTTTCGATCCAAGTGAAGTACCTTGTTAAATGCCTTTTGAAATTCCAAGTAGTGTCTACCACCCATCTTCTATAGGAGTCTTTTAGCAGCTCATTCATAAGTTCTATTATCTTGTTTGATATAATAATTTCTAAGAACTTTCCTAGAACATAGGTGAGGCCTATAAGGCGGAAATTACCCGGAAAAACGCGATCACCCTTCTCGGAAATGGGAGTCACTTCAGTAATACAGAGATGCAATGAATTTCTGATTAATGAGGGGCTATCTCGTTCTTGACCTTACGTAGGACTCGCGTTAGGAAACCGTCCCGACCCGGGGATTCGTAGGAATTTAGCTTCTAAAACCTCGATGCTACCTCTGCAGCGCTTGTCCCTATCCAGGTGAGCCTGTTCCTAGTGGTCTCAACGTGTCCGTGTAAGGGTGGCGAGCTGGCATTCACACATAAAAGAACAGCTCGTCTATAATGGATAGAAGAGTGGGCGCGAGGAAGATCGAGTGGAGGTTGCCCTGGGTAGGGTCCCTGCTGTTAAAATCTCCTAAAAGTAGAAAGGGTTTGGGAAGCTGGACGATTGATTAGGTTACGAATATAGGCAAAAGATGGACAGACATACGAGGAAATGTAGACTGAGCATAGTGTATTGTCATCCCAGGAGGACAAGAAGCGCATAGTCAGTGAGGAGGGAGTGGGTAACATGGGAATGATGCTCAGACAAGGATCACTGCTCCGCTGTAGCCAGATGTGCGCCGAGCAGGGAAGGAAATGAGTCACTGAAGATCGGCTTTAAAAAATATATATTTATGTACAGACCTAGAAGTAAATTAAAGATGACGAAACACATGATTATGAATTTTTGTTTTTACAAAACTGCGACGAGGATGAATTAACAGGAACGTCTAATATATAAAAAAAAATATCTTAGAAGGTAATCTACATATTAAAATGGCTACAAATAAAAAATATACTCGTTCATAAGTTAAATTTATTACTCAAAATACTCGAATGTACCTAGTCTTTAGATATTGTAAACCTATATTTCCCAATAGTTCAAATATAAGTAAAAAGAACCCTGCACGCCGCTGACAGTCAGTCGAATTTACAGGAGCTCACAAACATCATTTACACCCAATGAATTTAGCACACTCAAGAGGGGTGTGTGCATCTTATATATTGGCGGAATGGTGTCTAAAAATTGACGATTTGGCAACCTAAGTGTGAGAAGACATCCACAGAGGCTTTCCCATCAGTTGTGAGAACTGAAACGGCGCAAATTAAAATGCCCTTCAATGACGTAAGGATAGTCATGGACACGAACACTTTGTGTAGAGTGGGTCCCCTTGTTCTTCACACGAATTTTCTAGAACATCGGTGCCGTTTGAGGACACAGACAATTACTGGTCCCAAGAGGATCTCTAGGGGGTTCGCGGGAATCAGGAAATCCAGGTGTCACGTCACGGGGGCCTCCGGCTGATCATCTCAGGCGAGCGACATTTGTCGTCGATTGAAATAATCGAAATTTGTACATTTGCTTAGGGACCTTTCAAAGTTTCGTTAATCGAGTCCCTCTGCTCGAATTTACTATACAAAATAGACGTAAAAACTAGGTAGGTGGCCTAAATAACAAGGTGAGACTTAAACCCTTAAAATTTCTAGGCATTTGTTGTAGCAAATAGCGATCCAATCGGGCTGAGTGGCTCCCCACTGAATCTGATTTATTTCTCCTTCGGCAGCGGTGTAAGCCAAAATTGGATCTTCGATCGCCCTGGGCATCTGTTGGACGTCCCAAATAAGAGCTTGGTGATCGTCACCTGGTAAGCAAAAAGAAAGAAGCTTTAAAACCTTACAGCTCGGAAAAGTATATTGCATGGTTGTGTGCATTGTAGTCTTCCATAGTGTGTTTAATTGTATTAGATGCAGTAATAAGTGTTGCATACTGAAAAGGGATCCGCGATAGGTCACATCAACCTATTCTGGAAGGTCATGTTTTTCCTTTAAAGTTGTACATCTTGGCGACATACACCAAGGGCATAAAGTCGTCGCCATCAATTTAGTTTGTTAATAGGCTACATTAAAACCCACACATGCAGCAGGAGGCACGCTCCGGCATCGGAGAGTAAAATAAATGGAGGAGGCAGTTCACGGGTCTGTGTGCACGCACCATCCCGCTCATCCCGGCACTGGAACATGAAACGTGCGCGAAGATCCCTCAGAGTGGTGAGGTCAACAAGAATGTGCCGAACAGTCTAGGGGGCAATGCAGTGGTTGCAGTAAGGCGCAGGGGAGCGCGCCTAATTCGAATACAGAAAGTAACCTGAAGCCACCGAGGCATTGAGCTAACACACAAGGCACGATGACAGACGCAACTCTGTTCCCCTCGGCCTTCTTCCATCTTTGTTGCCAGGCAGCCCGGAGGGCTGACCTGATACCTGCCATGTAATTGGTGTGATAAGAGCCAAAGGCTTGTCTGGTCGCCCAGTCCTCGTGGACTCTTTAGCTCGCTCATTAACCACAATTCCGACACGTCCAGGAACACAACACAAAATAATCTCGACATCCGCCCGGCCTGCGGTAACCGTGGCGTCAAGGATACCGCAAACGGGTGGGTGTGGGGATTCCAATGAGCTCCACATTTAGTACACCTATTTCCAACTCGTCGATCAAGGACCTGATCCATGGGAATGATCGTTTAGTACCCCCAGAATGGGTGTCTACCGTTCAAATCCAGTGGTGGTGGGGTCACAAAACCAATCCTTATACACCGGAGGGTTGTAACAGGCAGCACGCGCCCAGACGGCCGAGGGGAACAGAATTGTGTGTGCCATCGTGCCTTGACTGTTACTTTAAAAAAAAGGCGGGGGGGGGGATGAACAAGCCTCCGCAGCTCCTCCAAGTTGGCCCGGAGAGAGCAGTAATCACATTGAAGGAATATGCCCTCCAGGCCTAGCTCGAAGATGCTAAGGTCCTCTTCGAAGAGAAGACACTCACGTGAATGGCGATACGCTTCGCAGAGGCAGAACTCTGGGAGAGTCTTTTCCTCCTTCCACTTCGAAACCTTGGGTGGGCAGGGAGCCTTGCTTTGAAGGATCCACCGTCTCCGAGCCACCCAGTCCAGCGTTGGGTGGGGGTGTAAGAGCCGAAGCTCCTTTGGTGCTGTCCATTAGGGGGTCAGCTTTAGGAACCTCGGAAGATGGCCGCACGACCACCTTCAGGGGTTGGCTCCTGTGAGGGGCACGTGCGTTTCGCCTTACGGGAAACTGTCACGTAAGGAGCGCCGGGGAGTAGAACTGGCAGAAGGGTTCCGAATAGGCACGGAAACGACCGTGCTTGTATACCTGGATGGGCCAGGATTAGAGGGCGGCTTTTTCAACATTGAATAATAAGAAGTCGCAGGCAACGACAGACGTGCAAAGACAGTCCTTTGCTCGCGAAATGAGAGACGATCCGCAACGTTTGAACGGCTAGAATTTCCTTATCTAGGAGATATGCACCACCTTTTTCCAAGAAGCGGGGTACGGCTTTCCACAATTTACACCGCCTTGGAATAACTTACGGAATAATTAGAAAGCGTTTGAAGCCAGCCGGCTCAAAAACGAAGTAGTTTCTCAACGAGGGGACCCCATGTAATCGAGACCGCTCAGCGCACTTGCAACTTTGGTCTGAGTCTGGGCCTCCCCACCCGAGGGTACCTTGTGGTGGCTGGACTTGGCCTCAGTGCTTGATGAAACTGGAACGGACAAGTCCTTTCCCGCAGCACGTGCAGAGAGAGAGAGAGAGAGAGAGAGAAACACCTAGTCCTCTTTTTATCTTCCTCTTGCTCTATTTGAAGGAGGAAAGCGATAGGTGAACCAGTTTTTATCCACCTCCGGAAGGTGCCCCAAGGCCGGCCTCAGCAAGAACCTTCTCCGAGATGGAGAAGTACTTGGCTGGCAGGGGGGCACTAGTCAGAGGAGGAGGTCATTCCTCTCCTTGTGAGTCCTCGGGGCCACGAGCCGCCTGAAGACAAGCTTGCACAAGGGCAGAATCAGGTTCGGTGTTTGCACCGAGCCCGAGTTTGTCCCTATTGAAGATCCTGCCATCTGAGACTGGGTTATCCTTGGGACGATGCCCAGCTCGGAGTCCTCCATGGATCTCATTTGAGGTACCTTCAGTCACTCAAGTCTGGGCGGAAAAACAACCACCTCCATCGGGGAAGACAGGGGTACAGGCACACCGGCTCTCTGCAGAGTGCATATGCATGCCTGTAGGACGGCAGGGGCAATGGCACAATGGGCCATGCTATCCCTTTCCCCTCTAAGGGGGTTGGCCCTATCGAGCCTCTCCTATCGCCTGCCCGCTCTCTTGGCAATCCCAAGTGATAGGAGGAAAGGAGGGACTGCCCAAGGTACTAGGATGGAGCAGCCCAAGGGCAGCTTGAAAAAGGAGGATAATGGGGAAAGAAGTTGGGAGGGGGCCCTGAGAAAACTCAGGGAGGAGGGGGGCACCTCCTTTTCAGAAGTGGAGCTGCCCGAGGGTGGCGCTGATGATGGGAAAAGGCAAGCCCCTTTGCTGCATGAAAATGGTGATAAGGGAGCCCTTCCACCGGGGTTTAAGTTGTACTTGGTTTTACTTTGTCCTCCTGTAGTAGTGTATTGATGACGGCCTCCCCTGTCTCTAATCCTTTTCTTTTCCAGGGTGTTTGGAGTGAAAAAGACGCAGAAGTCGCTAGGGGTGGTGGGACTAGATAGATTTCTATCCCCCCTCCCATTCATCTTCGTTTCCCACTTAGGCATTAATAAAACAAATTAACGGACTAATTGAGATAAGACTTGCAATTACGATTATACCCGTGACTAGTGTGGAAATTGTGCGAATCCATGGTTAGGAGGAGGGGCTGAATAATTGTTCAGGTGAGACTTGGTGTTAGTGTGTGTGTGTGTGTGTGTGTGTGTGTGTGTGAGGAGGGGTGTTTTGTATGTTAGTGTGGGGGATGTTTAAGTGTGGCAGTGAATTGGTGTTTAAATATGCCGGCTGACCAATCGTACATCTTCTGGCTTCGTGAGGCAGCAGCAGCCAGTATAGACCCTCGCTCAAAGTGGAGGTTTCGAGACCGCCTCTCTGCCACACACTCATCGGTTGGAACCAGTGCCCTCCCACTTTCCGCCAGACCGGAATCTTCACGTCCCAGTCCCTGAGTGCGGGGCGTTTCACTTTGGCTGGAGCTCGGATCCCGGTCTTTAAGATGGGACAAACCTAAAGAACCTTCTCTTCCCGAAGAACGCGGGCCTGCCTCACCTTCCCTTTCCCATCCACCCCAACTCGCGAGCCAAAAGAAATTTATTGAGGGTGCACCCAGTAACTTTGCCCAATTCAATCTTAATTTTGCGACGGACGTTTTTTGTCAATAAATTTGTAAAGCCATTTGGAAATTGTATATTGTGTAAATAGATATATTTTTGTTTGGTAGGATATTGGATCTGTGTGTGTGTGTGTGTGTGTGTGTGTGTGTGTGTGTGTACATATTTTAAGAGGTTTTGGGCTAGTATTATTATCTATCTTTTTAATAAAATTTAAATTGTACTCTCCTCGAACCACTGGGTGGGACTTGTTGGGGCAGCGTGGGCCCGCCGCTAGACTCCCTGAAACCTGGGAGGATGTGTCCGCGATTGAAGGCAGATTCCTTTATATTGTAGCTATGATTTTCATTAAAAAATACAAAAAATGAATGGCAAGTAGATACTATGACCTCCCAATGCCTTGAGAGGTTAAGAAAAAATCTCCATACGATCAGAACATTCCAGAATGTGCTCATTTACATATACTCATACTCGGCCTACGGCTTCGAGCTCAGATGATGCCGATGTAGCCACCTTATGTGCACTAGGAGGAGGTGAGCAGTACCGATGGCTCAACACCCAGTACCTAATAGCTGCCTTAGCTGGAGAGCTTTCAGCCCTCATAGTATACACTGCCACTCGACTAAGGACCCATAAGAGGAAGAAAGTGCACCAGGCAGCCTGAACTTCTGTGGATCGAAGAGCAAGTTTGGAAAGGGGTAGGAAGTTATGTAATAAAAAGAGGTAGAGATGGGCGGGTCCACTAATGAGTAGGGTGGTTAATCACCTATTATTATCATCATACCCTGTTGCTAGATGATCCCAGGATGGCATGCAGTCTATCCAGGCTACATGTGTAGAGAAACAAACTGTCCATGTGAGAACAGTTCCTCCAGGTACGAAGTGCAGGTAAACTAAAGGTTACGGAGATAACCATAATAATACTAAGTAATAAAAAATAATAAAGATAAAGCAGCGCTGAGAAGGAGCGAGGGGAAAGGACACCAACAACTTCCCAGGCCCCATCAGAAAGTTCATGTAACTATGTGAGAGAGCTTCACTAATTTTCACTCAGGCTGGAAGGATATAGAGCTTCCATAGGTGTGAAGGGTAGGAGGGGATAGGAGCAGAAGGTACCTTTAAAAAAAAAAAAAATGAAGCATAGACATCGCAGGCAGCGCCAGAACAGAGTCCCTAGTTCCGGCATGAGACAATCCACAGCCTGCATGACCAGGATTTCCTTCTCCAGGAGATATGCACCATATTGATTTGAAGAGGCAAGGTGCGGCTCTCAGCAATTGACACACGTGGCAGTTACCAACTAATCCCACAAAGTGGGAATGGGTTGGTAGCTATCACAATATTCGGCGCCAATTAAGGTCGAGGATGGCAATCCCAAAGAATCAGGTCCCCCCGAACTAGTATGAGCCTGGGTTCATACCCAGAGGGAGCAGCTCTCTAGTCAAACCAATGCTTTGAGGGAGTCACAAGGAAAAGTAGTACCTCAAAGGACATTGCTGACCATACCGTGGAGGTACTATTTTGGGAAGGCCCTAAGCTATAACATAAGAGAAAGCATAGCATAGATGGAGGCTCTCCCCACCCGCATTTGCGGGCCAGAAAGCGGAAACGATACCCGAATGTGCTGTGAAGAAGAACACAATCAGGATTATTTTATAGAAAAGTTTAAACCTATCTACTTGCCTCTAATCTATACCAAGGTCGTACCATCTAATTCAAGGTATGGATTATCTTGTCAAGTAGAGATTTGAACTGTTCACCACTTTTGTATGAGAAGTTGCCGCAAATGCTAGTAAAGAATTGCGGTAATTCCAGTTTGTAACCGTGGTTAGATGTAGCATTTGTGTTCAACATGAACAGCCTCCTTTGATCTACGTTTTCTACTCCTCGTATTATCTTAAAAGTTTTAAATCAACTGGCCTCTTAACTAGCGCGTCTCCAGGGAGAACATCCCCAGTTCTCGTAGCCTACGCTGATAACTTTATGTCTAAAGGAATGGATCAATTTGTGACTCTGGACTGTACCCTTTACAACCATTCAATGTTCCTCCTCAGGGTTGGGGACCAGAATTGTACAGCGTATTCAAGGCGAGAACAATCTGCTTATTTTGGAAGCCAAAATGCCTCTTTATGTACCTCAGTATTTGCTGGGCCCTCTTTTCCACCTGGAGAATTTTAGGTCACGTCACTGCTGATTAGCAAGCCTAAATCTTTCTCAAGGCTAGTGGTATCTAGCCGTTTGCCTAGCAAGGAGTAAGAAAGAGATGTTCTAGAAAGGGAGAAAGTAGGTGTTAGTGGAAGGCAGAGACAACTCTTTAAAAAAAATCACATCACACAGCCCTTGCTCTCACAAAGGAATCACTAGTGACGAGAAACAACCAAATTGCAAGACCTAAACAATGCAACATCCTCAAGAAGTACTTCAGTATTAGCTTTTTTTCCCACACACAGATATATCTAGAGGAAAATAAAGAAAAAAACAATAAAAGAACAGCCAACCCCATTCACCACAGATGAGAAATTAAATCCCTTAAAAACTCTAAAGCCACTGACTGGCCTAGACAACATCCACCTCAAACACCTTGTCAATCTCAGCCATCACGCAAATATTCAATCACTTATGGCTAAATAACACAATCACACTGATAATCAAGCCAGGCTTACCCACAACACAATTCATACTGCTCTCCCTCACTACTGTGCACATTATATAAAACACCTAGTCCGCAAATAAAGTATGTGGCAAACAGGTCACACCCAACGTAAAATGAGGCACATAGGCCAAATTAGTCCTACATTTAAAATTGAAATGTATGGTACGAAGACCACAATAATAGATGATGCGTGATGGAGTCACATGTGTCAGAGGTGGGAGGAAATGCCTTTTGCGGTTAAAAGGACCCAGCGAATATTGAGAGGCTGACCGATTCCGCTGGCGCCAAAGTGGGCCACCCGCTCATCGGCATACTCCGGGCACTCAACTGTGAGAGGGACAATACATCCATCGCAAAAAGGTGGTGGTTCGCCGTCAAGCAAGAACTTGTGTGTTGGGCGTGTGTGCTTAATGCGAAGCCTTGTGAGTAAGACCTCGTGTTGGCGGGTCCTACGACACGAAGTACCCCACACCGTCACACTATCCTTGATTGTCGAGTTTTTTTGGGACCAGATAGTGGCCGAGGCCAAATTCCATCGTCTGCGCAGAAATGCATAGAGGTAAGGGTAATAATCCCTGCTCGGTAGAGGACGGGGTATAATCTCGTTGGGATCCACAATGATCGCCTTAGCTTCATGATCAGCCAACTCGTTACCCCGAATCCCTGCATGGCTTGGCACCCAACAGAAAGTAACAAATCGACCGCCATTACGCAAAAGGTCCAGCCAGCGATGGATCTGTGTCACTATGGGATGAACAGAAAACTGGTCACGGCACTCTGTTAGTCGGAATAGAGAACAAATCGGCGAATAGTATACCGCGTCAGAGAGGCCAATGCAAAGAGGATCGCCAGCAAGTCCGCGGTATACACCGAGGCTGCTGCAGGTAGTTTCCGCGATATAGTTCTGTTCGGGAGAACTGCAGCGCAACTCTTCGATCCATCAGTATACACTGGGGTGGTCTCACGGTGGGTATCCGCATGGTCAATAAAAAGTGATCTTATATCTACCGGGGTATCAGAAGAAACCTCCGCCATCACACTCCGACATAAACTTCTCAGGTGGAACAGAGTAAGAACTCGACTTCATCACAAGCAGATCAGGCACCTGGAGGCTCTCAAGAAGCTGACGACTCCTGTATCCAAATGGTTTATGGAGGCGTGGGTGAGCAGCATAGATGTGAACAAAGCTTCGATTCGTAATCGCACGGTAAGCTGGGGGTTCCGGCATAGCGAGTAAACGGCTGTACAACTGCAGACGCCTAGGAACTGAGTAAACCTCCTCTCCTGTAGAAGAGGGTTGGAGGGCCCCCTGAGAAAGCACAAGGTGGGGGGCACCTCATTTTAAGAAGTGGGGCTGCCCAAAGGAGGCTCCACAGATGGGAAAGGGGAAGCCCCTTTGCCGCATGATGGTAAGATGGGAGCCCCTTCAGCCGTCAAAGGGGTGCCTTGATTTTCCTCATCCTCCCCAACACATAGGGAAAGTGAGGCTGCACTTGGAGGCGGATCTCCAAGCGCTTTCACACTATTGTCTCCTGTTGTCACCATTTCATTATAATAAATGAAAAAAAGAGGACATGGAAAGTAGATACCATGACCTTGCAATGATTTGGGAGGTTAAGAGAAAAAGTTTCCATTGGATCTGCCACTCGACTAAGGCTTATAAGAAGACAAAAGTGCGACAAACAACCACAGCCTCTGTGGATAGAAGAGTAAGTAGCAAGTTTGGAAATGGGTAGGAGGAATGGATTAAAGAGAAGTAAGTAGAGATGGGCGGGTCCACTAATGAGTAGGGTGGGTGATCACCGATTATTATCATATCCTGGTCCTAGGTGATCTCAGGATGGCATGCAGTCTACCAAGGCACCATGGCTACCGGACCAAACTATGTCCAGGTGGGAAGTCTTCCTCATACAAAGTGCGAGTAGAAAATGCTGGAAAGGGGGGTGGGGGTAGCTGTAATAATGAATAATACTATTAAAATAATAATAGTAAATTATAACAATAATAATTAATGCTACTACTACTAATAATAATGAATAATCATTAACATAAAAATAATGTACTAATAAATAATAAGAATACTAACAAATAATGATAATAAAATTAATAATAAATAATAAGAATGATACATGATGCTAATACTAATAATAAAAAGGTAAAGTAGCATTGAGAGGGCATGAAAGGAAAGTGCACCAACAACCTTCCCAGGACTCATCTAAAAGTTCAAGTCAACCCAGCGACGGGGCCTCCCTAATTTGAACTCAGACTGGGAGGATGTGCAACCCCTCCAAGTAACAAGTGTAACAGGGTACCCCCCCCCCCTGTGAGGACTTGGACATGATCTCGGAACCAAACACCTCAGCAGAGCACTGCACCTATCTGACCCCCACCACCACCTAACAATATCATAAACTACCCCCCCCCTACACACACACCATAAACCAATCGGAGAAATCATTACACCAGACCCAGTCATCCTACCCCAACTGAACTCAAGTCAGGCCACATTACTCCAACAATACAAACACAATAAACCTCACCCCTTCACCAACATCCACCAGTTGCAACCAACACACTGATAACACCAAACACCTTCTCCTTGACTGCCGAAACATCAGACATGAATGCAACAACCAGATCATCTCTAACCTCAAGGATCTGTGGACAGGTTCTGGAGATGTGGTGGCCTTCCTGGGGGGAGGGCCACATCCAGAATAGAGGTAGGGTCCCCTTGGTATTCTTCAGTGTCATTTTGGCCTATCATTTCCATGATGATGACACGCAAACCCTCTTCAGCCTTATTTGCCGAGGCTCTTAAGAACCTTACTTATGTTGCCCTCAGCCACCGGGGTCCCTTCCCTAGGCTGACAGCCACAATGAACTCTGCCGACTGGACAGGGTTCTTCCAGAGATCCTGCATCCTGTGTATCTGTTGGTTTTGTCTCAGCGGTGCTTCTGTTGGACATGTGTTGGACTGGGGCTGGTTCCCGGTGGCAGATGCCTGTGCCAGTCAGGCTGGTGGATATCTGTATATTTAGTTTTGGGTTGTGACTGCACCGGAGCATTACCAGAGTGACCCACTTGTGACAGGAGAAATCTTTCCTCTGGGTTAATGTCTGGTGGAATGGCATTGAGGAGGTGGTTTAGGCCCCGATATTGCATCATGCCTTACTGTGTTTTGTGTGACTGGAGGGCCGGATTTCAGGGTGTAGGGATTTCTTGATGTCTCAGTGTAATATGTCATGAGTTTTGCGCATGTCACATGGAGAGTGGTATGGGTCTTGCATGTAATGACATGGGTAAAGTTTAGGTTTCTTGTAATATAAAGAAATTGTATTCTCCGGATTTCGAGATGGTGTTTTAGTGGCACAACCTTTGTTTCATGATGTAGGCGATTAATCAGTGCAGTGTGGGTGTAACCTACAGCTAGGTGGAGTGCTTTGTTTTGTGTCTTCTGTAGTGTGCTAAGGTGGGTGCATGCAAGCTTTGCCAAAACTTCTTGAGGGATAAGCAAGTGAGGGACAAATGTATTGCTTGTGAGTGTGCATTCCTCGATTGACCAAATGTATACCTGTGATTGCTTGTTCATTTTTGTTAGATTTGATTCTTGTGTGTTGTTTAAGATTTAGCCCTGTATATAGTGTGACAGTATGAACTCGTGGCATGTTTGCTGCGATATGGGGGGTGATAGTTGCAATCCTGTTTGTAAAAAATTTTAAAGGTGAGACGGACAACTTCCTGAAACTCATACAAAGCGGAGGTATTAACAGTGGGGATTCTTGCGTATGTGGCAGGTCTCAAAACTATTGCTAACACATCTTAACCTTGGTACATCCTATGCCCCCTTTTCCGTTTGCAGTAAAAAAAAACTGGGTATCACCTTTGATAGTCATTTCTCTTCTCTGCCATTTGTGCAATCAAAGCCACATGTTTCCACTTTGATCACAACAATTCTGAGATTTCTATTCATGCTTTCATCACCTTCCAATTTGACTACTGAAACTCCCTTCTCACTGGATCACAAACTTCCATTCTTTAACTCCTCTAATTGGTTCAAAACTTTGCAGCCTGTGTTCTCCATAGGGGACATTTCTCTCATGCAACTTTCCTACTCTGCAGACTACACACTACCCATTGAATAAATAATCACCTTTAAGGTCCTCCTCCTTACACACAGTATGTTAAATGTTGCAGCTCTCTCCGACATTTTTTTCATGCTGAGAATATCCCAGCAACTAAGAACTGTAGGCTATGGGTCAGCTTCCATACAGATTATCCCTCATAAACGTCTGTGCTGCATAGGTCCTCGTGCTTTCTCTAATATTCCCGGGACAATGTGGAATGATATGCCTGTTGTGCTACATTCACCCCCCTCCCTTAGGGTTTTCATGCTTGTCTTAAAGACTTCACTCTTCTCTCAAGCTTTTCTTTAGTTGATAAGACAGGCGCTTTGTGGAAGAGACAGCTTTAAAAATGCCATACAAATTTCCATATGGGTATTATTATTATATTGCCTTGAATAAGTGGGAGAAAATTAAAATTGGCCAAAATAGAGGCTTCAAGCACTTACCAGCGGTACAGATGTGGACTGAAGAATGAGGAGCCCAGGCTATGCCATTCACACATGCACGATGATTGTTCAGGCGTGCTACAGGCGTGCAAGGAACCCGTACGTCCAAGATAATCACCTGAAAAAAGAGTAGTTTGATTCACCTCAATTGAGGAGCTAATATCTCCCATGAATCCATTTTGCCCCCTAATTCAGCTTCTACCAGTTTCCCCACAAAGTAGGGTTGGGACATTTCAAAGCCACTAGAACTACCTGTTCATCCCATTCATCACGATAGGGTGCTATGCGCAGTCAGGTTTCATCACTGGGCAGAAAGATCGAAGCATCCGCCTCATAAACTCACCCAACTACAATACACAATATCATTCACTTCCTCCTCAGTCAAACCTCTGTCTCAAATATTCAATCAACCCACCAGTCTTCACACCCTCTCTCGTATATTCTTTTTACCAGTCTATTTCTTAGCAATTCTTCTCCATAACACCTGGGTACAATTTCAGCCAATACCTTAGTCACACTATAAACATGTCATACCCAGTTGTTCCTCAATCTACTCTTTGCACACCAAGCATCCCTCACTAGTGCATTTCCACAGCTCTCACTTGAGATCTATTCTTCTTCCATACCAATGACTAACTCCCATACACCAATGTTGGCACCAGCATAATCTCATCCAGTTTCCTGACAAATTTGACACTCAAACTATTACCATTCACTAATGCTTTAATTGCCCCTAAAGACTTTACTACCACTTATTAACCTCATGGTCACAATCGCAGATACTTAAAACTTAACACTTGTTCAAGGGTGACATCAAGGACTCATATATGACAACTTGCCCTATTCGCACTCACCCCTATATACCATCACCTTACTCTGTTCTGCATTCATATTTAGCCCCCTCCTCTCATATACCAAGCCAAAATCTTTGATCATTTCCAAATACCTTTCACTCAACTACCAATACCAGGTCATCAGCATAGACCAACATAAGATCACATTCATCATCAATCACACACCCTTATCCCTAATTCTAATATTTCTCTCAGTACTCCAATCATAAATATACTAAACAGCCATGCCAAAATCACAAAGTCATCTTACACGATGTATTTCAAGGAACTCACTCCAGTATCTTTCACCCATTAATATATGGCTAGAAAGGGTACAATTGGTCACAATAAAAAAATAAGCTTAATAATAGGCCTCTTTAAAATTCAAGAAAACAAATAAAAAAGGCAAAAAGTAAGAAACAGAACGCAGGCAAGAAAGCATGCTCCAATGTCAGAGAAAGGCCAGCATGCCCCCGCCGCAGGATCATGTGACCAAAATGGAGGAGGCCAGTCGCTTCCCGAAGGTCAAATAGTCCACCAGTCTGTGTACACGAACCAGTCCCAAGTACAGGGGACAAGCGCTAGTGACCATGCCTGTCACATTACCGGGACAATCAATATGAGCAAAGATACGCCCAGACTGGGACATCCAACACAAATATGTGCCACCGCCCAGATGGGCCATTCAACAAGAATGTGCCAAACAGTTTGGGGGAAAACGCAGTCACAGCAGTAAAGTGCAGGGGAAACGATCCATTAAATGGGGTGCATCCCACGAGTGTACCCAATTCCAAGATGACAGAAAGTAACTGGAAGCGGTCACAGCATAGGGGTGGGGTAGGTTGATGGGAACAGTCGAAGCACAATGGCACGCAACTTAAGTTCCCCTCATCTTTGCCAAGTCGATTCTTGCTATGTAGTCGGTGTGTGGTCTGGTCGCCCAGTCCTCGCCAGTTTTTGGTCAGCTCATTCCCAGCAATTCCTGCATGTCCAGGAAGCCAGAAGATAATCTTGACAATCTGCCAGGGTCGAGGCAACCATAGCGTTAGGAAAAGCGCGAACCACCCAAAGTGTGGAGATTCCAATGCTCCAAGAGCATTCAGGGTGCATTGTGAGTTGCTAAAGATGACAATCCAGTCTCTGAACAAGACACGGCACATTATGTCCCATACCGAGTGGTGTATTGCAACTAGCTCGGCCGTGAAGACAGACGCAGTGCTTGTTATAACCACACAGACTTGAAAGTCGACCAGTACAGGGGCTGAGAGCCAATCCTACTTTGCATGTTTGTATGGCCAAAGTGGTGGCACAAATGTCTTCACACAGTAGCGATATCAACTGGCATGCACCAACTCAGGGAGCCTGTCAGGGTCAAACGTGATGAAGAGTGTAGGGGCAGGTCTCGAGGTCCCTCACTGTTTTCTCATCACACGTTCGACCTTGATCACTCCATGGTGGGCCAGATCTAAGGTGATGTCTTCTACGGAGTAATCAACAAGTTCTTTTGAATAAACATCTTTCACAAAGTTCATGGTATAATGTGGCCTCACTCACCAGAGCTATTAATTGTTAGAAGGACACTAATCATGAGTCCGACACATTCGCTAGAAGACTCCCATCCAAGAAACAACTTACCTTTGGCTCTCTACCAATCAGGCTAGCTAATATTCCTGTTTATGGATCATGTTACCTTTCACCAACATGAGCAAATAACTAGAAAGTGCTTGAAGCACAAGGTAGTCTCTCAATGAGGGCCCCTTTGGGTTGGAATGCAAATCTTGGCCTGGTCGCTTGCCGAGGAAGCAGCGGACCCGTCCATAGCTGGAGCCCCTGCGGAAAAGGGGAATCCCTAGTCCTCTTTTGAGTTCTGCTTCTTTGTAGAGAACTGGCAGTGAACCTGCCTTCTCTCCTCACCCAAAAGGGGCCCCAAGGCTGGACAGCAAGCCTCAACCAAATCTTTCTCTGCAGATTAAGATCTTGGCCATCAAGGAGGCACCGGGTAGGGGAGAGGCTCTTTCCCCTCATTGAGTGATTTACAAAGGGGCAGACTCAGGAATTCAGTGTCTGGCAGTAAGCCAAGGTTCACCCGCTTGGAATACCGCCATCAAGGGTGGGGTCACCTCTGGGAGCATCTCCACCCCCACCCCCCCAATATGTCAGGTATCCCGATTGGGGACTCAATGAACCTATGACCCGTCATTAGTGTCAATGGGGCTTGCATGCCAACCTGGGTTGGCACGAGAAGGGGAGTAGGCATGACGATTCCCATTAACGTGACCAATCTCGGGGTAAACGAGGCGTCTTGGCAATGGTCAGGCGATGACGACGCCCCTTACCCCTCTATAAAGGAGTTGAGGTGGTCCACCTACCTCCATTGGGGAGTTCCGAGAACCGAGGTAGCGGATCCTTTGCTTTGCCATGTTCTTGGGGATGCTCCTGGGAAAGCAAAGGAGGAACCACCGCGAATGAGAATCGTTCAGAGGCAACTCTCCGAAAGGAAGTACAGGGAGAAACACCCAAACCTGTCAGAATTTGAAAGGTGGAACCACCCTCTCCCCTAATACCTATAATCTTCGAGGGGCACCCCCTAAGAAAGTATAGGTGGGCCTGTCATTTGACTAGTCGCCTGAAGGCATCTATGCATAAGGAGGTAAGGGGAAAGCCTCTGAACTGCTATCTATTGGAGAGGAGGAAACACCCTCTCCACTAAGTGAGACTAGAACCCCCCCCCCCCACCCCACCCGAGGCAGCACAGGAGGGGGTCAGCTCCTTAGAAGAGGCAGAACTACCAAAGGGCAGCTTTAATAGGGATAAAGGTGAAGCTCCTCTACCAGATGAGGGTGGTGAGAAGGAAGCACCTGCACCAAGATCGGGACTGCAAACTAGGGGGTGCATGGAGGAGGCTGGATGCGCTGTTTTTATCTTTGCTAGTAGTTGTCATACTCATTGGGTTTTGGGGGGTTGTTTTTGGAAATAAAAGATTTGTTAGGACAAAAACAGAGCTGCCTCCATCCATGAACATTCCATTTAGCTGATTTTCATCAGCAAAGGGACCAGAGACCTGAGAGAGGCATCAGGAGTCTGGTGTATATTAACCACTGTGGATGCTTGTTGGTGCAGACAATAGGCTGGTTCTAAACAACACAGTCGCTGTGTAGGCGCGGGTGCTGTGCAATATGTAAATGGGCCAAGGACATACCTACATAGGGGTTAACCTATGCGAACTGTGCAGGACATATCCTGGTGGTCCATTACTCTGACTCCCCCCCCCATTGGGGGATGGGTTGGTAGCTGCAAATATTCTAAGCTGATTACAGGGGGGGGGGGGACCAGGGCTAATTCCAAAGAATCAGGTTTCCCAACCAGTCCCAACCCAGAGGGAGCAGCTATATATAACAGAACCAAATGCTTTGAGGGAGAAAGTAGGTGTTAGCAGAAGGCAGGGGGGAGTCTAAGGTTGGACCAGACCGACGCTGAATCCCGTCAGCACGATCGCCAGCCAAACAAATTGCCATGCCCCTGTAAGGCATCAAAATACAACCCATCCAATTGCTTACCCCTCCATACAGTCTAAGCACTTGCCAGTGCTTTACTATCTACATGATCACAAGCTTTCCTCAGATCCATAGACCCACCATACAGTTTACATCTCTTAACCCTTGCTTTTCAGCTCGCTGTCTCAATGCAAATACTGGATCCAGACACAAATCCCTAACCAATCAAAAACCCCTTTTGTTCATCCTTTATCAATCCCTCAATTATTCTTCTTGTACACCCAGAATTTCCCAATACACTTTATTTACAACACTCAGACATGCCTCTGTAGCTTTTGCATTCACTTTCTCCCTTTTACCCATATATAATGGCACTTTTACTGCCACACATCCTACTAGAGTCCCAACACAGTTTCGCTCATTGCACATTAAACACCCCCTACACGAGAGCTCTTACTAGCCGAGTGGATACGGCGTTGGTCAGCTCACGTCGTGATACCGGGATGAACGGACACAAACGGCAGCGAATGTAGAGATCTGGCTACCAATTGGTGGATGCGCTGTTCTCAGCCATCTACTGGGGTGGGTAGATCTTACACTTCTCATCACACACATAGCCAATTATAACACTGCTTTCTTTCCTCTCCCATCTTCGTAGCACAACACACTCTCTCTCTGTTCCAAGGAATCCTGCCGACGGGTATCTATATCCACATACCTGTGAGACGGAACGGGTCCCTCTGCCCTAGGACAACGAAGTTCCTACCCGTACGCTGTTTGGTGTCAAAACATACTTCCTAGCACCTCTCCCCAAAGAGGAGAGGACCGGCCCCTGGTGCCCTCGGGCTCACCAGCGATTGTCATACTGACCTTTATGTCTATTTCATTATCCAGTCGGGGATCCTCCTGGATGAAGGTTGGCGAACCATTACTTACTTACTCCCTACACAAGCCTTTCCCTTCTCTCTGGAACTAGTCTTGAGTGGATCTTAAAGTCTTTACTGGTTTGTAAAACTGTAGGCTACTTTCAGCACAGAACACTATCACCCTTTCTCAATAATTTTCTATTTTCATTCCTTCCAGGTGTACCCAAAGCTCCCATATTCCCATCTCTCTCATTACATTACTTATTTCTCCATTCATATCTCATATAACCATAAACCAATACCCATTCTCAATTCCATCCACCACTCATCTTAAGCTACTCCAAAACCTCTCTTTCTCAGCAGCTTCACTTCTTTGATTACAGGGTCCATCCACAGTTTCACTCTTGCAAATCTCAACTACATCCACATAATTACCGAACTGACATTTATACCCAAGAATGCTACACCCACTTTATTTCTACCACCTGAATGCAATCCATTCACTTAATCCAACAAACTCTTCATTCCCTTTCATGTCTGTCTCAAATTCTGCAATCTTCATTTTAAACGCCTTGACTACTATTCCCCTCTTCCTCACATGACATTCCATACACATACTTGATTCATACTGAAATAGCTTAACCTCCCTGAGTGGATGGAATATGTGACAGCCTCAATATTATCATCATTGCTTGTTACACTATATGATGACTGGGCCAGGGGTTTCTTATCCAGACTTAGTCACCTTTTATGATACCCCAGAAGAGGGTATGGGTATTCTTCCTGCTCCACATAGGAAATATTTTGTTTTCTAAGAGCATTATATTCACCTCACATGCATCCATAGCGACGGTAGCTAAGTAATTAGGGTCTTGCTTATTCCAAGCCAACCTGAGAAGAGGAGTGTGGGAAGGATCTTCATAGATGATGGTTGAATGCTCCAAGTGCCTTAGATCAAACATTCGCACAGATCCATCGGCACCTGTAATGTAGTAGCAAAACAGAAGATGAAATCACATTCACAAAAAGATAAATAGCAACAAAATCATATTGTGGTTATTTATACATTCAAAATACACTGCTGTTGAGAAGGGTATATAAAATTTTTTTTAAAATGATTGAAACATTCAAACCAAACCATGATGAATTATTGACCAACTTACCGACCGATGCAAACATATCCCTGCCTCCCCCAGCGCGGGAAAATGCGATGTCGAATACTTCTTTGTCATGGGCAATGAGCTGCGTCTTGACATGACCAGACACCATGTTGACGCGTCCCATGACCTGACCAGTCTCCAAACCCCATATAGTGCATGTAGTATCGATTGAAGAGGTGCCGATCAGATTGGGCTCTACTTCGTTCCAGTCAAAGGATGTCAAGGGAGCACAAAAGTCAGAATTTTTGTTCTGGGTGGGAAAAGAAAAGTGCAATGGCATACTGAGGAGTAGCTTGCTTAAAATGATAATTCTGTGCATTGCAAGCATAATGCAGAGAAAAGTAAGTTAATAAAATTATTAGTTAAGCTAAGAAGCAAAAGAATATATGTCAGAAAGTTAAATGTTAAGAGAAAAATTGTTTGTAGGATAAACTGCTAACTCTACTGCAGCAGCCCTGCAGGCTTATTCCTTTTCCACACTGCATGGGCCAGGGACAGTATTATTATATGAAGAAATAAGCTAATTCGTTCCTGAAGTTCAAGCAATTTGAGGTCACCATTCATTGTAGGCAAAATGTGGTTTGGTGCAAAATGGATGGGACAAGAGAATATCAAGAAGCCTCTGAAAACTAAGGAAGTAGTGAAAATATGAAAGCCTAAAATTGGGAAAATTAAAATCTAATCCTAAAGTTAAGAGAAAATTAACT
The DNA here is from genome assembly GCA_963969495.1 of Ceratothoa steindachneri. Taxonomy (NCBI): domain Eukaryota; kingdom Metazoa; phylum Arthropoda; class Malacostraca; order Isopoda; family Cymothoidae; genus Ceratothoa; species Ceratothoa steindachneri. The sequence continues at coordinate 79,048,616 of OZ018327.1, read as the reverse complement.
TTGGAATAAGTGAATATAACATTATCTGGGTTACACAGTTATATTCAATTATTCCTCGAGAGTTTTAACTAGGCATGTAAAGTTTGTCTTAGCCTTGCACCAAACCATATTTTGTATACAATAGTTACCTTAAATTGGTTTAACTTCAGAAAAAATTAGCTTATTTTTTAATAAACCATGCTCTCCTTTGGGTTTATAACAAATTATCAATAAATTAAAGTTCTTCTTTTCCTTTCCATACTTTGGTTCCATATCTGAAAAAATTTAAAATGCATTGTTAAAACTGTCGACATCAGCCAATCCTCAATTATTCCCTGTGTATTGTTCTTGATAATGACAAGAGTCGGGTTGTTTTTTAAGTTTAAAAGATCAACCAGCCACCAGTATGCAATCCAAAATTATAGTGTGTTCGGGCTAAATTTGACATTTTGCATAAAAGAAAAAAACAGTAATATGAGATAGCAGTTTACTCAAAGTAGCCACCCTGAGCTTCCACCATGGCTACAAGACTGCTCCAGAACCTGGTATATGGATTCCTCACCGTGTCCCTGGGAAGATCTTTGAAAAGCCCCTTGATCTTGGCCACCAGCTCAGCCTTGGTGTTGCAGGCAGCGCGGTTGGTGTCTTTCTCAAACGCACCCAACAGATAGTAATCCATGGGATTACAATTGGGGGATCTAAGAGGCCAGAAAGTGGGGCTGGTGAAGTCAGAAATTCTCCAACAACCAATTCTGGCTCTCTCCAGAGGTATGGCCATCCAGCAGCGACCATCTCCAGCCAGAGTTTGACTGCAATCTCCACATAGTCATCTGAATTGAGCCTAAGACCTTGCTCAAACATGAGAGGCAGCATAGCATCACCCTTAATGGAGTCGCACCCACAGACCATCAAGGTTTGGAGGAACTTGGTCATTATGATACATAGAATGACACATGGATTATAGGCAAGCCACCTGTTGTTGTGGATGTTGTGTAACTGGTCTTGTCAGAAAGTCTTTTCATCTGAGAAGAACCAGATTGTCCCAGGCTCAACAGGATGCTTCAGCTTGTTCAAGATTCTTTGTCTTTGTCAAGTGGTTCTCCTTAGAATTAGCTCATAATTTGTCCCTTGCACCTCCTGTCAGTGGTAGTGAAAGTCATCATTCAGGGCCAGCTTCATGGTGATGACTACAGCACCCCTCTCTCTCAACAAAGCCTGGATTCCCTTGCTCAGGCCTTCCAGCACTTTGTCCTCAGTTGTTAATTGAATTCTGGTGTGTGGACAGTCAGAATGCCTGCAGTGTTCTTTTCTGCTGGCCATGGTTTCCTAGTCTTCATTAAAGCTGCCCTTGTCATGTCTTACAGCATTTACAGTGTTCATATAGCAGTGAGCAGCAGTCATGACATCTGCATTTTAATACCAATATTCAGATAGCTTCCAGTACTCCATGTAAGCTAACTTTTTCTCAACTAAAACTTTACTCTGTATGCCTCAAACGCCATTGAATTCATTGATACATTAAATTGTACCTGAAAAAAAAAAAGATGTGGGGACTAAAAGACAAAAATATTATAGCATAAAGTTGCCACACGACTGTCAGTTGCAAGATTGCCTCAATGATTTTAAATAGGCCTAGTATCAGTAATATTAGAATTTTTCACTCACATTATTAAGAAGACATGCCATTCTTGATTCCCCATCAGCATTTTGGTGCCATACTCTGAGGTAGTCACCACTTGTAGCCAATAAATCTGGATACATTCCCTTCTGAAATGATCAAACAATAATCGCATTTAACTTTTTATTTTAGACTAACTTCTAATATTTAGTTAAAAAGATGGAAGCAAAATCAGCCTGAATAACTTCTCAAGAAAGAGAACAGAGGACAAGTATACTACTCATGGCACTAGGGAGTGCCCAAGTAGACTCCTATGGGCACTAGGCAGTGTAAGGATGCCTAACACTCTTGAACTTGACCCCATTATGCATAGAATTTGCCCTTACATGAAATTTACAACTTCCTCTTATCCCTAGAGGCAAATGAAGCCCTGCACACAGCACCAGCAAGCAGATGGTACTAGTACTCTGAATAATAATGATTCCTAGCAGTTGTCATAGTTGACTCTGGGTTAGGGTCCTACCCATAATTAGCTACCTCGACAGCCTTTGCCAACCAGATGTGTTTTCTAAGAAAGAATTTGCCAGGCAAATGTGGGCATATTGGAAATATATGGTGGGCTTTGTCCGGTTCCTGGTGGTAGTAGAAGCCAACCCAACTTTATAAGCTTTATTTCAAAAGTCATTAATTTTTATTTATTGTAGGGGGTTGACTGCCAATCAGGCCAATGGATTATTTATCACTGAAATTTAAAGCCCAAATACAAATTAGGTTATCTACAGCAGAAAGTAGAGGTCTTGTCCTGGTACCGAGTTTGATCCAAGCATGAGTGGACACAAACGTCAGCACACATAGAAATCTGGCTCCCAATTGGTGGACGTGCTGTTCTCAGCCATGTACTGGGGTGGGTAGATCTTACACCTCTCATCACACACATAACCAATTATAACACTGCTTTCTCTCCTCTCCCATCTTCGCAGCACAACACACACTGTTCCAAGGAATCCTGCCGATGGGTATCTATATCCACATGCCTCTGATGTGGAACAGATCCCTCTGCCCCGGGGCGATGAAAGTTCCTACATGTACACTGTTTTGTGTCAAAAACATAATGCTTCCTGGCACCTCTTCCCAAAGAGAACTGTCCCCTTGGTGCCCTCAGGCTCACCAGCAATTGTCATACTGACCTTTATGTCTATTTCATTTATTCAGTCGGAATCCACCTGGATAAAGGCAGGTTGGCAAACCACTATTACTACAGCAGAAAGTTTATAAGGAATGATCTATAGAGAAAGCAGTGAGAATAGTGGACATGAAAACATAAGGAAGATATATAGCTTTAGATCCTCATAAAGGCATTGGGGCTGGGAGGGCACACAATCCTGCAGATGTCAGCTACAGCAGCATTATGCATGCTAACTCTGATATTTTCATCCGGATGTGCATAAGGATAGATAGGGAAAAGAAAGATGAGAGCAGTTGGAAGAGAAAAGGAAGGCAAGAATGCAGGCAATTTAAAAACCACCATGTGCAAGAGGGACGGGGGGTGACAAGCCCCTCCTGGCTGCAACCAGGGATGTGTGAGTGGATGGAAACTGGTAGCAAAATTAGCCACTGACCAAAACAAATAGGTGAAAAAGAGAGGCTTGTAAGGAAAGTGAAAAAAAGGGAGTCTTTTAAGGAATAAAGCCCAGGTAGTTTCAATCTAGTTTGAGATTACTAGGAACAATGGTGTTGGGAGGGTGTGATACTCTTCCAAATGCAAGGATGAGGCTTAACTTTGCCCAAATGAAAGTATTTCCACCAAGCTAGGCAAAAGCCTATAATTAGAAATGACATAGTTTAAATAGAATGGTTGTGATAACAGGAAACGGATAATCTGGAGCACTTACACTGTCTGGTATCCACATTATTTTTGTAGTTGGATAAGGGTGATCGAAGGTAGATCGAACAGCAAACTCTGAAGTATCTTCATCAAGCTGAACAATCTGTACTTTGTTATTGTATTCTTCCACAAAACTACCAACAGCTAATCTGTAGAAAAGATTATGATTAAAAGTTGAGTTGGTAGAAACAAACTCTGCAGCAGATGACATTGCTTCAATCTTCGCCTCAACCCCTAGGCAAAGCTCTAGGGCCATTTCTTGGTTACTGGACTGGGTCCAATGGTTCCAGACCTAACTTTTCACCTCTCTTCCGCCTTTATTTCCTGAGTGGTGATGACCCACCTATCCTCGCTTCTACTCACTGGGGACATTAAACTCAACCATAGACCTCTGATTGATACTTACCACTGCACAATATACAGGAGTAAGGGGTCAATATAATACAATACATATAAACACTGGATACACTTACACTGCTCAAACATCTACCGGATGGAACATTATAGTAGAAACTGGACATGCAACACATGGTCCTACATAACCCAAACACCATTCATCAACAACAAATTGGAACAAAGCACCATAAACACCTTACAACATACATTCTATCTACAATGAACACTCCAAATTACTCAACCTCTTACACAAACAACATAACCCCCTTTATACCATATACACTACACAAAGGCTAGAATCATGCCAAGAGCAGAGGGTTTTATAACGCTAGATAATTTAATCTCTTTCACCATTTAGGGTGACAGTCTGAAACACTGAACAAAACCTAATAAACCTACATAAATCCCTCGCACTGCCCATGAATGGAATTCAGTCACCAACAGACAGAAATTACACATCATACTTTGTGTAACCCAACCAGTCTTTTTCACTATTGCATAAAACAAACAATTTTAGGCCAAATCACATCATTTTAGTTCTAATAAATTGATGAAAGCCAAACTGTCCTTTCCAGAGAGTAAGGGCTTCATCAATTACACAATATTCACTTGCATCCACATTGTGCATTATATATCTAAATGAGTGTTAGGAGCATTTTTTTTTGTAATTTTCACTTCACTAAACCTAAAGAATTCATTATTGATAAATATCTATCTCTAATTATGAGTGATGCACAAAGGGTAGATTCTGGGCTGGTGATAATCCAGCTCAATATAAAAATCCATCTTACCACACTTACATAAGCTTGTCTGTTTACTACACCATTTTTACCAGGGTTCTCTTCAAAGAAATATTTTGCCATATCATTTATGCACTTTACTATATACACAAAACATCATCAGTAAGATATTTTTGGAAACAATCTAAAACACTATAAATATCACTACAATTTAGTGCAGAATTCAGGACACTGAAAATTCTGCACTAATTCAGGAAGAGGATTTAGCTTAGAATCACTAAACATGTCAGTAATTCCTTTTCCAAGAATCAGAGTGTAACACTTATCTTTGAGGTAAGATATATCTAAGTCATCACTCTTAACTATCTATTGTCCCATTATCACTTTCTATCGGTTCCTAATCAATATCAAAATCACGACCTAACAAAAGTTGTTATAATTATAAATAAACCATAAAGTAATTCTACAATCAAACAAATATATCACCCTCAAACACAATTAAAAGAGTAGATTGGACAAGATGTAAGGATATTATAAACTTCACCCATCTCTCTCTGAATGTTTGCTTCTCATTGATGTCACCATGACAAGGTGAGCACTTCAGAGTTAGTTCCGACATATAAGTTACAACATATCTTTTTTAGACATATTTGGCATAATTTCTGCCATGACAATCACACGTCTTTTTGCATTTTTTGGTTTATCATGCATTTGTCATCATAGGGAAAGGGATTCATAAAACATCCATACTACCCTCAACCATTTAAAAAAAAATTTTTTTTAATTAAGGGGCTATCTGGCGACTGCCGACTTAGGCATTAGTCGCCGTAAACAAACAGCCTAGTTTTAGGCTACTTTAAAAATTAAACAGGAAACAATAAAAAGAGATAACAATAACAATAAAAAAGCAATAACAAAAACAACAACAACAATTAAACTGGGTTAAATGAAAGGGAGAAGGCCAGCCTCCCCCAAAAAGTCAATAAGTCCACTAGTCATGGTGCACGCACTCGTCCCGAGTACAAGGGACAGGCGGTAGCGACCCCGCCCATCCCGGTACCGGGACAGGTATCGTGCGCGAAGATCACCCAGACTGGGACATTCGACAAGAATGTGCCGAACAGTCTGTGGGACGACGCAGTCGTTGCAATAGGGCGCAGGCGAGCGCTCCATCAAGTAGCGATGCGTCACACGAGTGTGTCGGATTCGAAGACGACAGAAAGCAACCTGAAGCCGCCGCGGCATTGGGGGATAGGTCCATGGGAACAGTCGCGGCGCAATGGCACGCAACTTTAAGTTCCCTTCGACCGTCTCCCATCTTCTTTGCCAAGCAGTACGAAGAGCTGCCCGTATTCCTGCCATGTAGTCAGTGTGAGGAAGAGCGAAACGCTGGTCTGGTCGCAGAGTCCTCGCGGACTCTTTGGCGCCCTCATCGGCGCGCTCATTCCCAGCAATTCCTACATGTCCAGGAACCCAGCAGAAGATAATCTCGACATCTGCCCGGATCGCCAAAACCGTGGCGTCACGGATTTCGCGAACCAGGGGATGCGGAGATTCCAATGCCCCGAGAGCACTCAGGGCGCTTTGTGAGTCGCTATAGATCACAATCCGGTCTCCGAACCGGGCACGTCGCGTAATCTCCCGTACCGAGTGGTGTATTGCCACCAGCTCGGCCGTGAAGACAGACGCAGCGCCTGGTAGAGCCCCGCTGACTTCAAACAGAGGGGATACGGCGTGGAAGCCGACCCCCTCTTGGGACTTGGAGCCATCCGTATACACTGGCACGGTACCAGGGTGACACGATGTGTGCTCCAAAAAGGTCGAACGCAATACTCCCGGCGCAGTACAAGCTTTGGGAGCAGAGGCGTGGCGACAAATAGCCAAATGTGGTACCCTCCAGGGTGGCATCCTGGGCAGAACCAGGGGCGCCACCGGCCCGAGGGCTATATCTACATCTCGAAGGAGTTTCCTGGCCCTAAACCCAAAGGGCTTAGGGTATGACTGGCGTCTCTCGGCGGCATAGGCACCATCGAGATCAGCTGCGGATGCAGTGAAAGCTGTTGGCGACTGAGGGAGGCGCCGGGCTCGCGCGTACAGGCGAGTGATGCACTGCACGCGGCGCAGAGCGAGTGGCATCTCCCCAGCATCGACCAACAGGCTCTCAATGGGGAAAGTGCGGAAGGCACCGGTCGCAAGGCGAAGGCCGGTGTGGTGGATCGAATCCACCTTCCGCAATAAACGCTCGGCTGCGGATGCATAAAACTCGCATCCGTAGTCGAGCTTCGAGCGAACAAAGGATCGATAAAAAAGTAAGGCGGTAGCCCTATCAGCGCCCCAAGCGCTGAACGTCACGGAACGGAGAATGTCCATAGCGCGGGTACAAGAGACCCTAAGGCTGCGAATATGAGCCTCCCAGGTGAGGCGTCGGTCGAATACAAGACCAAGGAAACGGTGCGACTCAACCACATCCAGGCGCACCCCATTAAGAAACAAATCTGGGTCGGGGTGAAGCCGTGGATGGCGGCAGAAGTGCACCACCTTAGTCTTGGCCAAAGAAAACCGAAACCTGTGCGCTTCGGCATAGCGAGAGACGCGGTTCAATGCCTGTTGGAGTCGACGCTCCAGAGTTGGCATCTGGGCCGCGCCAAAAGAGATCGAAAGGTCGTCCACGTAGAGCGTAGCGAGAACATCTTCCGGCAGCACCGAGGTGATGCCGCTGATGCTCAGGGCAAAGAGTGTGACACTGAGGACACTTCCCTGCGGGACATCCTCTTCCTGCTCCTTTGGGCCGGAGAGGGCTCCCCCCACCCGTACGCGAAATCGACGATCTCGCAAAAATTCAGATATAAACATTGGGAGGCGTCCCCTCGCCCCCATCGTGTGGAGAGTCTCCGTGATACCGTATCGCCATGCGGTATCATAGGCCTTCTTCAGATCAAAAAACACCGTGGCGTAGTGCTGTCTACGAAGGAAAGCCTCGCAGACGGCACTTTCCAGTCGGAGCAGAGCATCCGACGTGGAATGGAACTTACGGAAGCCGCACTGTGCAGAAGACAGATGGCCTCCGCTGTCCAGGAAATAGGCTAATCTAACATTTACCAATTTCTCCTCCATCAGCTTGCACACGCAAGAGGTTAGAGAGATTGGGCGGAAACCGGTCGGAGTAGAGTGATCTCTCCCCGGCTTGCGAAAGGCGAGCACAGTAGCGATTCGCCAGGAGTCTGGGAGAAGACCTTCCACCGAGATCCTGTTGAACAAATCTAACAGAAAGGCCATGCCTCGCTCACCCAGGTGTCGAAGCATGGCGTACGGGACATCGTTCGGACCATGGGCGGTGTCCGCGCACGAAGCGAGAGCGGAACGCAACTCACTCACAGTAAACTTGTCGTTGAAGGGTTCTCCGCCTCTGGAGGTAAAGTCCAGCCGGCGGCCTTCCGCGACATCACGACGTGCATTGAATGCTGGCGGAGCAGCATCACGGCTAGAGAATGCGGAAAAAGCGGTCGCTAAGGATTCCGCCACGGACGCGGGGTCCGAGATTGCGGTCCCATTCTCCTGGAGAACGGGAGGGGGGTCCTGCGAGAACTTGCCCCGAATCCTTTTGACTCGCTTCCACACCTCAGCTAAAGGGGTCTTCCCGTTAAGTGAAGACACGTATGCCCGCCAAGAAGAGCGGCGGGCGTGCTTCGAAATATACCGGAACCTAGCCCTAGCCCGACGAAATTCACCGACAGTGAAATCGTTCGGGCGGCGCTTATAGCGCATGTAGGCATAACGCTTCTGTTTGAGGGCCGTCTCACACTCGGCCGACCACCATGGGAGTGTTCGGCGTGCAAAACGGCCAGACGTCCTAGGAATAGTAGTCAGGCCCACGGCGATGAGGTTGCCGGAGAAGAACTCAACGGCCTCATCTACCGACCTAAACTCCTCGACTGAGATAGAGAATTCAGTCATTTCCTGAAATGCATGCCCCCGCGCAAGCACCACCGAGGTGGTCTCTCAGGCGGCAGTTGCCCTGAAAATGATATTTGAATGGGAAAGTGATCACTACCATGGAGGTCATCGACCACCCCCCAATCAAAATCAGGCTGTGCATCCGAAGAGCACAAAGATAGGTCAAGGCAAGAAAATGAAGCGGTTCTCGGACAGTGATGCGTAAACTCATCCACGTTTAGGACACCCATCTCAGCTCTTCGATCAGATCGGCAAGGACTTGTCCCCTGGGATTTATGGAGTAATCTCCCCAGAGAGGATGCCTGCCGTTCAGATCTCCAAGCAAGAGATAGGGCCTCGGCAACCGTGCCACGACGCGGCGGAAGTCCCCCGCGTCGAAGTCAGCTGACGGTGGAATGTACGCAGAAATGATAGTATACCTCCTATCCAGGTGCAGCTGCACAGCCACTGCCTGAAAGGAGGTATCTAAAGAGAAAGGAAGAACGGAGACATCATGCCGGGTGTAAACCGCGCATCCCCCAGCCCGGCCATCCCGCGGTGGTGGGGTCGCAAGACCCTTATACCCCGGGAGGGCAGGCAGGGGGCACGCGCCTAGCATGGTCTCCTGCAAAAAAATAGCTAACGGGGAACGGGACGAGGCGAGCCTCCGCAGCTCCTCCCAGTTGGCCCGGAGTCCACGGCAATTCCATTGAAGGAATATGCCCTCCAGGCCTAGCTCGGAGGAGACGCGGGGGCCCTCCTCGAATTGAAGACCCTCACGGGAATAGCCGTACGCTTCCCGGGGGCAGAACCCCGGGCACTGTTGGCCGGACAAAGCGCTGGAGGCGCTGTCGCCTTCGAGGACTTATTGGGGGAGGTTGGGCTCGCCATGCGAGTCTTTTCCTCCCTCCGCCTCGAAACCTTAGGCGGGCGCTGCGGCTTCGGAGGCGGGGGGGCCTCTTTTCGAGGAACCACCGTCTCCGAGCCACTCGCTCCACCTCGGGGCGTGGGCGAAGGAGCCGAAGCTCCTTTGTTGCTGTCCTCCTTTCGGGGGACAGCTTTAGGAACCCCTGAGGATGGCCTAGCAACCATCTTCAGGGGTGTTGCCTCCTGTGAGTCTAACGACTCGGTGGAGGCGCGTGGCCGTTTCGCCTTGCGGGAAACGGTCACGCTGGGGGAAGAGGGGGGAGCCCTGGTTTTAGCCGGGGCTGAGTATGAACCCTTTTTGCCGCTAGCTTTACCAGGGGAGCGCCCGGGTTGGGTAGAGCCTGCAGAAGGGCTCCGAATGGGCGCGGAAACAACCGTGCTCGTTGGCCTGGATGGGCCAGGAGCAGAGGGTGCCTTTCGAACTACTGAGGCATATGACGTCCCAGGCAGAGCTGGGCGCGCCAGGACCAAGTCCTTAGCCTCGCGGAATGAGAGTCTATCCTGGGCCTGAACGGCCAGGATTTCTTTCTCCAGGAGATATGCACCACATTGCTTCGAAGAAGCAGGGTGCGGCTCTCCGCAATTGACACACTTGGCCACACACGATTTGGACTTATCGTGTGCGACCTTGGAGCAATTTACACAGACTTCGGGTGACCCCGACTTTGCACGTCTACATGAGCGATTCGTATGGCCGAAGCGGTGACAGTAATAGCACCGCCGCGGCAGTGGCACGAATGCCTTCACGCGGTAGCGGTACCAACCGGCACGCACCGACTCAGGGAGCTTGTCACTGTCGAACGTGACGAAGAGTGTAGGGGTGGGTCTCGAAGCCCCTCGCTGTTTTCTCATCACACGTTCGACCTTGACCGCCCCATGGTCGGCCAGCTCTAGGGTGATGTCCTCAATGGAGTAGTCAACGAGTTCCCTCGCATAAACTACTCCTTTCACAAAGTTCATGGTAGAGTGCGGCGTCACACTCACCGGGGTGCCATGAAGTGTCCGAAAAGCACTTATCTTGGCCGCCTCGGCGGGATTCGCCAGAAGGCTCCCGTGCGAGAAACGGGTCACCTTCGGCTCTCTACCAATTGCACTAGCTAATCCTCTCCTCTGATGGATCATGTTGCCCTTGGACAACATGGTGCCATCAGTGGAGCGAATAACGAGGAAGCGTTTGAAGCCAGCGGGCTCGAAAACGCCAGGTAACCTCTGAATGAGGGGCCCCGATGCCATCGAGGCTCCGCCCTGTGCACTTTTGGTGTTAGTCTTGGTCAGGGGCTCTGCACACGAGGGGGTAGAGGGGCCGGATGTGCCGATCTTGGCTTGGTCGCCTACCAAAGTGGTAGCAGACCCATCCGTCCCCGCAGCCCCCGCGGATGGAGAGGAGCCCCGAGTCTTTTTCGTCTTTTTAGTCTTTTTCTTTTTTGGAGAGGAGGGCGGGGAATGAACCCGCTTTTCACCTCCGCCGGCAGAAGCCCCCAGGCCAGATGGACCGGCCTCAGCCAGGTCCCTCTCCGAAATGGAGAAGGTCCTGGTTGTCGTAGGGGCACCTGTCGGAGGAGATCCCTCCCCTCCTTTTACTGCCTCGGAGCCCTCAGCCATTTGAGGAGGACCTTGCATAGGGGCGGATTCGGGTTCGGTGCTTGGCGCCGAGCCCGAATTCCCCCCCATGGAAGGCCCTACCGTCTGGGGCTGGGTCTCCTCAAGGACCATGTCTATCACAGGAGGGGCCTCCAGTTGGCCATCCCCTCCCAGGACATCGCAGGTCCCCTTGGCAGTGTCGCCAGTCTTGTGTGGGGAGGCACAGGCCTTGACCCCAGCAAGGTTTAAAATTCTTGCCAGCAGGTCTTTTGAGGGAAGCGACCGAAGGGGCCTGGCTTTTCTCTCCCCCCTAAGGGGGTTTGCCCTACCGAGCCGCTTTGATGGGGAGCGGCTGGCTAAGGGCTGCCTGCTGGCTTTCTTGGCAGTCCCCTTGGAAAGAAAAGAGGGGACTGCCGCTGGGAAAAGGGAGGTGCCCGAAAGCACCTCCAGAGAAGGGGGTGAGGGGGAGTCCCCTGCACCCGTAGGCGAAGGAGAGGAGTAAGCCTCCTCTCCGGTTAGAGAAATATGGAGGGTCCCCTGTGCAAGCACAGGGGGGGGGACCTCCATTTTTTTGCTGGAGCTGCCCGAGGGCGGCTCCGTCGATGGAACAGGGAGTGTTGAGGGTTGGGTTTGTTTTTTTTTATCTTCATCATTGGGCATGGTGACCCTTTTTTAAACACGGGATGCAATCGCGCACACCTCTCGCAGTAGCCCGCACTGCGAGAGGTGCTTACAAGCCCGGCAGAGCCAGGCGCCGCCATTTCGGACCACCCCTCCCGCCTGGTGGCCTGGCAGTCCATCGGCATGGCGGCTCCACCTTAGACATGGCGTAAAAAATATAGATTGTGAAGAGGAGAGGAAAAGGGATGTGTGGAAGGTATGGGTGGGGATGAAGCAGGTTGTTAAAAACCAGCCACCCCAGACCGGAGCTCAGGGGTTAGGGAACTTTGTCCCCCACCCCCTCAGCCCCGATGCGGGACGGTTGGCTGAAAGGAAGGTCAGCATCTACCCTGTGAAATTAGAGGCTGACCAGAGAAAGTTGTGGGAGAGGTTGTGTGAAAAGAGAGGAAACAAGTATTTTGAAGGAAGGAAGAGAGGCTAAGCTGGGGCCGGACGGAGCGCTGGATCCCGTCAGCACGGCGGCCAGGATGGCAAATCGCCGCGCCCCTTACGGGGTCAACCATTTAAAAAAATATCCATTAAACAACATTCTAAATAAACCCCTTCTTCAAAGAGAGAACTCAGAGAAACTAATGCACAGTAATTTTAACCAAAACCAGGATGCTACTATCCTCCAAAAGTACCAGCATAGAATAAACCTCTTTCCAACACTAACAAGCATCAAATGTAACCAAGATTGCCATAACCTTACATAAGCATGAAAATTTTTACAGAGGGACCAGTGTATCCACCAAGGGGATATGGTGTTCTAGGGGATGCCTGCCTCGCTGAAGAGACAGTTAAGCGGGCCAAAAAGTAAAATAGGCTCAATAGTAGAGAAATTTCTGATTTTTTTTCAAAACTAACAAAGGCTAATCTTATTAATTAAAATCCATACAATCTAAAGAAAACACCCATAATAGAAATTTTTATCACTAAATAAAAAATATGTAAACTAAATTACTATTCATATCAAAAATTCTAAGTATTACACTTAGAAAATATTAAATTTTCTTAGAATAATTACCATTTTTTAGACATTCAGCAATTTTGAAGCTGCAACCCAAGTATACTTAGATATAAATAGTATAGGCATAATATTTTCTGAGATTATACATGTATCAGTAGCATCATTTTTAGCTTTATTTAGACTAGAGATAAAAGGCAAAACTTATAAATAAAATGTAGTATTTTTTAACAATATATCATATAAAAGCTTTAATATCACATGAACATTGTTGAAAAAATAAATGGTTTTCCCAATGATTTGCCCTCATTTCTCAGTGGGTGCCTACACATTAATTGAGAATCCAAACTCCGAGTATCTACAGCATATGGTAGATGCTGTGAAGTCAACCAGCAACACAGTGCCATCCAGTGACTAATCACAATGTGGCTTAACATTGCTGGAATCAGAAGCATTATTTCTAGTTGGCTAAGCCATAGTTCTCAACATTGTTAAACTAAAACTAAAAGAGTTATTACCTAAAGCGTTTATCAGGCCGAACAGACCAATTCATGCTGTAAAGTGTCCAAGGAGCAGCATATTTATAAATTTCTTTTCGCTTTGGTGGTGGATGGGCAGACATTATTTATGCCTTATAATACTTAAAAGCAAAATTGAGAATATTTGTTCTGAGTTATGATTAGAATACTTTTTAATATCAAACTTATACTTTCTGAAAGTAAAAATGTTTAATTAATTTTAAAATATATGGTAAGCAATTACCAATTGCAAGTTATCATAGTAGCTAGCAAAAACCTTGCTTCTGAGCAAAAATTAATTTTCTGTTTAATACCAATCAACCACCAAGGGTTATTATAGGATTCAAACATTGGATCACTAGAGTATATGGTGACTGTTGAAAAGTGACTTGAACCTGAGGTTCATCTATGGATTAACCACACCCAATGTAGCTTATTAGCCTTGCCTCATTAGAAAGCAATGTTTATACTCAGGTAGACCAGAGCCCACTATAAAAAAAAGAGAAAAGGATCATAAAATTGAGATTGAATAAGCAATGGTGTTAGGCAATATGATTTCAGAGTTTATTCTCCCCTTTGAATCACTAACAAATTTAAGATTCATACCATTATTCTTAACAACCTTTCACTGTCTGTCACTCTGCCCTTCATCACCCTCATTCCTATTTAATCTATAAGTAATATTCTGACCAATCTCTGATTCATTCTAACCTCTAGACCAGTATTTCCCAACCTCTTTCCCCCAGGCCACATTATAATTTTCCAGAAAAATGTATACCCCACCAGTTGGTGAAAAAAAAACCCTATTTTTAATATTGCAGTATTAGTTATTAAGTACAAAAGAATCTTATATTTATTGATTACAAAAGGAAAAATTAATCATTAGTTTAGTGAGAACCTTTGCCTGGCGGTTAAGGCAGATATGAATTATTATAAAAGTGATGACACCCTTCCTAGAGGGTGTTTTTAGACGTTTTGGTCTAGAAATTGGGGTTATCTAAATCACAACAAGACAGGGCCTAATTCTAATGCCCCAGTTTAATAATACTAGTTTTTAAGAGGTGCTGAATATGTCAATTTAGTAAAATCTTTTGTGATTAATGAAGGTAATAGTTACAAAATATTATTATATTTTTGATATTAAAAAGAGCTTAAATATAATGATTCCAATCTTTTTTCCAAATTTAACACATCTTACCAGTTCAGTCCATCTTGAAAATATTGCCTTTGCATCGGCATATCTGTCTATCTATCTCCCTCTCTCAATACTTACTTTACTGGGCTAGTATTACCAACCCACATTCCGATGGAAAGCTGCCACTGGGCTGGGCTGGACCCAGAAGCCTATGATTGATGAAACATATATTTGTCAGAAGGGTGCCCAGATTGGTCAGTGTTCCCTTATGTGCTCAGAATTATGAGTGGAGGTTGCATCAACTTATTCTAATATTGTAGGGAAGGGTTGGTGGCCAAACCTAGGTCTGGACAGGGTGACTTTTGTATGGATGAAAGCATGTGTTGTCTCTTCTGCAGTGGGTATGGGGGTAGGGAGGATAGTGTAGACTTAGGGATTGTTCTTGTGTAGAACTGGGCACCAAGCATGTTTAGATGTATGTCAATGCAGAGAATTTGGTTTCTGCATGCAGAGGATTTATTGGGGTGGATTGTAGAGGGCTTTGTTTTATGAGGAGAGTTGGAGTGTCTGCAATAGAGGGAGCTAGTGTAGTATGCGAGGCTGGGGAAGTGAGGTTAAGTGTGGAGGAAAAAAAAATAAAATATATATATATATATATATATATATATATATATATATATATATAACGTTACAGCCACGAGGAAAAGGAAACAACGGAGAACTGCGAGGCCTTTCGACTAATGGTCCTTTACTAAGCAGACTAAAAGACAGGGAAAAAGAGAAAGATATTTATACACCTGATTAATGAAAATATGGGATATAAAGATTAAAAGGGGTGGGATTAGCAGATACCTGGAAAAATCCTATTAACGAGATGAGCCATTTGAGTTAAAAAAAAAAAGTTTACGGGTTACAAAAGAAAGGGGGGGGGGGGCAATGTTTAGGAATCACATATGCAATATGAAAACAAAAAAAGTTTACACATGATAACTAGAAAATATGACAAAAGAAAAATATGAGGAAAGGTTTTTTTTATAAATAAGCTAAAATACTTCTAGGTGGTAATCATTAATTCAGAAATTTTATCTTTAAAATCATTCTTAAACATTCTTTTGATACAAGGGTCCAAAAAATACATTCCAGGGCTGAGATTAAAATTCGAAGTCAGTTGTATAAATGGAAAACTTCGTAGAACTTCTGATGTCTTAACAATGAAACTGGATAAGAAAGTAAAATCTCTTATTGCCACTAGTGATTGGACGAATAATGTACGTAATAATTGTGTTGTTAACTTGTCAAGCAAAGAAATTAGTGAAAACGTCGTTTGTGCACTCGGTTACGGTTTATCCTTCTCCGTTTCAAGTAGACCCTCCACCTTAACTATTGCGTCTGCCCTTTGCAAATTTGAAAAATACTGTGAGCTTCCCCCAAATCAGGTTGACATAATTAAAGGTATTGTTTATGGGGCCACCAATGTTAGTCATGAAAGTAATTTCCCCGCTCGGTATAAAAAAGTTTGGCCGATCTTAAAAAAGATAACACATTACATATCACAAAAGCCAACAAGTCAAATAGTATCATAATTCTTGATAAAAATGATTACATATCGCGCATGCATGCCCTACTGGCTGACGGTGTGACTTACAGAAAATTAACAAGGAACCCCTTAGATCAAGTTATTAAACATTTCAATAGTATACTGAAAAAAAATCCTTAAAGATAAGAAGGAATTAATAGGTGTTGTCAGAAAAATCTCCCTCGTTACCTTACTTATACGGGTTGGTAAAAACACACAGAAAACAACCCTATGCGGCCTATTATTAGCACAGTTGGTTCAGTTTCATATAAATTATCAAAATATATTACCAAACTGTTGTCCCCTTTACTTGGAACAATATCCGGTTCTCATATACTAAACTCCCTTGACTTAGTAGAAAAATTAAATCAAATTACTATTTGCCCCAATGATAGGTTGGTAAGTTTTGACGTTTGCTCTCTCTTTACCAAAGTCCCTATTGATTCCATTTTAGATTATCTTAGTAATGAGCTTACTCATCATGAATTACCTCTATCTGTAAGTGATATTATTTCACTCATTAAGTTGTGCATTTGTGACTGTAAGTTCGTTTTTAATGGTGAATATTACCAACAAATATTTGGTATGGCAATGGGCAACCCCTTATCTCCCCTACTCTCAAATTTGTATATGGAATTCTTTGAAAAACAATATTTACCTAATATCATTGATATCCCCTTAAAGTGGTATAGATATGTTGATGACATTTTAATTATTTTGCCTTTTAATATTGATGTAAATAATTTGCTTTCCAATTTAAATAACCAGGTACCTTCCATAAAATTTACTGTTGAATTAGAGAAAGACAATTGCCTTCCATTCTTAGATGTCTTAATACATAGGGAATCATTCAATTGCAATTTTAGTATTTATAGGAAACCAACCAACAACTTAACCTATGTCCATTTTTATTCAGGCCACCATCTTAATATTAAGATATCAATTTTTTCCTCTATGTTTTTACGTGCGTTGTGCATTGTCAGTCCTCAATATTTGGATCAGGAAATTGAATCTATAAGAAAAATCGGTGCAGACTTGTGTTATCCAGAAAATATACTTGATATTTGTTATAATAAAGCCAAAAAAAAGTTTTATAACGAAAGTACTATTGAGAAGGAAGCGCCGAAGAATATCCTCATTTTACCTTATTTTAATGGCTTTGAAACCGTAAAAACATTGTTAAAAACACTTAATGTAAATCTTGTTTTCTCTTATACTAATACTTTAAAAAGAATGTTAATAAAAAATTGCCCTAATGAAACAAATAACGTAATTTATAAAATCCCTTGTTTGGATTGCCCTTCATTTTATATTGGGCAAACTAGCAAGGATTTGAATGTGCGTATTAAGCAACATAAGTACTCTGTAAACACTGGGCAAACATCAAATGCCATTTTTATCCATTTGAGTGAAAATTCCCATCGTATTAATTAGAAGGAGAGTTCTGTGATTGCCAAATCAAATGACTTTTTTTCACGAAATCTTTTAGAATCGGCATTTATACAACTGACTTCGAATTTTAATCTCAGCCCTGGAATGTATTTTTTGGACCCTTGTATCAAAAGAATGTTTAAGAATGATTTTAAAGATAAAATTTCTGAATTAATGATTACCACCTAGAAGTTATTTTAGCTTATTTATAAAAAAAACCTTTCCTCATATTTTTCTTTTGTCATATTTTCTAGTTATCATGTGTAAACTTTTTTTGTTTTCATATTGCATATGTGATTCCTAAACATTGCCCCCCCCCCTTTCTTTTGTAACCCGTAAACTTCTTTTTTTTTAACCCTGATGGCTCATCTCGTTAATAGGATTTTTCCAGGTATCTGCTAATCCCACCCCTTTTAATCTTTATATCCCATATTTTCTCTTTTTCCCTGTCTTTTAGTCTGCTTAGTAAAGGACCATTAGTCGAAAGGCCTCGCAGTTCTCCGTTGTTTCATTTTCCTCGTGGCTGTAACGTTATTCATAAATTCCTCACGTTCCTTATTTTTGTGATTCAGTTATACATATATATATATATATATATATATATATATATATATATATATATATATATATATATATATATATATAAATATATATATATACACATTATTGCAGGTTTCAGCCACACATTGAGACAATGTGTGTGTTGAGAGGTCCATTATATTGGGGGCTATGTTAAGTGTGATGGCTGAGGGCTTGTGGGAGGTGAACTGGGTGGGTTATGGTGGATTTTTGAGTTGAGACTGTCATTCTCTTTTCATTTAACCACTCAAGTTTGAGGAGGCAGGTTTACATATTTTGAGCAGCTGTGTTGTGGGGTGGTTAGGTTGACAACAAGGATTGAATGGGGATGTTTTAAAAAATTTAAGTGCCTATTGGTGATTGCCTTCAAGGAGAGTCAAGTAAATGATTAACATAGCCTCTTCTTAGGCTAAATTAAGAAAAAAAAAATTAAATGAAAAACTAGAAACATGCATGCTCCAGCATCAGGGGAAGCTTACTTTCCTCTGGTGTCTAAGCATACACCCAACACCCAAAGGGGGGGGGGGTAGATCGTGCATGAAAAGGTTGAAGAGGGTGAGGGAGAAAATTGACCCTTAAGGGCCACGATTGTAGAGATGTATGTACAGGGTGAAGATACTATTCCTTTGCGATTTTCAAGCATTATTTTTTACCTTCATTGCCTGTCTTTTTCTTCTTAAAAACCATAACCATTTTTGCTTAATTTTTTGGTAGACTAATTGACTGGAAAATTTTGACCCCCCCCCCCACTTTGTTGAAGAGGCAGAGTCCTTCTTGGAATCTAGGCAGAAAGGACAAACAAGGAGATGTCAGACTTCCTCAATGTCAGCAGAAGGATTGTGGAAAAGGTGAGGAGCAACTAGAAGATCCAGGATTCAACCACAAGGAAAACCCATGGTCAACAATCTGACGCTATCAGAATGCCGGAATTAGGTGCTGAAATCCAGGAGATCATCAACAATGATCCCAGAAAGTTAATGCGTGCCATTGCAAGGGAGAAAAGTGTGGATGAAAAGCTGGTGGTGCACGAGGCCATTCACTACTTTTCATACAAGATGAGGAAAGGGCAATTTCTGTGCAAGGCGATGCAGGAAAAGCACACAAGCACACCAAAATTCTGATCAAAAAGTTGAACACCAGTTGGATCCATACATGCTGTGGTTCTTCTCCAATGAGAAGAATTTATGCCAAAACCAGATCAACTCCCAAAACAACAGTTGGCTCACTATCGCACCCAAGAACATGCCCAGAGTCATGCAGATGAAATTTCCAGTGACAATCATGGTCTCCGGTGTAATCAGCAGTAAAGGTGATGTCATGCCAACTCACTTCTTCCCTGAAGGTTCCAGGCTGAACACTGACGGCTACATCAGATTCTGATGGAGGTGGTGAAGCCCTGAATCGACTGGGTAGCTGCAGGGAGGCTATATGTGGCAGCAAGACTATGCCCTGCCACACCAGCTAGAAACCCCAGGCCTAGCTGTCAAGAGAATTTCTTTGGCCTCCCAAGATGCCTGACTGCAACCCCCTCAATTTATTTGTGTGTGGCAGGGTGGAAGAGAGACCAACAAATCCAGCTGCAACACGAAGGATGAGTTGAGAGCCTTGATTACAAAGGCCTTCAGTCCTAAAATGCAAGATAGTGACAAAGGCTGATGGACAATTTTGATGTCACTTGGAATCTGTCAACAAGACAACAGGTGGGTTCATCGAGTGCGATTGACAAAACATGTCATGAAGACAAACCGAACCAAATTTGACAAATATATATCTATAAAAAAATAAAAACGTTTTTTTCCTGAGAGTCATCATGCGAACAAATATATACTATCCACAACGCTTTATTATGAAACGGTCTGGTTTTGATGATTGACAGATCTGTCAGAGAGTAAGTTAATGAGCCACATTTTGTCATTTTGGTGTAAGAGTGGTGAGGATTTTCTGGATTAGGATATAGATTGGACTGTGTTGAAAACTTTGTTGATGCTGATGGCAACTCTGATTGAATATTCTTAATGTGTATAATTATCCTTCATTTTCTCCCAAATATGTCTAGATGGGCTTCCTTCAAAAGTTATTAGCGTGGTTCACCCCCAAAAATGATGAATCTGAAATAAAAATTGAAGGATGTAACAACATAGTGAAAACATAACATTAGTGTTGTCATATTGTGCAGACCAACTGGGAAAAGTTTCATCAAAATTGATTCACAGCGACTGAGAAATCCTAACTTTCCCTACTAAGCTATTAGCATGGTTCAGGGTATAATGCTGGGAGGGGGAGGGGGTAGGTATGGGTACATTTGCTTTTTTACAGTGTGTGATTTGATTGTGGAGCCAGGAGGGAGTGGGTGAAAATTTTTGTGATGGCTATGATCCCAATGGGACCAGGACTGTTTCATGGTTTTGACAATATCATTAGTCTGCTGGTTTGAAGGGGGAAGGGATTGTGTCTATATGGATTCTTAGTAAGTTTTAGTAATTATTTTCTCTTCTCTCATCAAAAAAGACCTCTTGACTCATTCCCTCACTGTTCTCCTTTACTTCACAGATATTTTCAATACATCACTTTCATCTTGAATAGTATAGCAAGTGACTTCAAATAAGCTGCTCTTCATCCTATCTTAAAGAAATTGATCTCAACAAGCCACCACACAATTGCTTGACTCCCCTGCCTCCTTAAAGTCCTCTAAAGACTGTTCTTTGCCCAGATTCTAGGTCACCTGTCCTCAAACACAAAAGATCTTTCAGTCTGGTTCCAAGGCAGGATAGAGAACTGAAGCAGCTCTCTTACATGACCACCTTCATGAATTCCTGGGTGCATCTTGAAAAAGTTCCACTTATACCTTTCATATTGTATTCAATCTATCCTGGATTTTGTTGATTTTCCCAAGTCATTTCTTGGTCCACTTCTGTTTTGCATCTCTTCGTCTCACTTTTTGTATTCTTAGGCAGAATATGCATTAGCATTCTATGCTAATGACATAAAAATATCCCTCTCATTTTAACCAGCCCAATTTAATTTAACTATTAGAAATCTACTATCTGCTTATAACACCATCACTGAATGGCTCTGACAACTTTCTAAAAACCAACCATGACAAAACTGCGATACTACTGGTTGGCACTCCTGGTGGTGTTGCAATGCAAAACTATTGTTTCTGGGTGCCACCTATGATAGTCAGTTCTCACCCAAAACTCGTGTTGCTACATCCATTCTCACTTTGACAACAGCTTTGAAATTAACACTTATGCCTTCATCATCTCCCACCTTGACTACTGCAACTTCCTTCTTGCTGGATCACAAGTTTCCACTCTTCAATCTATCAAACTGGTTCATCACTGCAGTCTGTGGGCTTCTTCTTCTTCACTGGGGAGATTTCACTCATGTAATTCCCCTGCTCTGCTATCTGCACTGGCTTCACATTCTAGCTGAAACAAAGTTTTGCACAGAAAACAGTTTGGTTAATTTTGGAATATAATTACCCTCAAATTTTTGGATAATTCATATATATATAGTACATTAATATACAAGTATAAGTCATTCCTGGATCAAGCTCGTAACTCAAAATGCTGTATCTCAAATCAACTTTCCCCATTATAACAGAAAAACATTTAATCTGTTCCAACCCTCCCAAAACACATGAATATTATACTTGAACATAAAATAATATAATAAATGATATTAATAAAACATTGTTTTATTATGAGTTCTTACCTTGGAGACAGACAACAGCAGCTAATAGTGGTGTATTACAGAGGAGAGAAGGAGAGAGGGTTGATGGTAGATACACTCAAACTTGAATTTAAACTTAACTTTTTTTTTTACTATTTTCTTCTTCTTTTTTTTTTACTTTTCTTCACTTGTTTTTACTTTTTTGGCTTTATTCTAAACACTTTCACTTTCTATTAAATAAAAACCTATCCAAATTTATTTCCTTAACCCACAACAAGAGAAGCCTCTCCATTTCGGCATGAATGCTTGTCCTTAACTTGGTAGATAATTGTTATCCTTTTGGCAGGAGTTATGCTTTGATAGTATCCTTCTGTTTGAGTATTGTACAGATCATTGATGTACTGCGTTCATACTGCCTAGTTAAATATAAATAACTCACTCATGTTTTTTAATTATTTCATGTTTAATTTCCATTAACATCATACATTTCTTCTTCTCACTAGTTTCCTTAGCATTCACTTTCTTTGGACCCATGATGTAACACAAAAATATTCACAAAATCAAATAAAAAAAATCACATACAATGTAAACACAATGCGAGAGATTTGTATGGAAGGCAGTGAACATGTGAAATGAGTGCTCAGCCACCTAGTGTTAGCATCTTGAAACGTGCTCATATCTAAATTTTCTGCTCACATCTCAATGCAAAATATTGCTCGAAAGCTGGCTCATAACTCAGAATACTTGTATGCCGAGGTATTACTGTAATAAATACTATATATATATTTAAAAACAATTGTTTAATATAGAAAATGTTTTTTCTTGGGAAAATTCAAAACAAGGTTAGGATATTGCAATCGCATCATTTTTAAGGTAATTTTGAAATGGAAGGCTTCAACCCCCATACCCACCTATTTTTAAATAAACACGTAGTATTCCTAATTAAAATGCCTATCATTAGATTTGAATTTAAAGGCGATTACCAGCTGCCATTTCACCTCTAGTTTTTTTAGCCAAATGTGATAACCAGCATATCAAAATTATATAGTGGTAATGAAACATCTTTATATTTAAATAACAATAAGATCTGCAAAATACCAGTTACTAGTGGCATACGTCAGGGCTGTACAGGATCCCAACAGCTATTTATACTTGTGACAAATTTAATCATAAAAAAGAAATGTGAAACAAGGAGCAGTTACAAAAATGAGACAGTATATCTGCCTGCACTTTTATTCTGATGATGGATTGCTGATGACAAGTTCAATCCGGGAGAAGGAGTAGTTAGTGGGGGTCTTGGTGAGAGGGGCAGTAGACTTTGATTGAACATTAATAGAGAAAAAAGTAAAAGTAAAGCTATGATCTCCCATGAAAGAAATAAACCTGAAAATATAAGTGATATTAGGTTGTAGAAAGCATAAAATATATAGGGGTAACTATAAATGATCAAGTAGATTGTTTTAAAGAGCATAAGGAGAAAATTCATTTATGCAGAAATATGGCAAAAATGACTTACTGTCATATCTAGATCCTGTAATAAAATATTAATTGGAAAAACTTTTGGGAAGTTGGTAGTTCTACTTTGTGTGTTAACGGGATTATCACTAGTCACATGAACTCATCCAACCTACTCTTAAATACATTTAAATTTGGACTACCTACTACCCTCCATGGCAATTTGTTCCAGAAGTCTACCACTCTATTGGTGAAAAAATATTTTCTTAAATCCAACCTACACCCTTGCCTTTTAATTTTCAAGTGGTGACCTCTAGTCCGATTTCCATCATCTAACTCAAAAAACTTGCTAATATCCAATTTATCTATCCCAGAAAAAAATTTAAAAAGCTCAATCATATGCCCTCTCACATACCTCCTTTCGAACAAGAACGTATTTAATACCCTCAGTCTATCTATATATTCAAGGTGCCTCAGGCAAAGAATAATATTTGTTGCCCTACATTGCACTGACTCAAGAAGGTTAATATCGTGTCTAAAATGTGGGGACCATGCCTGTATACAGTACTCTAGATGTGGCCTAACATAAGAGTTATAGAGTTTAAGAATAACCTCCTTACTTTTGTAAGTGCCATTTCTCTTAATGAAACCCAGCCCTATTTGCCGTATTTCTTCCTTCAATACACTGCTTAGAAAACCTTAATGACTTATCTATTACTACTCCTAGATCTTTCTCATCCTCTACTGAGCTTAGCCAATGCCCATCCATTTTATAGTTAAATTCTCTATTATCTTTTCCCATGTTAATAACTTTGCACTTATCAAGGTTGAAAGTCATTTGCCACTTATGTGCCCAGGATAACAATTTATTTAAATCCCCCTGCACTTTAAAATTATCATCAATATCTTTAACTACAGCTGCTAATTTGGTATCATCCGCAAAAATTGACACTTTTTATTAACTGCCTCCCCAAGATCGTTTATATAGATGACAAATAATAATGGACCGAGAACTGATCCCTGAGGAACCCCACTGATAACATCCCTCCACTCTGACTTTACACTATTTAGCACTACCCTTTGCTTCCTGTCTTTCAGCCACTAAGCTATCCAATTTGAAACACCCCCACATATCCCAATCATTTTTAATTTATGAACTAGTCTCCTATGTGGTACTTTATCAAATGCTTTACTAAAATCTAAGTAAATTATATCTACATTCTCTCCCTTATCTACTTGATCTGTTACAAACTCCAGAAAGTCTAGTAAATTAGTCAAACATGATCTACCTGATCTAAACCCATGCTGAGCATCGCTGATTAACCCCTCCCTCTCTAGATGTTGGCAAATCCCTTTTTTAACTATTTTCTCAAGAATTTTACAGACTACAGGAGTTAGGCTAACCGGTCTAAAGTTATTTGGATCCTCTTTACTACCCTTCTTGAAAATGGGGACTACATTCGCTCTCTTCCAATCATCGGGTATTTCTCCATATTCCAGTGACCTAGTATACAACTTCTCCAGAGCTATTGAGATACTTCCTACCCCTTCTTTAAGTATCCTAGAATGAATATTATCAGGGCCGGAGACCTTGGTAGTATCTAACTCACATATTAGTCCTTTTATCGTCCTCGGATCCACACAATGGTAGTAAACACCTCTTTCCCTGACCCATGAGTACTATACATAAGACTATTTAGTTTCTCCTTTGTAAATACTGATGCAAAATGACCATTTAGTACCTCAACTATTTCCTTATCAGTTTCTCTCACAACCCCTTCATATTTGATAGGCCCTATTTTAACTCTGCCAGATTTATATTAATTTTATAGTAACTAAAGAACTTTCTAGGATCTTTGTTGCTATCCTGAGCTAATTTAATTTCTGACACCCTTTTGTTCTTTATAATCTTATTTAACTCATTCCTAGCCATTCTATAATCACTTAAATTTTGAATATTATTTTGTACCTGTAATTTTTTATATGCCCTTTTCTTCTCTGAAATTTTTCTAGCTATCTCCTGATTCCACCATAATGGTTTCCTACTTTTGTTCCTAATGGCCTTCATTGGGATACATTGTTCTTGGACTACATTTATTATATGCTTGAAAGTATCCCACATCCCATAAGCATTTTTGCCTCTGAATTCTACATCCCAATCTACCAAATTTAGCAAGCTTCGAAGTTTTACATAATCTCCCCCCTATGAAAATTTGGAACTTTTACAGCATTCTCAGTTATTTTAACCTTCTTAATTCCCAAGTTAAAATGAACTATCTGATGGTCACTATTTCCCAATGCTTCCCCAACAGTCAATTCTTGAACTAAATGATCACTGTTAGAAAGTAATAAATCTAATATATTGTCCCCCCTCGTTGGCTCATTAACAAATTGATTCAAAAAATTATCCTCAAAGCATTCTATGAACCTGCCACTTGTTTTATTCCTACCTATCATATTTTCCCAGTCCACAGAGTTTAAGTTGAAGTCCCCAATAATAACTGCATCTGTTTCACATCCCTTACTTATTTCCCTTATCATTAGTTCATCCATATCATGTCTGCCCAGGTGGCCTGTAAAAAGCTCCCAAATGTACCATTCTATTTTTACTGAACCTAATATCTATCCAAAGTGACTCAACTCCATCCTGCTTTATTGAAGTATTTAAACTTGAAACAATATTGTTTTTTATATAGATAATTATTCCTCCACCAATCCTACCTGTCCTTTGACTAATGTACATATTATAGCCCTGTAAATCAAATTCACTTATAGTGTCACTAAATTCTATTTCATTAACCCATGATTCAGTAACACATAATATATCTATATCCTCATTACTAATATAACTAAATAGCTCATCCTTCTTGTTTCTAAGACTACGAGCATTTGTCTAGAAACAATTTAACCCCCCTATCCCTGAAGCACCTCTTGAAACCTGAATGACCTCACCTCTATCGCCTTGGAACCTATTTCTGTTATCTGCCAAGTCCATTCTACTTTCAGTACTATAATGTGCTCTCATAATTCCCTGACCACTATTAGTATCTAGTTTCCCGCCCGCAAAGACCTAATAACACGATTATACTCCTCCCACAACACATCTACCCCCCTCCTACTCAAATGCAGTCCATCCATTGCATACATTTCTTTCATTCCAACAAACCTATCCCACACATCCACAAACATGACACCTTGCATCTCACACATCCTCCTCACATAATCATTCAGCCCAATCGCACGAGACATCCATTCTACCCCAACATCCATTCTTGGAAGCACACCTGTCACAACACCTTTCATTCTACTTTCTTTCACCTTTTCAATCAACCTCTTGTACCTCTCACGTAACTCACATGCACCCACTTTCTTGACATCATTCACTCCTACATGTGTAATCACAACCGCATCCCTTGCACAGCCAGACACCAGCTCCTCATACCTATCAGACAGATCTCTCACTCCAGCACCCGGCAAACACACCCTCAAACCATTCAATCTATTTGCATTCAACTTCCTATCTAAATATCTAACTCGCGAATCACCCATCACAAGCACTTCAGTCAGACTCCTATTCCTAACCCCCACAGACCTAACTCTATCCCCACTCCTATTCTCATTCAAACTACCAGTCACTCTACCTACCCCCCCACCCCCATCAGTCATATCACTTCCAGTTACTTCCTCTCTTAGGGCACTGAATCTATTAGTCAAGCTAATAGGTTCTGTGTCCCTTGACAAACCTTGATTGGTGATACCCTTGTTTCTGGACACAATCCTCTGGATGAAGTTTTCTTGGGAGTTTGGGTGCCTTAAAAAAGAGGCTGTTTGACTCAGATGACCTATGATGGGCCCTTGTGGCTTTTGTCATCTGTTATATTATATTGTGGGGGACTTTGATTTTGTCTTCCCCTGGTGATGGTGCTTTTTCTGGGTGGGTTTTGACGGATGCGGATGACCTTTGATAGGCCCTTGTGGCTTTTGTCATCCGTGAAATTATGTTATGTTATGACTAAGCTTGTTCTAGAATTGAGGGATCTTGAATACGAGGAAAGATGTGAGCGAATGGGTCTCACAACACTTGAGAAGAGACGAAGAGGTGATTTAATAGAAACTTATAAAATCCTAAATGGATTGAGGATATTGACTATATGCTCTTCTTCAAGTACACTTAGACCAACATACGTTCAAACACTTATAAACTAAAAAAAAGGTCATTGGAGAAGCTTAGCTAGAGCTAACTCCTTTAGTGTCAGAGTAGTTAATAGTTGGAATACACTGCCAGAAGTAGTAAATGCAGCAACTATTGGCTTGTTCAAGTCAAGGTTGGACAATTGTTATTATTGATGTTATATATGAATAGCAAAATAAATTTTGATAGATTTTTACATATTGATATGGAACTATATTTTAGTATTAAAAGGAGATTATATTCTAAGGAATTTATTTTTTAGTGAACAATTTAAATTTTGTATTAAGTGTTTTTGGGAGAAATACAAGACGAGTCTCTTAACCTCACATGTTATTGAAATAGGTAAGCTATGGTTGGGTAGAAAGCTGGGGAACTCCTGCCTAACCTGCAGCCTAGCTTTTTGTCTAGCCTATGTTTTAGGAGCTTGGAGCAGGGCTTTGGATGATTGTGGCTGCAGCCCTCACCCTTTGCTCCATATTTGCAGCTACCTTTTCTATTGTTTAAATTTTATATTGTATGCATGATCTAACACAATCCTATGGATGTATTTTGTGGGTGGGTTTTGACAGATGGGGATGACCTTTGAAAGGCCCTTGTGGCTTTTGTCATCCATGAAATTATGTTGTTGTTGTTGTTGATTTGGGCTGCTTGGATGGTAATCACATGAGCCCTGCTGCAAGTAAGTTACTTGGTCAAGTTATTTTAGATGGTACTTAATTAGTAATAGTTGTGACTTAAGTTTATTGCTCATATTCTTGAGAGCTGTCCACTGTTGGTGATGAATTTTGCTGTCTCATTGAGGATTTGTTGACGGATGGGGGGGGTCAAAACCTGCTCCATCTAGCAGGATTGCCAAGGTTAGCTGAGGATTCCGAGGCTTGATATGAGGGCTCTCAGTGTGATACGGAGGCTGTAGAAGCGATGGCAGTGTAGCAGGAAGTGTTCCACTGTCTCCTCCTGATTCTGGCACCACCTGCAGTAAGGGGAGTCCATCAAGTGAAGTTTGTACCTGTGCCTGTTCAGGCCACAGTGTCCAGTCTTCAGGTGGATCATGTTGCCCTTGGACAACATGGTGCCATCAGTGGAGCGAATAACGAGGAAGCGTTTGAAGCCAGCGGGCTCGAAAACGCCAGGTAACCTCTGAATGAGGGGCCCCGATGCCATCGAGGCTCCGCCCTGTGCACTTTTGGTGTTAGTCTTGGTCAGGGGCTCTGCACACGAGGGGGTAGAGGGGCCGGATGTGCCGATCTTGGCTTGGTCGCCTACCAAAGTGGTAGCAGACCCATC
Source organism: Ceratothoa steindachneri (assembly GCA_963969495.1). Classification (NCBI taxonomy): domain Eukaryota; kingdom Metazoa; phylum Arthropoda; class Malacostraca; order Isopoda; family Cymothoidae; genus Ceratothoa; species Ceratothoa steindachneri. The sequence goes on along the minus strand of OZ018327.1, from coordinate 79,020,082 downwards.
CGTCCCCGCAGCCCCCGCGGATGGAGAGGAGCCCCGAGTCTTTTTCGTCTTTTTAGTCTTTTTCTTTTTTGGAGAGGAGGGCGGGGAATGAACCCGCTTTTCACCTCCGCCGGCAGAAGCCCCCAGGCCAGATGGACCGGCCTCAGCCAGGTCCCTCTCCGAAATGGAGAAGGTCCTGGTTGTCGTAGGGGCACCTGTCGGAGGAGATCCCTCCCCTCCTTTTACTGCCTCGGAGCCCTCAGCCATTTGAGGAGGACCTTGCATAGGGGCGGATTCGGGTTCGGTGCTTGGCGCCGAGCCCGAATTCCCCCCCATGGAAGGCCCTACCGTCTGGGGCTGGGTCTCCTCAAGGACCATGTCTATCACAGGAGGGGCCTCCAGTTGGCCATCCCCTCCCAGGACATCGCAGGTCCCCTTGGCAGTGTCGCCAGTCTTGTGTGGGGAGGCACAGGCCTTGACCCCAGCAAGGTTTAAAATTCTTGCCAGCAGGTCTTTTGAGGGAAGCGACCGAAGGGGCCTGGCTTTTCTCTCCCCCCTAAGGGGGTTTGCCCTACCGAGCCGCTTTGATGGGGAGCGGCTGGCTAAGGGCTGCCTGCTGGCTTTCTTGGCAGTCCCCTTGGAAAGAAAAGAGGGGACTGCCGCTGGGAAAAGGGAGGTGCCCGAAAGCACCTCCAGAGAAGGGGGTGAGGGGGAGTCCCCTGCACCCGTAGGCGAAGGAGAGGAGTAAGCCTCCTCTCCGGTTAGAGAAATATGGAGGGTCCCCTGTGCAAGCACAGGGGGGGGGACCTCCATTTTTTTGCTGGAGCTGCCCGAGGGCGGCTCCGTCGATGGAACAGGGAGTGTTGAGGGTTGGGTTTGTTTTTTTTTATCTTCATCATTGGGCATGGTGACCCTTTTTTAAACACGGGATGCAATCGCGCACACCTCTCGCAGTAGCCCGCACTGCGAGAGGTGCTTACAAGCCCGGCAGAGCCAGGCGCCGCCATTTCGGACCACCCCTCCCGCCTGGTGGCCTGGCAGTCCATCGGCATGGCGGCTCCACCTTAGACATGGCGTAAAAAATATAGATTGTGAAGAGGAGAGGAAAAGGGATGTGTGGAAGGTATGGGTGGGGATGAAGCAGGTTGTTAAAAACCAGCCACCCCAGACCGGAGCTCAGGGGTTAGGGAACTTTGTCCCCCACCCCCTCAGCCCCGATGCGGGACGGTTGGCTGAAAGGAAGGTCAGCATCTACCCTGTGAAATTAGAGGCTGACCAGAGAAAGTTGTGGGAGAGGTTGTGTGAAAAGAGAGGAAACAAGTATTTTGAAGGAAGGAAGAGAGGCTAAGCTGGGGCCGGACGGAGCGCTGGATCCCGTCAGCACGGCGGCCAGGATGGCAAATCGCCGCGCCCCTTACGGGGTCAACCATTTAAAAAAATATCCATTAAACAACATTCTAAATAAACCCCTTCTTCAAAGAGAGAACTCAGAGAAACTAATGCACAGTAATTTTAACCAAAACCAGGATGCTACTATCCTCCAAAAGTACCAGCATAGAATAAACCTCTTTCCAACACTAACAAGCATCAAATGTAACCAAGATTGCCATAACCTTACATAAGCATGAAAATTTTTACAGAGGGACCAGTGTATCCACCAAGGGGATATGGTGTTCTAGGGGATGCCTGCCTCGCTGAAGAGACAGTTAAGCGGGCCAAAAAGTAAAATAGGCTCAATAGTAGAGAAATTTCTGATTTTTTTTCAAAACTAACAAAGGCTAATCTTATTAATTAAAATCCATACAATCTAAAGAAAACACCCATAATAGAAATTTTTATCACTAAATAAAAAATATGTAAACTAAATTACTATTCATATCAAAAATTCTAAGTATTACACTTAGAAAATATTAAATTTTCTTAGAATAATTACCATTTTTTAGACATTCAGCAATTTTGAAGCTGCAACCCAAGTATACTTAGATATAAATAGTATAGGCATAATATTTTCTGAGATTATACATGTATCAGTAGCATCATTTTTAGCTTTATTTAGACTAGAGATAAAAGGCAAAACTTATAAATAAAATGTAGTATTTTTTAACAATATATCATATAAAAGCTTTAATATCACATGAACATTGTTGAAAAAATAAATGGTTTTCCCAATGATTTGCCCTCATTTCTCAGTGGGTGCCTACACATTAATTGAGAATCCAAACTCCGAGTATCTACAGCATATGGTAGATGCTGTGAAGTCAACCAGCAACACAGTGCCATCCAGTGACTAATCACAATGTGGCTTAACATTGCTGGAATCAGAAGCATTATTTCTAGTTGGCTAAGCCATAGTTCTCAACATTGTTAAACTAAAACTAAAAGAGTTATTACCTAAAGCGTTTATCAGGCCGAACAGACCAATTCATGCTGTAAAGTGTCCAAGGAGCAGCATATTTATAAATTTCTTTTCGCTTTGGTGGTGGATGGGCAGACATTATTTATGCCTTATAATACTTAAAAGCAAAATTGAGAATATTTGTTCTGAGTTATGATTAGAATACTTTTTAATATCAAACTTATACTTTCTGAAAGTAAAAATGTTTAATTAATTTTAAAATATATGGTAAGCAATTACCAATTGCAAGTTATCATAGTAGCTAGCAAAAACCTTGCTTCTGAGCAAAAATTAATTTTCTGTTTAATACCAATCAACCACCAAGGGTTATTATAGGATTCAAACATTGGATCACTAGAGTATATGGTGACTGTTGAAAAGTGACTTGAACCTGAGGTTCATCTATGGATTAACCACACCCAATGTAGCTTATTAGCCTTGCCTCATTAGAAAGCAATGTTTATACTCAGGTAGACCAGAGCCCACTATAAAAAAAAGAGAAAAGGATCATAAAATTGAGATTGAATAAGCAATGGTGTTAGGCAATATGATTTCAGAGTTTATTCTCCCCTTTGAATCACTAACAAATTTAAGATTCATACCATTATTCTTAACAACCTTTCACTGTCTGTCACTCTGCCCTTCATCACCCTCATTCCTATTTAATCTATAAGTAATATTCTGACCAATCTCTGATTCATTCTAACCTCTAGACCAGTATTTCCCAACCTCTTTCCCCCAGGCCACATTATAATTTTCCAGAAAAATGTATACCCCACCAGTTGGTGAAAAAAAAACCCTATTTTTAATATTGCAGTATTAGTTATTAAGTACAAAAGAATCTTATATTTATTGATTACAAAAGGAAAAATTAATCATTAGTTTAGTGAGAACCTTTGCCTGGCGGTTAAGGCAGATATGAATTATTATAAAAGTGATGACACCCTTCCTAGAGGGTGTTTTTAGACGTTTTGGTCTAGAAATTGGGGTTATCTAAATCACAACAAGACAGGGCCTAATTCTAATGCCCCAGTTTAATAATACTAGTTTTTAAGAGGTGCTGAATATGTCAATTTAGTAAAATCTTTTGTGATTAATGAAGGTAATAGTTACAAAATATTATTATATTTTTGATATTAAAAAGAGCTTAAATATAATGATTCCAATCTTTTTTCCAAATTTAACACATCTTACCAGTTCAGTCCATCTTGAAAATATTGCCTTTGCATCGGCATATCTGTCTATCTATCTCCCTCTCTCAATACTTACTTTACTGGGCTAGTATTACCAACCCACATTCCGATGGAAAGCTGCCACTGGGCTGGGCTGGACCCAGAAGCCTATGATTGATGAAACATATATTTGTCAGAAGGGTGCCCAGATTGGTCAGTGTTCCCTTATGTGCTCAGAATTATGAGTGGAGGTTGCATCAACTTATTCTAATATTGTAGGGAAGGGTTGGTGGCCAAACCTAGGTCTGGACAGGGTGACTTTTGTATGGATGAAAGCATGTGTTGTCTCTTCTGCAGTGGGTATGGGGGTAGGGAGGATAGTGTAGACTTAGGGATTGTTCTTGTGTAGAACTGGGCACCAAGCATGTTTAGATGTATGTCAATGCAGAGAATTTGGTTTCTGCATGCAGAGGATTTATTGGGGTGGATTGTAGAGGGCTTTGTTTTATGAGGAGAGTTGGAGTGTCTGCAATAGAGGGAGCTAGTGTAGTATGCGAGGCTGGGGAAGTGAGGTTAAGTGTGGAGGAAAAAAAAATAAAATATATATATATATATATATATATATATATATATATATATATATAACGTTACAGCCACGAGGAAAAGGAAACAACGGAGAACTGCGAGGCCTTTCGACTAATGGTCCTTTACTAAGCAGACTAAAAGACAGGGAAAAAGAGAAAGATATTTATACACCTGATTAATGAAAATATGGGATATAAAGATTAAAAGGGGTGGGATTAGCAGATACCTGGAAAAATCCTATTAACGAGATGAGCCATTTGAGTTAAAAAAAAAAAGTTTACGGGTTACAAAAGAAAGGGGGGGGGGGGGCAATGTTTAGGAATCACATATGCAATATGAAAACAAAAAAAGTTTACACATGATAACTAGAAAATATGACAAAAGAAAAATATGAGGAAAGGTTTTTTTTATAAATAAGCTAAAATACTTCTAGGTGGTAATCATTAATTCAGAAATTTTATCTTTAAAATCATTCTTAAACATTCTTTTGATACAAGGGTCCAAAAAATACATTCCAGGGCTGAGATTAAAATTCGAAGTCAGTTGTATAAATGGAAAACTTCGTAGAACTTCTGATGTCTTAACAATGAAACTGGATAAGAAAGTAAAATCTCTTATTGCCACTAGTGATTGGACGAATAATGTACGTAATAATTGTGTTGTTAACTTGTCAAGCAAAGAAATTAGTGAAAACGTCGTTTGTGCACTCGGTTACGGTTTATCCTTCTCCGTTTCAAGTAGACCCTCCACCTTAACTATTGCGTCTGCCCTTTGCAAATTTGAAAAATACTGTGAGCTTCCCCCAAATCAGGTTGACATAATTAAAGGTATTGTTTATGGGGCCACCAATGTTAGTCATGAAAGTAATTTCCCCGCTCGGTATAAAAAAGTTTGGCCGATCTTAAAAAAGATAACACATTACATATCACAAAAGCCAACAAGTCAAATAGTATCATAATTCTTGATAAAAATGATTACATATCGCGCATGCATGCCCTACTGGCTGACGGTGTGACTTACAGAAAATTAACAAGGAACCCCTTAGATCAAGTTATTAAACATTTCAATAGTATACTGAAAAAAAATCCTTAAAGATAAGAAGGAATTAATAGGTGTTGTCAGAAAAATCTCCCTCGTTACCTTACTTATACGGGTTGGTAAAAACACACAGAAAACAACCCTATGCGGCCTATTATTAGCACAGTTGGTTCAGTTTCATATAAATTATCAAAATATATTACCAAACTGTTGTCCCCTTTACTTGGAACAATATCCGGTTCTCATATACTAAACTCCCTTGACTTAGTAGAAAAATTAAATCAAATTACTATTTGCCCCAATGATAGGTTGGTAAGTTTTGACGTTTGCTCTCTCTTTACCAAAGTCCCTATTGATTCCATTTTAGATTATCTTAGTAATGAGCTTACTCATCATGAATTACCTCTATCTGTAAGTGATATTATTTCACTCATTAAGTTGTGCATTTGTGACTGTAAGTTCGTTTTTAATGGTGAATATTACCAACAAATATTTGGTATGGCAATGGGCAACCCCTTATCTCCCCTACTCTCAAATTTGTATATGGAATTCTTTGAAAAACAATATTTACCTAATATCATTGATATCCCCTTAAAGTGGTATAGATATGTTGATGACATTTTAATTATTTTGCCTTTTAATATTGATGTAAATAATTTGCTTTCCAATTTAAATAACCAGGTACCTTCCATAAAATTTACTGTTGAATTAGAGAAAGACAATTGCCTTCCATTCTTAGATGTCTTAATACATAGGGAATCATTCAATTGCAATTTTAGTATTTATAGGAAACCAACCAACAACTTAACCTATGTCCATTTTTATTCAGGCCACCATCTTAATATTAAGATATCAATTTTTTCCTCTATGTTTTTACGTGCGTTGTGCATTGTCAGTCCTCAATATTTGGATCAGGAAATTGAATCTATAAGAAAAATCGGTGCAGACTTGTGTTATCCAGAAAATATACTTGATATTTGTTATAATAAAGCCAAAAAAAAGTTTTATAACGAAAGTACTATTGAGAAGGAAGCGCCGAAGAATATCCTCATTTTACCTTATTTTAATGGCTTTGAAACCGTAAAAACATTGTTAAAAACACTTAATGTAAATCTTGTTTTCTCTTATACTAATACTTTAAAAAGAATGTTAATAAAAAATTGCCCTAATGAAACAAATAACGTAATTTATAAAATCCCTTGTTTGGATTGCCCTTCATTTTATATTGGGCAAACTAGCAAGGATTTGAATGTGCGTATTAAGCAACATAAGTACTCTGTAAACACTGGGCAAACATCAAATGCCATTTTTATCCATTTGAGTGAAAATTCCCATCGTATTAATTAGAAGGAGAGTTCTGTGATTGCCAAATCAAATGACTTTTTTTCACGAAATCTTTTAGAATCGGCATTTATACAACTGACTTCGAATTTTAATCTCAGCCCTGGAATGTATTTTTTGGACCCTTGTATCAAAAGAATGTTTAAGAATGATTTTAAAGATAAAATTTCTGAATTAATGATTACCACCTAGAAGTTATTTTAGCTTATTTATAAAAAAAACCTTTCCTCATATTTTTCTTTTGTCATATTTTCTAGTTATCATGTGTAAACTTTTTTTGTTTTCATATTGCATATGTGATTCCTAAACATTGCCCCCCCCCCTTTCTTTTGTAACCCGTAAACTTCTTTTTTTTTAACCCTGATGGCTCATCTCGTTAATAGGATTTTTCCAGGTATCTGCTAATCCCACCCCTTTTAATCTTTATATCCCATATTTTCTCTTTTTCCCTGTCTTTTAGTCTGCTTAGTAAAGGACCATTAGTCGAAAGGCCTCGCAGTTCTCCGTTGTTTCATTTTCCTCGTGGCTGTAACGTTATTCATAAATTCCTCACGTTCCTTATTTTTGTGATTCAGTTATACATATATATATATATATATATATATATATATATATATATATATATATATATATATATATATATATATATATATATATATATACACATTATTGCAGGTTTCAGCCACACATTGAGACAATGTGTGTGTTGAGAGGTCCATTATATTGGGGGCTATGTTAAGTGTGATGGCTGAGGGCTTGTGGGAGGTGAACTGGGTGGGTTATGGTGGATTTTTGAGTTGAGACTGTCATTCTCTTTTCATTTAACCACTCAAGTTTGAGGAGGCAGGTTTACATATTTTGAGCAGCTGTGTTGTGGGGTGGTTAGGTTGACAACAAGGATTGAATGGGGATGTTTTAAAAAATTTAAGTGCCTATTGGTGATTGCCTTCAAGGAGAGTCAAGTAAATGATTAACATAGCCTCTTCTTAGGCTAAATTAAGAAAAAAAAAATTAAATGAAAAACTAGAAACATGCATGCTCCAGCATCAGGGGAAGCTTACTTTCCTCTGGTGTCTAAGCATACACCCAACACCCAAAGGGGGGGGGGGTAGATCGTGCATGAAAAGGTTGAAGAGGGTGAGGGAGAAAATTGACCCTTAAGGGCCACGATTGTAGAGATGTATGTACAGGGTGAAGATACTATTCCTTTGCGATTTTCAAGCATTATTTTTTACCTTCATTGCCTGTCTTTTTCTTCTTAAAAACCATAACCATTTTTGCTTAATTTTTTGGTAGACTAATTGACTGGAAAATTTTGACCCCCCCCCCCACTTTGTTGAAGAGGCAGAGTCCTTCTTGGAATCTAGGCAGAAAGGACAAACAAGGAGATGTCAGACTTCCTCAATGTCAGCAGAAGGATTGTGGAAAAGGTGAGGAGCAACTAGAAGATCCAGGATTCAACCACAAGGAAAACCCATGGTCAACAATCTGACGCTATCAGAATGCCGGAATTAGGTGCTGAAATCCAGGAGATCATCAACAATGATCCCAGAAAGTTAATGCGTGCCATTGCAAGGGAGAAAAGTGTGGATGAAAAGCTGGTGGTGCACGAGGCCATTCACTACTTTTCATACAAGATGAGGAAAGGGCAATTTCTGTGCAAGGCGATGCAGGAAAAGCACACAAGCACACCAAAATTCTGATCAAAAAGTTGAACACCAGTTGGATCCATACATGCTGTGGTTCTTCTCCAATGAGAAGAATTTATGCCAAAACCAGATCAACTCCCAAAACAACAGTTGGCTCACTATCGCACCCAAGAACATGCCCAGAGTCATGCAGATGAAATTTCCAGTGACAATCATGGTCTCCGGTGTAATCAGCAGTAAAGGTGATGTCATGCCAACTCACTTCTTCCCTGAAGGTTCCAGGCTGAACACTGACGGCTACATCAGATTCTGATGGAGGTGGTGAAGCCCTGAATCGACTGGGTAGCTGCAGGGAGGCTATATGTGGCAGCAAGACTATGCCCTGCCACACCAGCTAGAAACCCCAGGCCTAGCTGTCAAGAGAATTTCTTTGGCCTCCCAAGATGCCTGACTGCAACCCCCTCAATTTATTTGTGTGTGGCAGGGTGGAAGAGAGACCAACAAATCCAGCTGCAACACGAAGGATGAGTTGAGAGCCTTGATTACAAAGGCCTTCAGTCCTAAAATGCAAGATAGTGACAAAGGCTGATGGACAATTTTGATGTCACTTGGAATCTGTCAACAAGACAACAGGTGGGTTCATCGAGTGCGATTGACAAAACATGTCATGAAGACAAACCGAACCAAATTTGACAAATATATATCTATAAAAAAATAAAAACGTTTTTTTCCTGAGAGTCATCATGCGAACAAATATATACTATCCACAACGCTTTATTATGAAACGGTCTGGTTTTGATGATTGACAGATCTGTCAGAGAGTAAGTTAATGAGCCACATTTTGTCATTTTGGTGTAAGAGTGGTGAGGATTTTCTGGATTAGGATATAGATTGGACTGTGTTGAAAACTTTGTTGATGCTGATGGCAACTCTGATTGAATATTCTTAATGTGTATAATTATCCTTCATTTTCTCCCAAATATGTCTAGATGGGCTTCCTTCAAAAGTTATTAGCGTGGTTCACCCCCAAAAATGATGAATCTGAAATAAAAATTGAAGGATGTAACAACATAGTGAAAACATAACATTAGTGTTGTCATATTGTGCAGACCAACTGGGAAAAGTTTCATCAAAATTGATTCACAGCGACTGAGAAATCCTAACTTTCCCTACTAAGCTATTAGCATGGTTCAGGGTATAATGCTGGGAGGGGGAGGGGGTAGGTATGGGTACATTTGCTTTTTTACAGTGTGTGATTTGATTGTGGAGCCAGGAGGGAGTGGGTGAAAATTTTTGTGATGGCTATGATCCCAATGGGACCAGGACTGTTTCATGGTTTTGACAATATCATTAGTCTGCTGGTTTGAAGGGGGAAGGGATTGTGTCTATATGGATTCTTAGTAAGTTTTAGTAATTATTTTCTCTTCTCTCATCAAAAAAGACCTCTTGACTCATTCCCTCACTGTTCTCCTTTACTTCACAGATATTTTCAATACATCACTTTCATCTTGAATAGTATAGCAAGTGACTTCAAATAAGCTGCTCTTCATCCTATCTTAAAGAAATTGATCTCAACAAGCCACCACACAATTGCTTGACTCCCCTGCCTCCTTAAAGTCCTCTAAAGACTGTTCTTTGCCCAGATTCTAGGTCACCTGTCCTCAAACACAAAAGATCTTTCAGTCTGGTTCCAAGGCAGGATAGAGAACTGAAGCAGCTCTCTTACATGACCACCTTCATGAATTCCTGGGTGCATCTTGAAAAAGTTCCACTTATACCTTTCATATTGTATTCAATCTATCCTGGATTTTGTTGATTTTCCCAAGTCATTTCTTGGTCCACTTCTGTTTTGCATCTCTTCGTCTCACTTTTTGTATTCTTAGGCAGAATATGCATTAGCATTCTATGCTAATGACATAAAAATATCCCTCTCATTTTAACCAGCCCAATTTAATTTAACTATTAGAAATCTACTATCTGCTTATAACACCATCACTGAATGGCTCTGACAACTTTCTAAAAACCAACCATGACAAAACTGCGATACTACTGGTTGGCACTCCTGGTGGTGTTGCAATGCAAAACTATTGTTTCTGGGTGCCACCTATGATAGTCAGTTCTCACCCAAAACTCGTGTTGCTACATCCATTCTCACTTTGACAACAGCTTTGAAATTAACACTTATGCCTTCATCATCTCCCACCTTGACTACTGCAACTTCCTTCTTGCTGGATCACAAGTTTCCACTCTTCAATCTATCAAACTGGTTCATCACTGCAGTCTGTGGGCTTCTTCTTCTTCACTGGGGAGATTTCACTCATGTAATTCCCCTGCTCTGCTATCTGCACTGGCTTCACATTCTAGCTGAAACAAAGTTTTGCACAGAAAACAGTTTGGTTAATTTTGGAATATAATTACCCTCAAATTTTTGGATAATTCATATATATATAGTACATTAATATACAAGTATAAGTCATTCCTGGATCAAGCTCGTAACTCAAAATGCTGTATCTCAAATCAACTTTCCCCATTATAACAGAAAAACATTTAATCTGTTCCAACCCTCCCAAAACACATGAATATTATACTTGAACATAAAATAATATAATAAATGATATTAATAAAACATTGTTTTATTATGAGTTCTTACCTTGGAGACAGACAACAGCAGCTAATAGTGGTGTATTACAGAGGAGAGAAGGAGAGAGGGTTGATGGTAGATACACTCAAACTTGAATTTAAACTTAACTTTTTTTTTTACTATTTTCTTCTTCTTTTTTTTTTACTTTTCTTCACTTGTTTTTACTTTTTTGGCTTTATTCTAAACACTTTCACTTTCTATTAAATAAAAACCTATCCAAATTTATTTCCTTAACCCACAACAAGAGAAGCCTCTCCATTTCGGCATGAATGCTTGTCCTTAACTTGGTAGATAATTGTTATCCTTTTGGCAGGAGTTATGCTTTGATAGTATCCTTCTGTTTGAGTATTGTACAGATCATTGATGTACTGCGTTCATACTGCCTAGTTAAATATAAATAACTCACTCATGTTTTTTAATTATTTCATGTTTAATTTCCATTAACATCATACATTTCTTCTTCTCACTAGTTTCCTTAGCATTCACTTTCTTTGGACCCATGATGTAACACAAAAATATTCACAAAATCAAATAAAAAAAATCACATACAATGTAAACACAATGCGAGAGATTTGTATGGAAGGCAGTGAACATGTGAAATGAGTGCTCAGCCACCTAGTGTTAGCATCTTGAAACGTGCTCATATCTAAATTTTCTGCTCACATCTCAATGCAAAATATTGCTCGAAAGCTGGCTCATAACTCAGAATACTTGTATGCCGAGGTATTACTGTAATAAATACTATATATATATTTAAAAACAATTGTTTAATATAGAAAATGTTTTTTCTTGGGAAAATTCAAAACAAGGTTAGGATATTGCAATCGCATCATTTTTAAGGTAATTTTGAAATGGAAGGCTTCAACCCCCATACCCACCTATTTTTAAATAAACACGTAGTATTCCTAATTAAAATGCCTATCATTAGATTTGAATTTAAAGGCGATTACCAGCTGCCATTTCACCTCTAGTTTTTTTAGCCAAATGTGATAACCAGCATATCAAAATTATATAGTGGTAATGAAACATCTTTATATTTAAATAACAATAAGATCTGCAAAATACCAGTTACTAGTGGCATACGTCAGGGCTGTACAGGATCCCAACAGCTATTTATACTTGTGACAAATTTAATCATAAAAAAGAAATGTGAAACAAGGAGCAGTTACAAAAATGAGACAGTATATCTGCCTGCACTTTTATTCTGATGATGGATTGCTGATGACAAGTTCAATCCGGGAGAAGGAGTAGTTAGTGGGGGTCTTGGTGAGAGGGGCAGTAGACTTTGATTGAACATTAATAGAGAAAAAAGTAAAAGTAAAGCTATGATCTCCCATGAAAGAAATAAACCTGAAAATATAAGTGATATTAGGTTGTAGAAAGCATAAAATATATAGGGGTAACTATAAATGATCAAGTAGATTGTTTTAAAGAGCATAAGGAGAAAATTCATTTATGCAGAAATATGGCAAAAATGACTTACTGTCATATCTAGATCCTGTAATAAAATATTAATTGGAAAAACTTTTGGGAAGTTGGTAGTTCTACTTTGTGTGTTAACGGGATTATCACTAGTCACATGAACTCATCCAACCTACTCTTAAATACATTTAAATTTGGACTACCTACTACCCTCCATGGCAATTTGTTCCAGAAGTCTACCACTCTATTGGTGAAAAAATATTTTCTTAAATCCAACCTACACCCTTGCCTTTTAATTTTCAAGTGGTGACCTCTAGTCCGATTTCCATCATCTAACTCAAAAAACTTGCTAATATCCAATTTATCTATCCCAGAAAAAAATTTAAAAAGCTCAATCATATGCCCTCTCACATACCTCCTTTCGAACAAGAACGTATTTAATACCCTCAGTCTATCTATATATTCAAGGTGCCTCAGGCAAAGAATAATATTTGTTGCCCTACATTGCACTGACTCAAGAAGGTTAATATCGTGTCTAAAATGTGGGGACCATGCCTGTATACAGTACTCTAGATGTGGCCTAACATAAGAGTTATAGAGTTTAAGAATAACCTCCTTACTTTTGTAAGTGCCATTTCTCTTAATGAAACCCAGCCCTATTTGCCGTATTTCTTCCTTCAATACACTGCTTAGAAAACCTTAATGACTTATCTATTACTACTCCTAGATCTTTCTCATCCTCTACTGAGCTTAGCCAATGCCCATCCATTTTATAGTTAAATTCTCTATTATCTTTTCCCATGTTAATAACTTTGCACTTATCAAGGTTGAAAGTCATTTGCCACTTATGTGCCCAGGATAACAATTTATTTAAATCCCCCTGCACTTTAAAATTATCATCAATATCTTTAACTACAGCTGCTAATTTGGTATCATCCGCAAAAATTGACACTTTTTATTAACTGCCTCCCCAAGATCGTTTATATAGATGACAAATAATAATGGACCGAGAACTGATCCCTGAGGAACCCCACTGATAACATCCCTCCACTCTGACTTTACACTATTTAGCACTACCCTTTGCTTCCTGTCTTTCAGCCACTAAGCTATCCAATTTGAAACACCCCCACATATCCCAATCATTTTTAATTTATGAACTAGTCTCCTATGTGGTACTTTATCAAATGCTTTACTAAAATCTAAGTAAATTATATCTACATTCTCTCCCTTATCTACTTGATCTGTTACAAACTCCAGAAAGTCTAGTAAATTAGTCAAACATGATCTACCTGATCTAAACCCATGCTGAGCATCGCTGATTAACCCCTCCCTCTCTAGATGTTGGCAAATCCCTTTTTTAACTATTTTCTCAAGAATTTTACAGACTACAGGAGTTAGGCTAACCGGTCTAAAGTTATTTGGATCCTCTTTACTACCCTTCTTGAAAATGGGGACTACATTCGCTCTCTTCCAATCATCGGGTATTTCTCCATATTCCAGTGACCTAGTATACAACTTCTCCAGAGCTATTGAGATACTTCCTACCCCTTCTTTAAGTATCCTAGAATGAATATTATCAGGGCCGGAGACCTTGGTAGTATCTAACTCACATATTAGTCCTTTTATCGTCCTCGGATCCACACAATGGTAGTAAACACCTCTTTCCCTGACCCATGAGTACTATACATAAGACTATTTAGTTTCTCCTTTGTAAATACTGATGCAAAATGACCATTTAGTACCTCAACTATTTCCTTATCAGTTTCTCTCACAACCCCTTCATATTTGATAGGCCCTATTTTAACTCTGCCAGATTTATATTAATTTTATAGTAACTAAAGAACTTTCTAGGATCTTTGTTGCTATCCTGAGCTAATTTAATTTCTGACACCCTTTTGTTCTTTATAATCTTATTTAACTCATTCCTAGCCATTCTATAATCACTTAAATTTTGAATATTATTTTGTACCTGTAATTTTTTATATGCCCTTTTCTTCTCTGAAATTTTTCTAGCTATCTCCTGATTCCACCATAATGGTTTCCTACTTTTGTTCCTAATGGCCTTCATTGGGATACATTGTTCTTGGACTACATTTATTATATGCTTGAAAGTATCCCACATCCCATAAGCATTTTTGCCTCTGAATTCTACATCCCAATCTACCAAATTTAGCAAGCTTCGAAGTTTTACATAATCTCCCCCCTATGAAAATTTGGAACTTTTACAGCATTCTCAGTTATTTTAACCTTCTTAATTCCCAAGTTAAAATGAACTATCTGATGGTCACTATTTCCCAATGCTTCCCCAACAGTCAATTCTTGAACTAAATGATCACTGTTAGAAAGTAATAAATCTAATATATTGTCCCCCCTTGTTGGCTCATTAACAAATTGATTCAAAAAATTATCCTCAAAGCATTCTATGAACCTGCCACTTGTTTTATTCCTACCTATCATATTTTCCCAGTCCACAGAGTTTAAGTTGAAGTCCCCAATAATAACTGCATCTGTTTCACATCCCTTACTTATTTCCCTTATCATTAGTTCATCCATATCATGTCTGCCCAGGTGGCCTGTAAAAAGCTCCCAAATGTACCATTCTATTTTTACTGAACCTAATATCTATCCAAAGTGACTCAACTCCATCCTGCTTTATTGAAGTATTTAAACTTGAAACAATATTGTTTTTTATATAGATAATTATTCCTCCACCAATCCTACCTGTCCTTTGACTAATGTACATATTATAGCCCTGTAAATCAAATTCACTTATAGTGTCACTAAATTCTATTTCATTAACCCATGATTCAGTAACACATAATATATCTATATCCTCATTACTAATATAACTAAATAGCTCATCCTTCTTGTTTCTAAGACTACGAGCATTTGTCTAGAAACAATTTAACCCCCCTATCCCTGAAGCACCTCTTGAAACCTGAATGACCTCACCTCTATCGCCTTGGAACCTATTTCTGTTATCTGCCAAGTCCATTCTACTTTCAGTACTATAATGTGCTCTCATAATTCCCTGACCACTATTAGTATCTAGTTTCCCGCCCGCAAAGACCTAATAACACGATTATACTCCTCCCACAACACATCTACCCCCCTCCTACTCAAATGCAGTCCATCCATTGCATACATTTCTTTCATTCCAACAAACCTATCCCACACATCCACAAACATGACACCTTGCATCTCACACATCCTCCTCACATAATCATTCAGCCCAATCGCACGAGACATCCATTCTACCCCAACATCCATTCTTGGAAGCACACCTGTCACAACACCTTTCATTCTACTTTCTTTCACCTTTTCAATCAACCTCTTGTACCTCTCACGTAACTCACATGCACCCACTTTCTTGACATCATTCACTCCTACATGTGTAATCACAACCGCATCCCTTGCACAGCCAGACACCAGCTCCTCATACCTATCAGACAGATCTCTCACTCCAGCACCCGGCAAACACACCCTCAAACCATTCAATCTATTTGCATTCAACTTCCTATCTAAATATCTAACTCGCGAATCACCCATCACAAGCACTTCAGTCAGACTCCTATTCCTAACCCCCACAGACCTAACTCTATCCCCACTCCTATTCTCATTCAAACTACCAGTCACTCTACCTACCCCCCCACCCCCATCAGTCATATCACTTCCAGTTACTTCCTCTCTTAGGGCACTGAATCTATTAGTCAAGCTAATAGGTTCTGTGTCCCTTGACAAACCTTGATTGGTGATACCCTTGTTTCTGGACACAATCCTCTGGATGAAGTTTTCTTGGGAGTTTGGGTGCCTTAAAAAAGAGGCTGTTTGACTCAGATGACCTATGATGGGCCCTTGTGGCTTTTGTCATCTGTTATATTATATTGTGGGGGACTTTGATTTTGTCTTCCCCTGGTGATGGTGCTTTTTCTGGGTGGGTTTTGACGGATGCGGATGACCTTTGATAGGCCCTTGTGGCTTTTGTCATCCGTGAAATTATGTTATGTTATGACTAAGCTTGTTCTAGAATTGAGGGATCTTGAATACGAGGAAAGATGTGAGCGAATGGGTCTCACAACACTTGAGAAGAGACGAAGAGGTGATTTAATAGAAACTTATAAAATCCTAAATGGATTGAGGATATTGACTATATGCTCTTCTTCAAGTACACTTAGACCAACATACGTTCAAACACTTATAAACTAAAAAAAAGGTCATTGGAGAAGCTTAGCTAGAGCTAACTCCTTTAGTGTCAGAGTAGTTAATAGTTGGAATACACTGCCAGAAGTAGTAAATGCAGCAACTATTGGCTTGTTCAAGTCAAGGTTGGACAATTGTTATTATTGATGTTATATATGAATAGCAAAATAAATTTTGATAGATTTTTACATATTGATATGGAACTATATTTTAGTATTAAAAGGAGATTATATTCTAAGGAATTTATTTTTTAGTGAACAATTTAAATTTTGTATTAAGTGTTTTTGGGAGAAATACAAGACGAGTCTCTTAACCTCACATGTTATTGAAATAGGTAAGCTATGGTTGGGTAGAAAGCTGGGGAACTCCTGCCTAACCTGCAGCCTAGCTTTTTGTCTAGCCTATGTTTTAGGAGCTTGGAGCAGGGCTTTGGATGATTGTGGCTGCAGCCCTCACCCTTTGCTCCATATTTGCAGCTACCTTTTCTATTGTTTAAATTTTATATTGTATGCATGATCTAACACAATCCTATGGATGTATTTTGTGGGTGGGTTTTGACAGATGGGGATGACCTTTGAAAGGCCCTTGTGGCTTTTGTCATCCATGAAATTATGTTGTTGTTGTTGTTGATTTGGGCTGCTTGGATGGTAATCACATGAGCCCTGCTGCAAGTAAGTTACTTGGTCAAGTTATTTTAGATGGTACTTAATTAGTAATAGTTGTGACTTAAGTTTATTGCTCATATTCTTGAGAGCTGTCCACTGTTGGTGATGAATTTTGCTGTCTCATTGAGGATTTGTTGACGGATGGGGGGGGTCAAAACCTGCTCCATCTAGCAGGATTGCCAAGGTTAGCTGAGGATTCCGAGGCTTGATATGAGGGCTCTCAGTGTGATACGGAGGCTGTAGAAGCGATGGCAGTGTAGCAGGAAGTGTTCCACTGTCTCCTCCTGATTCTGGCACCACCTGCAGTAAGGGGAGTCCATCAAGTGAAGTTTGTACCTGTGCCTGTTCAGGCCACAGTGTCCAGTCTTCAGGTGGAATAGGGCCACATTCAGGTGACAGTGCTTGTGGCGGCTCCACGGTGCAGGGGAGGTGTCGCTGCGGATTTGTCCAAGGCTGGTGTCTTGTAGCACAAGTCTAAGTTCGGTGTTCCACTTCTTTTTGATCTCTTTCCTAGTAAGAGTTTGGGCATCATGGTATTCAAGTTGGAGAGGTTCCTCTGTGTCTGGAACCACCTCCCTTGTGGCTTGATCAACAATTTCGTTTCCCTGAATTCCAACATGTGAAGGAACCCATTGCAGTGTGATCTGCCATCCTCCTTTTTTAAGGTGGTGTAGTTGTGCCTGTATCTTTTGCACCAGGGTAGTGTAGGTGCCGGTGAGCCTATTGGTAATTAGTGCCAGACTAGTTTGGGAGTCAGTGTAGATCACCACCTTGTCAGTTGTTATAAGGTTGATGTTGTCCAGGGCACACAGGATGGCATGGAGTTCCGCGGCTATATTAGAGTGGCTGGGTGGTAGCCTCCAGGTTCTGCAAAGTTTGGAGATGGGAAAGTAGACTGCAGATGATGAAATGCCCTTTTCTGGTGAGTGGGATCCGTCTGTAAAAACTGGGGTGTGTGAGGAGTACAGCTCATTGTGCCTGTTGAGGAAAAGTTGCTGGGCAAGTTGGGGTGGGTCCATTGCCTTATGGAACTTGAGGTCTAGGTGGAGGGAGATTTGGGATGCAAGATCGTACTGTGGTGGAATTGGTGAGACAGCTGAGTTTGGGCCTGGTATGTGGGGCAGAGGGAGTGAGGCATCTTCAAGGATTGAGTGTGTTTTTTCTATCAGGGGGAGGTTCTTGACGGGGCCAACTCCTGGAGACTTCAGGGCATCATTGAGTATTGTGGTGACTGGGTGGCTGGGTGGAGCTGTGGATGCCTTGTAGACTGTGTTGCACATTTTCACATGGCGGGTGTGGTCCAGTGGCAAGAGTCCTGATTCCACGTGGAGGCAGGGGATGGGTGTGGATATAAATGCCCCAAGAGCTATCCTCAGTGCGGTGTTCTGCACAGTATCCAGCTTTTTTAGGTTGGTAGGTGAAGCGGATCCATAAATGGCCACCCCATATTGTAATTTGCTGAAGATAAAGGTTCTATACAGCATGAGGAGTGTATCCTTGTCAGCTCCCCAGCTGATCCCCGAGACCCGCTTCATGAAGTCCATGCGCTTGAGGCAGGCAGTGCGGAGCTATGTGATGTGCTGCTTGAAATTGAGGATGGGGCCATCAAAAACTAGGCCTAAGAGACTATGTGATGTAACATATGGGATGGCTGCCCTTTCTATGGTGATTGTTGGTAGCTGGGGAATCCTCTTCTTTGTGAAACCCATGAGGTGGCTTTTCTGTGGATTTATCTTCAGCTCCCATTGTGTTGTCCACTGGTGTAACAGGTTTATTGTTTCTTGCAACCCCCCTTGTGCCTGTAGGAGTGTATCAGCTCTGTGCAGTATGGTGATGTTGTCGTCTGCATAGACTAACAGGGTGGACTGTGATGTTGGGATGTCTCATCAGGATGTTAAAGAGTGTGGGGCTCAGGATTGATCCTTGTGGTATGCCACGCTGGAGTGGGTGTGGTGAGGAGGAACCATTTCCCACGGCAACTGAAAATGTCCTGAGGGTAAGGAAATCCTGGAATCATCTTAGGGGGGCACCATTCAATCCCATTATTGACAGTTTCTGAAGTATTTCCCCATGCGATGCTGTATCAAACGCTCCTGGCAGGTCGATGAAAGCTGTGAGGAGGACGGTTCAGGTCTGGTAGGCTCTCCTGATGTTATGTTCCATGATGAGGAGGAGGTCCTCTGTGCCTCTCTGAGGGCGGAAACCAAACTGGTATACTGGAAGAAGGTTGTTGTGTTCCAGCCACGAGGTAAGACGAGTGTTGATCAGCCTCTCCATCAACTTGCCCAGATATGAGAGAAGACTGATGGGCCTGTAGGAGTTGGGGAGCTTTGGATCCTTGCCTGCCTTTGGTATGGGGATCAGCATTGAATGCTTCCAGTGTTGGGAATGTTCCTGAAGTCCAGCTTTGGTTGAAAAGTGTGAGGAGCTGGGCATGTGCTGTGTTGGGAAGGTTGGTGATGAACTCATTAGGCACTTGGTCTGATCCCACTGCCTTCCCTTTATCCAGGTTCTTTATTGCACAGTCCAGTTTGTGGAGGGTGAGTGGAGATGACATGCAGAATTTCTGGTGTTTGGGGTGGAGCCAAGAAAACAACAGGGCCTGGGAGGTCATAGATGGTGTTGTAGTGTGCAGCCAGTAGTTCTGCTTGTTCAGATGGACGTAGGACCTCTTAGGGGGGAGAGAGGAAGGGGTGGGTTGACCAGACATGGCACGGATGAATTTAAATGTCTGAACTGGACTGCTACGGAAGGATAGGGATGAACAATGGGTGATCCATGAGGCCTTTTTTGCATGAGCTATTGTTTTTCTCTTGACCGCGTTGAGTCTGCGATATGTGATTTGGTGGTGTAGGCAGGGACACTTCCTCCAGGCGATCCAGGCTCTTTGCTGATCATGTACCGCCGTCTCACAGAGTTTCGTTCCACCAGGGGACTCGAGGATGGGGGTCGTATATACCGTTTGACTTTTTGAAGTGTTTGAGGCCTATTTCAGTCAGCTGTGTTGTTAGGTCAGCTGCCATGCTCTCGATGTTTGGGGATGTGGGAGTTTGTATTGCGGCGGCATCTGCATTAAAAGCTTCCCATTTTCCTGTATTTAAGAGCCACCGTGGTCTAGGGAGATTGGTGGGGGGGTATTGCCTCCTAGATGGATGAACACTGGGAGGTGGTCAGTCTTCGACTGACCTTCGAACAGGTAGCACGTGTTTCATAGAGCTCTCAGAATATTTTGATTATTTGACATACTTTGGTGTGTGACATAAACATAAATATTAAGTTATTAGATCATATATTTGGTTAATATAACGAAGTTAAATTGTGGTTATTTTGTTTTGGTGAGAAAGTGACTTTTGTTTACTTCGGTGGCCATCTTGATTAGCAGGTTTTAAACTTGCGTGTACAAATTCGGGTCAAATTCTTGTTGTTCGTAAGTTTTTGTTTCTATTATTGTTCTTGTTTAAGTATGGCTGACTGTTTGGATGTAGAGTGTATGCCTTTTGAAAGTAGTGTGTATGTAGTGTGCGATGTCTGTGGTGTAGAGAGGAGAGTGAATGTGTCTGAGTGCCGTGTATGTGCTTTGACTGAGGAGGTGAGTCGATTACGTGCGGAATGCTTGAGACTGAACGATTTAGTGTCTGAAGTGAGAAGAGATGCAAGTGTACGTTTGAAGAGTCAGATTGGGAATAGGAGGGAGGAAGTTAGGCCTAGAACAGGGACTGGAGAGAAAGCAGTAAGTGAAGTAAGTGATGATGAGTGGTGGGTGAAAGTGAACAGAATAGATAGGTTAGGACAGGTTAGGTGTGTGAATGAGAGGGACATGGAACCTGTTAGGCTAACTAACAGATTTGATGCCCTGAGAGAGGAAGAATTTGAAAGAAATTTGTCTGGTGTGGCGGTGCCTGAAAGTAGAATAGGAGGTTGAGTGAGTGAGAGCAGGAGGGAGGGTAATACTAGGCCTAGAGAGAATAGGAGAATGACTGAGGTGATTGTGATGGGTGACTCTCAGATTAGATATTTAGATAGAAAGTTGAGTGAAAGTAAATGGAAGGGAGTGAGAGTTTGTCTGCCGAGTGCTGGTGTAAATGATGTGTGTGAGAGGTATGATAGGTTGGTGTCTGGGTGTGAGAGGGAAGCAGTTGTGATTACACATGTCAGAGTAAACAATGTAAAGAAGGTGGGTACTTGTGAGTTACGACAGCGATATAAAAGGCTGATTGAAAGGATGTGTGAAAGTAGAGTAAAAGGCATTGTTTCAGGTGTGCTTCCGAGAATGGATGTGGGGATGGAATGGTTGTCTCGTGCAATGGGGTTGAATGAATATGTGAAAGGTTTGTGCGAGGAGTCAGGATTGGTGTTTGTAGATGTTTGGAGTGGGTTTTAGGGGAATAAGGGTTTGTATGCAATGGATGGACTCCATCTGAGCCGAGATGGGGTTGAGGTTTTGTGGCGGGAATTAGATAGTGTTATTAGGTCTTTAGATGCGGGAAACTAGGTTTTGATAGTGGTCAGGGAAATTTAATGGCTCAAAGTGAGGCAGGGATAGGAAGCAAACACAGATTTGTAGAAGGTCGTCAGGCTAATGGAAGTGCTTTAGGGTTAAATTACTTGAGTAGTGATAGTGGTCAGGGAAATACAAGAGTACAGGGTCGGGGAAGGAGAGAAAAGAGATGCAGAGGAGATAGGCCCTCAGGTGCTTCAGGGATAGGTGGGCTGAGTTCTCTTTACACAAATGCTCGTAGTCTTAGAAATAAGAGGGATGAATTATTTAGTTATATCATTCATGAAGATATAGATATAATATGTATAGTTGAATCATGGGTTAATGAAAATATATTTAATGATAATGTCAGTGAATTTGAACTAGAAGGTTATACTATGTACATTAGTCAAAGGAGAGATAGGACTGGTGGTGGGTTGATTATTTATATCAGAAATAGCATTTCTTCAAATCTAAATAACTCTATAAAGCAAGGAGAAGGTGAATCATTATGGATAGATATTAAGGTTGGTAAAAATAGGAAAATACACTTGGGAGCTTTTTATAGACCACCAGGACAGACTGATTGTATCGATGAGTTAATGATTAGGAAAATAAATAAAGGATGCAAAGAAGATACAGTTATTCTTGGTGACTTTAATTTAACTTCTGTAGACTGGGAAAATATAATAGGAAGAGATAGAGCAAGTTGTAAGTTTATGGAGTGTTTTGAGGATAACTTTTTGACCCAATTTGTTAATAAGCCAACAAGGGGTGCCAATATATTAGATCTAATTCTTTCAAATGATGATCACTTAGTTCAAGGATTGAGTGTAGGGAAATCATTGGGAAAGAGTGATCATCAGATGGTTCGGTTTAATTTGCAAATAGTTAAGGGTAGAACAGCGGCAAACTCCACAAAAATTCCAAATTTTTATAGGGGAGATTACAATAAATTATGCAGCATGCTAAATCAGATTAGGTGGGATATAGAATTCCATGGAAAGAATACTTAGGAGATGTGTGATATTTTTAAGACTATATTAAACATGGTTCAGGAATAGTGTATTCCGATGAAGTCTATTAGGAAAAAATGTAGGAAACCATTATGGTGGAATCAAGAAATAGCTAATAAAGTTTCAGAGAAAAAAAGGGCATACCAGAGAATACAAAGTGAGAGTAGTTGAGATAATTTAAACCATTATAGGTCAACCAGAAATGAACTAAATAAGATTATTAAGAAGACCAAAAGGACAGCAGAAATTAATTTAGCTAAAAATAATAATAAAGATCATAAAAAATTCTTTAGCTATTATAAAATCAATAATAAATCTAACAGTGATAAAATAGGGCCTATTAAATATGAAGGGGTTTTGAAAGAATCTGATGAGGAAATAGTAGAGGTCCTTAATGATCATTTTGCTTCAGTATTCACAGAAGAGAAACCAGTTAGATTAATCAATGATAATTCTAGGTCAAGGGAAGTAGTGATAAATTCTATTAATATAGACAGAAGAAATTAAGGGCTTATAATGCAGTTAAATACTAGTAAGGCATCTGGCCCTGACAACATTCATTCTAGGATACTCAAAGAAGGTGTAGAAAGTATTACAGTAGCTCTTGAGAAGATATTTATTAGATCACTAGAGTCTGGAGAAATACCAAATGATTGAAAATTGGCAAATGTAGTGCCAATTTTTAAAAAGGGAAGCAAAGGGGACCCAAATAACTTTAGACCAGTAAGCTTAACTTCTATAGTCTGTAAAATTCTTGAGAAGATGGTTAAGAAGGGAATTTCTGATCATCTAGAGAGTAGCAGGTTAATTAATGATGCTCAGCATGGTTTTAGAAAAGGTAGATCGTGTTTAACTAATTTACTGGATTTTATGGATTATGTAACTAAAGAATTAGATAGGGGTGAGAAAGTTGATGTGATCTACTTAGATTTCAGCAAAGCTTTTGATAAGGTTCCACATAGAAGACTAGTTCATAAATTAAAGCTGCATGGGATATGTGGGAAAATTTTAAATTGGATAACTGAATGGCTGAAAAATAGGAAACAGAGAGTTGTACTGAATGGAGTGAGGTCAGAGTGGGGGAATGTTATCAGTGGCGTACCTCAGGGATCAGTTTTAGGCCCTTAATTATTTATAATCTATGTAAATGATCTTGGGCAAGGTGTGAATAGCAAAGTGTCAATTTTTGCTGATGACACTAAATTGGCAGCTGTAGTCAAAGAGGTTGAGGGTAGCTTTAAAGTGCAGGGTGACTTAAATAAGTTGTTAGCTTGGGCTCAGAAGTGGTAGATGACTTTTAACCTTAATAAATGCAAAGTTATTAACATGGGGAGAGATAATAGGCAATTTAGCTATGAGATGGATGGGTATTGGCTTAATTCAGTTGAAGATGAGAAGGACTTAGGAGTAGTAGTAGATAGGTCACTGAAATTTTCAAAGCAGTGTATTGAGGCAAAAAATAGAGCAAATAGGGTGCTAGGTTACATTAAAAGAAATGTTAGTTACAAGAGTAAGGAGGTTATCCTTAAACTATACAACTCTTATGTCAGGCCACATTTAGAGTACTGTATACAGGCATGGTCACCACATTTTAGACATGATATAAACTTATTAGTCAGTACAAAGGAAGGCAACAAAAATAATACCATCCCTGAAGCACCTTGAATATGAAGATAGACTGAGGGTATTAAATATGTTTTCATTTGAAAGAAGGTGTGTGAGGGGAGATATGATTGAACTTTTTAAAATCTTTTCTGGGATGGATAAATTGGATTTCAGCAAGTTATTTGAGTTAGAAGGTAGTAATAGAACTAGAGGCCACCACTTAAAGATTAAAAAAGAGGTGCAGACTGGATGTTAGAAAATATTTTTTCACTAACAGAGTGGTGGATTATTGGAATAGTTTGCCACCTGAGACTGTAGACAACCCAAACTTGAATGTTTTCAAGCACAAATTGGATGATTATATGGGGATGGAGGGTTAATTTCTTACTTCCGGTATGTGGATATGTTTCTTGACTCATTCCTGTGGATGCAGTTTCTTTTTATTGTATATTTTGGGGGACTTTGATTTTGTTTTTGACAGACTCCTAT
This sequence comes from Ceratothoa steindachneri, assembly GCA_963969495.1. Taxonomy (NCBI): domain Eukaryota; kingdom Metazoa; phylum Arthropoda; class Malacostraca; order Isopoda; family Cymothoidae; genus Ceratothoa; species Ceratothoa steindachneri. The sequence goes on along the minus strand of OZ018327.1, from coordinate 78,995,408 downwards.
GGAGGCTTTAAATTATATATTGTAGATGCATGGTTGGACATTCCTATGGATTGTTAAATTGTATATTGTAGATGCATGATCTGACAAAGTCCTATGGATGCTTTATGTGGGTGGATTTGATAGATACAGATGACCTTTGATAGGCCCTTGTGGCTTTTGTCATCTGTGAAATTATGTTGTTACCCATGTATGGGCCTACTTCAACTTCTGCATCACTGAATAGCCCACTTCCCAGTCAGAGGTCTAGGGTAGAGTGGGTGCCCTTGAATGGATCAATCCTTGTGGGTAGGCCTGGAGGAGTGAGGATGTTTAGTGGTGAGGTGAGCAGTGAATTAAAGAGGGAATGACCCGTGGGGTTTATGGTGCTTCGGGGAATACCTGGTTGCCAGTGTGGGTGTCTTGCATTGAAGTCCGCCATGACTAGTGTTGGTGGGGTTAGCTGGTTAAAGTAGTGAGTGAGTTCTGCTTCTGTTACATCAGTGCATGGGCTATAACATATAAATATGGTGGCCCATCTCCTGTTCAAAGATATTTGCACTGCCATGGTTTCAAGTGCCCCTCCCGGGAATTGCTGCAGTGGGAATTCTGCACATGCCATCTTCTTGTGGGTAAGTAGGACAAGCCCTCCACCTTGCCTGTTTTGACGGTCCTTCCTATGGATGTTGTAGCCCTGGAATGATATACTGAGGTGTTGTTGGAGCCATGTCTCACAAATTCCTATTAGTAGCAGTCGGCACCGTTTTGCCTGCAGTTTGACATCTGCCAGATTGCGGGAAAGTAAGTGAGCATTCCAGAATATGATGGTGTTTTGGTGATATGCCATGATTACTGGGTGAAGATATCAAGGGCAGGGATGAGATGGCGGAGGATTGATAATATGGAGCAGCCTTGTTGGTAGAGTGAATAACCTTTTCAGAATATGTTGATAAGTGAAGGGACCAGTGACCACCAGTCGATGTCTGGCGAGTCGCCTGTCTTCTCTGGCATTTGGGGTGCGGGACTGGTCCTAGATTTAGTTCCTGTAACTTTTTCAGCATACATTTGATAAGTGGGTTGTTCACTTTTCCTGGTGGTAGATGTGGAGTGGATCTCAATGTCAGCAAATGGATGGTGTGCACTGGAGAGAACGTACTGGCGGGCTGGTGTGTTGCCTGTAAAATGGTGGTGTGCTTAGGGGTGGCGGGGGTGGTGTGTGTGGGTGTCAGTGTGCTGAGAGGTTGTGGCGTCTGCCTCGCATGTGTACTGATCCTCATCTATTGTTTCATTAAGGATAGCGAAGGAATTATTTAGAATCAAAGTGGTAGGCACTTTGTTCGGTGCAGCAGGAGGAGGGATGTGAGTTCTTTGGGTATGTGTACTGGTGTTAGATTGTGTGTTTGGAGAAATGGGCTTTGGTCTGATTTGTTTGAGTTTTGTGTTTGTGTCCTCTGTGTTCACTTTTTGTTGTCTGCAGTGTTCATTAATCTCTTCAGCAGTGCTGGACAGTTCTTGCTTAATAAACGGTGATCTTCCTGGCAGAAGTAACAGTATGGGGTGTTCATGCACTGATTCCCCTCTGGTGTCTTGAAGGGATGGTAGCCACTGCAGTTATTGCACCTGACTTTGTACCTGCAAGCTAGTGCTCCGTGGCCAAACTGATAGCATCTACGGCACCGGAGGGCTGGTAATTTCGAATTCGGTCACATTCTTCACTTGGTGCCCCAGTGCTATTTGCCTGGGGAGCTGAGTGCCCTGGAAGGCCAGCCTGAAGAATCTGGACCCATCTGCTCACGGTGGTAAGGACCTCCTTGAGAGTGACACCAACATGGTCAAGGAAGTCAAATTCTTCGGCCAGGTTCTCGGCAGTGTACTGGGGGTTGAACGGTCCCACCTTACCATACAGCAAGCCAGGGTTGAGGCCTCTGGACTCCCAACACTACATCCTCCATGGGCCAAGGGTGGTGATATCTTCTAGTCTGCATGCCAGCTTGTTCAGGCCATCACAGGTCACCTCCAACCGTATAGCCAGGTCAGTGCCCAGCTCCCTGACACGGCCTTGTCGTATGTATTTCTCCAGGGGGGGATTCATTGAGGGCCCTGGTCAGGGCTGTTGGGTGGGCGGTCAGCATCTTACCTTCAGTGGACTTGATCTAAATTTTTACATTTGCCTGTTCTTCACCTGGTCCACCCTCTCTTGGATGGTCACCGTCATGGTAATTTACCCTTACCGGCTTTAGTGAGGGCTGGTTTGCGTTCCTGGCAGATTTTGAGGTGAGTAGTTGATGGTCACAGTCAGCTTCCGCCTCCAGGGGTCGTTTAGCTGCCAGTGCATGATTTACCTGCATGGCAGCAGCTGGTTCATCTTCCTCTTCCTCAGATTTACCCATGACGCACTAGGTATACATCCAGATGTCTTCCGTGTTATTACTCCAAAAACGATTAGGGAAAACAAACAAGAGAGAACCAGTACGAAGAAATCTCATTGAGAAACCTTTCTGAAAAGGCCTATTATAAATGCAGACCTTTGTTTTTAAAAACGCGATATCTTCCAAAAATCTGAAGTACCTCTGTCGTCTGTGAGTCTTGAGAATCGAATCTGAAATTATGTTATGTTATGTTAGTACCAGCAAATTTTAGGGTGGCTGGGGTTGGTCACTGATGCTACTGGTTGTGGCTGGGGTTGACTTGAGTCGGCTACCAGTGTCTGTGACAATCTGGTACTTCTGGATGCAGGGGGGCTGAAAAATCAATATCCTCAGAGGTAGATTCTAGTGTTGGTTCATTTTGGCCTGAGTTTCCATACTCGGGGCCATGTACTGGCTGTACTGTACTAGGCCCTGCTTTGTTTTGCTATCCTGTGGGGTTAGGCCTACCTGCACTGTTATCTAATTTGTCTGAACCAGGTATATCTATTGATGATGCAGTTGTTTGTGGCTGAGAATCTAATAAAGGGTGGCTCAACAACCTGAACCTTTGGACAAAATATTATGAGAATGCGAGCAGGGAAGGTTGCAGGGTATGGATCTTCAGGTTTGCCATTTTTAGTATTAAAAATTTACGTTCATTTGAATTTAATGAAAGTTTGGCAATATCAAATTGAATTATATAAATAAAAACCGTAAATAGGGCCTAGAAGGTGGGAGTTTGGCACAAGGGATATGAAGTTCGTAGGGAATGTCAGAGTTCCATTTGTAGTTTGAGATGGTGGCCACATTCTGAAATAATGGTTATAACTAAAACATATGTGAAATTAGGCATACTTTTCGAAAAATGGAAACTTTATTGGTGGGCGAGATCCGACAGAAACAATCACAGACTCAAAACACACAAACAGACAATAGCATGCTGTGTTCGGGGGAAAATATAAACTTTAGGCACTTTAACGGGAATGCAGGGGAGAAGCGTATTTTTTTATGTTTAAATAGTTGGAAAATATTTAGAAACCCGTAATCACCTAAAAACAAATTTAATCACCCTTATTATGCCAGGCACACTTTTGAGAATCCATCTATAGAGAATTTATTGACCGGTCGATACTGCTATTAAGATAATAACAGTATGAATTAAATATTTTTCGCTTCGTTAATTGTGATGACGTCACACTGGAAAAGTAATTTTTTCTTTTTTTTTTAAATGATATACTAACATCACATTGTCTACATATTTTTGACGGAACTTACTTCGTCATCTATTCTCCAGATTTGGGTACACCATCGTCTTCTCGTTCAGTTCTTTTCTCATTCTGACCGACCTTACTCTCTTTTTAGATCCTGCTTGCTACGTTAACAATTTAGTACGGCTGATGGCTGAAGACCGTTCAACCAACCGCCCCTAGATTCCTGCTAATCGTGCTGCTTTCGTTCAAAACGAAAGGATACCCTGTTATCAGTGGATAGAAACATACACTACTTTATTCAAAAGGCGTCTTGAATCAATCTTATGGGGACTTGCCGATTATCTCTTATTCCATCTTTCGACAAGAGTTACCTAATGTCAGCAAGTTTTTATACATGTTTTGATAAATTAACATCTAAAATATATCCGTCGGAAATAATATCCTTTTATATGTAAATAATTTTATTCAATTAATTTTTAGCAAATTGCAATATAGAAGCCGGACTAAATTCATTGTTAGCTTTTCAAATGCGTTATTCGCAGCTGTTATTTTAAAGTTAAAAAGTTAAAGTTTGCTGGTTTCAGGCCTCCTATCAAAATTCATTTCAAATTTTATCAATGAGCGTAATAAGCTACCTGATGTAGACCAAAGGTTAAGGAAGGTTCCATATGTTCGACTATATTACAATAGGAGTCTAGGTAGTAGAGCAACTGCAAGATTTTGATCTTCATACATTATCGTACATTTTTATACATTAGCTATTTTACTATTATTTAATATTCAAACCTTAAGAAAGAAACACAGGTTAGTTATAAACTTAACTAAATTATAACAATCTTCCTCTCTACAAAAAGAAAAAGGCTAAAATACAATGAAATACTAGCTCAAGCATCTAATGCGATTATAAACTGGATTTAAGAGTTTTCAATATAACGTTCAACAGGTTTTCTAGATGGAGTAAGACGATGAAGAATAGTTTCAGGGGATAAATAACTAATAATTGCAAATTAGCGAATGTGGTGTCAATTTTTAAAAGGGGAAGTAAAAAGAGCACGAATAACTTTAGATCGGCCAAATTAACTTCTATAGTTTGTAAAATTCTTGAGAAGATAGTTAAGAAGGGAATTTTTTTTTTACCATCTAGAGAGTGGTAGGCTAATAAATGATGTTCAGCATGGGTTTAGAAGAAGAAGATCGTGTTTAACAAGTTTACTGGATTTTATGGATTATTTAAATAAGCAATTATAAAAATGAGAGAATGTTGATGTGATTTACTTAGATTTTCGTAAAGCTTTTGATAAGATTCCACATAGGAGACTAGTTCACAAATTAGAAATACATGGGATATGTGGGAAAGTTTTGAATTGGATAGCTGAATGGCTAAAAGACAAGAAACAGAGAGTTGTACTGAATGGGATCAGGTCACAGTGGAGAGATGTTACCACTAAATTGGCAGCTGTAGTCAAAGAAGTTGAGGCGGCAAATAATAAAATCGTCTAGGTATGCATACGGGTCTTCAAGATTATTTTTACGAATGAAATTGTCCATAATCCTCTGGAAACAGGCAACATCTTTCGTTAGACTAAAACTTAAGAGTTTAAATTGAAAAAGCCTCCCACCCAACTCAAAGGCAGTATAAATTTTATCCTCAGGCTCAAGAAGAAGACAATGATAAACACTACTTAGGTCGATAAGGCTAAATATCTTGTTAACCAATTCTTCAACAGTGGGTAATTGTTACGCATCCAAGTAGGTAAATATGCTAATCGTCTGAGAATAGTTAATTACTAATCTTTTTGCTTCGACACAACATGAACTTGAGCTCGATAGGGAGAGGTGCTCGGTTCGATGATGTCTTCCTAGAGCATGCAATGCTACTTCAGAACGAATAAATTCAGAGTTAGACGTTTTAAATTTGCGTGCATTCGTAATGACAGGTATGCAGAGGCTCTAACTATTGCATGAATGGTTATATAGCCTTAGATGGCGGTGCAATAGTCAGTACGTGCATAAGTTTGTTTTTTGAGTTTGACTGATCATACGGAAACCCTACCGTGGAATGGATCTCAAGCTACCAAAGGAATTAAATGTTCCGATATAAACAAAAATAGGATATATTATAATTTACAGGAGTATATGGATTTTAATTTAATTTTCGTAAATTAATTTAAATAAAACAAATGATAAGTAAAGAATTCATTTTTTATGGTATACAGAGAATAGGAAAGATAAATGGTTGAGATTGAAATATAATACAAGTAATAATTATGTAAGTACAGGTTAGTCCTCTGAGTACACGACCATATATATATATATATATATATATATATATATATATATATATATATATATATATATATATATATATATATATATATATATATATATATATAACTTCACGGCAAGAAGGAGAAAACGGAATATTTTTTCTTCGGAAATAATTATTTCTTACTTCGAAAAAATCTGAGCTGAGGTGGGATTCGAACCGTGCACTTTGAGTCAGCAAGCAACCGCTTTGATCTAAATTAAAACGCCCTTTAGACCACTCGAGTACGCGTTGCAGAGTATCTATTTAATCCCTTGTAAAAAATTAACTGCCCCTTATTTTACATAGGCAAGACAGGAAGAAATATTAAAAAGAGGATCTATGAGCACAAAGGGGATGGCAGGCGGGCAAGCACAGCTTCTAGTAATTTCACAAACTCCAATAATTTTAACGACCCAATATATTTCCCCAGGGCAAACTAATTTACCCGTGTAAAGATTTTCGAAAAAAGAAAGGTAGTTGAATCCACCCTTATCAACGAAATCCAGAATTTCAACTTTTCTGATGGGCAATTCAAATGCAGCCCCTAAATCAAGAATTTAATCTTGAAAGATATCCTTAATGACCTCAAATTCACACCCCCTGATTAGGAATTTTAATATGATCTCTTGTTCCTATATATATTTCATGTATGGTGTGAATGCATCTATTCTTAATATATGACTGAAGATGGCATGACACACTTTATGCAGAAACTGGTTTCGTGAGTAAAATAATACGCTCCTAAACAGAGGTTTTATTAATATATATGTGACCAGTATTTAAGCTTAATGCAGTCTAATTCTAGCCTCTTCAGTCGAGAAAGTTTGCACTTCATCTGATCTTGTCCTTAAAGCTGCTAATTCATCATACACAAAGACTTATGGGAGGCATATCCTCGAGCTCTCGCTCTAGGGTTACGTAATGTTTTCCCATAGACGTTCATAATTGCCGACGTTGACATGCCAATTTTAGGCCTCGATTTACTTTCCGCGCAAGACATTCTCGTCGATTCTCGTCGCCACAAGCTTATCGACAGAACCACGACAACAGTTGATGTTCATTCTTTCCTTCCATCAGCCCTCTTCTCTCTGTTCGTCTCCCTGCAACTGCTCCCCATTTCAAGCAACTTTTGCGGGAGTTCCCAAGCCTTTGGCTGCTTCCTTCTAAGGACAGACATATTAAGCAAAATGTGGTGCACATAATAGAGACGAGAGGAGGACCAGTTTTCTTACGTCCTCCTCGACTGGCCACGGATAGACTTGCCCTAATGAAGCAGGAATTTAAATACATGATGGAGGCCGGGATCGCTTCCTCATGGGCTTCATCGCTTCATGTAGTACCTAAGTCTACTCCGGGGGAATTCAGAGCTGTAGGTGACTACAGGTGACTCAATGCCTGTACAGTTCTGGATAGGTGTCCTCTGCCTTGCTTATCGGATTTTAACTCTGCTCTCTTCGGTTGCTTCATTTTTTCTCGGCTCGATTTGCTTCGCGCTTTCAACCAAATCCCGATTCACCCTGATGATATCCCTAAGACCGCTATCACCACTCCATTCGGTTCCTTCGTCATGAACCGAATGCCTTATGGGCTTCGTAACAGTGGTCAGACCTTCCAACGCTTCATGGATCACGTTCTGAGAGGGTTTCCCTTCGTATTTTGTAATATAGACGACCTCCTGATAGCATCTTCGTCTTTAGAGGAGCATTTTTCTCACCTTTGCCAGATTTTGCACGTTTAGATGAGTATGATATCGTACTCAACACTTCTAAGTGTATCTTTGGTGTCACACAGCTCTCCTTTTTGGAACACCACATTTTCCTTGAGGGAATTCGTCCTCTCGAGGACAAAGTTGAAGTTATCCGGGCTTTTCCCAACCTTCTTCGCTAAAGTAACTTCGTAGATTCTGTGGGATGGTAAACTTTTACCTCAGGTTCATTTACAACATCTCTCACATTATGCAACCTCTCTACGAATTGCTTTCCTAGTCCAAGAAGAACCTTCCTTTTTTTTGGTCCCCCGAAGCTTGCGAGGCTTTCTCTCACACCAAAGAGGCTATTGCTTCCGCTGTCGCCCTGGCCTATCCTTGCCCAGGAGCTCCCATAAGCATTGCTTCGAACGCGTCCGCTACTCATGTCGGTGCGACGATACAACAGAAGGTTGGTGAGTCTTGGCAACCTTTCGACTTCTTCTCTAAGGCTCTTCTTCCTTCCCAACAGAGGTACAGTACGTTTTCCCGCGAATTACTTAGCATATACCTCACCCTCTGTCACTTCCAACAATAGGTTCGAGGGCGTGAATTCACTGTCTTTACCGATCACAAGCCATTAGTTGGTGCGCTCTCTTCTAGTGGCACCTCCTCTGTGCACTTTGAAGTTTATAATCGTCACCTTGTTTTATCCTGCAGATGACAAACGATATTCGCTACGTTCCTGGTTCTTTAAACGTCGTACCAGATGCGCTCTCTCGCAGTTGATCGATTTCAGGTGCACAACTTTCCTAAACTGCGCCCATCGATCACGCGACAATAGCGTTGCCCTGGAACAAGATGAAGAAGTCCAGCATAAGGGCCGCTAAGCGGTCTGAGGAACTCCGAGTGGCGAGACTCTATAAAGAGAATCCCAAGGAGTTTTTTGGATATGTGAACAGCCGTAAACCAATCCGTCGAACGATTGGCCCTTTGAGGAATGAGGAGGGGACATTAAAGCATTCAGATGCAGAAAATGATAACTTCCTCAACGACTACTTCTCTTCAGTGTTTACTGAAGAGTGTGGTCCCATTCCCCAGCCGACGGATTCCTAATCGGGGGAAAAGCTGGAGGCAATGAACTTCACCGAAGGAGAAATAAAGAAAAAGATCGCTGACCTAAAGACGAATAAGTCCCCTGGACCGGACGGGTTTCTATCCAAGGTGTTGAAGGAAGTGTGCGATGAAGTATCACGACATCTGTGCGCTATCTTTAACATGTCAATCCAGACCGAATGCGTTCCTAGAGACTGGCGTGAGGCGGAGGTGACTCCTATCTTCAAGAAAGAAGACCGTAACAAACCGTCGAACTACCGACCTATCAGTCTGACTTCGATAGTCGGTAAACTCACGGAAAGCATCATGGTGGACAAAGTGACGTCATATTTAGAGTCAAAACTGCTACTGAGGAGTTCCAAGCTCGGCTTCCGAAGGCAACGGTCATGCCTGACGAACCTTGTGGAATTCTTCCACTTCGTTTTCAGTGAGCACGATCGGGACAAGGCGGTGGATGTGGTCTACCTAGATTTTCAAAAAGCCTTTGATAAGGTACCACACCGCCGCCTTCTCCGGAAAGTGCGAGCGCTGGGCATAGACGGAAAGGTATCCAGCTGGATCGAGAACTGGCTAAGTGGCAGACGACAACGGGTGGTGGTGAATGGACAGGCTTCGTGGGTGCCCGTTACTAGCGGGGTGCCTCAAGGTTCTGTCCTGGGACCACTACTATTCATCATCTACGTCAACGACATAGACGGTGACATGGTTGCCAAGATTTCCAAATTTGCCGACGATACTAAGCTTGGTATGAACGTTGCAAAGGATGGAAATACTGCCCGCCTGCAGGAAGATCTTGGGAAGATTGGGGAGTGGTCGGACACGTGGCAAATGCCTTTTAACGTGGGCAAATGCAAAGTGATGCATATCGGCCCGTGAAACCCCCAATCTCAGTATATCCTTAAGGGCACTGCTATTGAATCGAGTGACACTGAGAAGGACTTGGGTGTAACAATCACTAGTGACCTCAAGTTCTCGAACCAGTGCATTGAGGCGGAGAAAAAGGCCCAAAGGATGCTAGGCTATATTAAGCGCAAGTTTAGTTATCGGAACCAGGAGATTGTACTGTGCCTGTACAACTCACTTGTCCGACCGCACCTGGAGTATGCCGTACAATTTTGGAGTCCTTCATTGCGAAAGGACATCGCGAGATTGGAACGCGTACAAGCCAGGGCAACCAAGCTGATTCCCTCTATCCGACATAAAAGTTATTTGGATAGACTAAGGGAATTAGATCTGTTCTCGTTGGAAACCCGTAGACTGCGTGGTCAGCTCATCGAAGTTTTCAAAATACTTCGAGGGTTCAACAATGTTGACTACCGGGATATTTTCACACTGACTGAGAACAGAACGTGCAATCACGGCTTCAAACTTGAACTGAAGCGTTACAACCGCAATCTCTGTGGAAACTTTTTCACCTACAGTATCTGCGGTAAGTGGAACGCACTTTAAGTGGAAGTTGTCAACAGTGAATCTGTTGACCAGTTCAAGTCAAGACTAGACAAAGTCTTGAAAAGTGGCCGTTTAGGGACGCAAAACAATTGAGCAGCTATGTGCAACCTCGATTGCTAGTCGAAACGTACCCGCCTTCAATGGACTGTAAGGTCTCCTAGGGTACCTTCTTTCCTTGTTGTTGTTACTCCACTGCGTCACTCTTGTCAGCTTATCGTTCGAGAAATTGACTTGCCGGACAGCCACTCCCGGTGCATCCTGGTTGACTATTCAATTTCTGACTGTCCTCATCCACTCATTCCTCTTGCTCACCGTCGGCACATTTTTGACCAGAATCACTGTCTCGCTCATCCTGGCCTTTGAGCAACTCGCAAGCTTATCACACAAAGTTATGTGTGGCCAGGTATGAAGCAGATGTGGCCAAATGTACCCGCGATGTCTGCCTTGTCAACGTGCAAAGATTCAACGCCACACAAAGTCCCCTCTGGCTGCTTTTCCACTTCCATCGGCACGCCTTTCACGTCGATCTGGTTGGTCTCCTGACACTTTCGCATGGTTGCACTTACCTTCTCACCATGGTGGATCATTTTACTTCTTGGACAGAGGGAGTTCCTATCCCGGACATCAAAGCTTCCACTGTAACTCGAGCCTTCGTCTTAGCAAGGGTTGCTCGTTTTGGTGTCCCATCAACGATCATGACTGATCGAGGTAGCCAATTTGAATCCCACCAATGGGATGCACTCAGGTCAGTGCTTGACTGCTTTCGTCTCCGTACCACTAGCTACCATCCACAGAGTAACTCTAAGGTGAAACGCTTTCACCGGACTCTCAAGGTTAGCTTACGCTCCACTAACCCCAACATGACTTGGGTGGCCAAGCTACCCTTAATTCTCTTGGGAATTCGTGCCTCCTTGAAAGAGGATTTGAATTGCTCTGCTGCGTAACTCGTTTATGGTACGCAACTTCGTCTTCAAGGCCAATTCTTTTCTTGCGCTGACTGTTGTTTTCCTTCCGACATACATCCCGCTGTATACATACACAATTTAGTACGGCGATGTCTGTGGTAAAGCCGACCGCTACAAGAGCGCCTGCTAATCAGAAACCTATCGTTCCTAAGCTGATGGCAACTTGCTCTCGTGTGTTTGTCCGTCGCGATTCCACTGGCACATCCTTGCACCCTGTCTATGACAGACCCTTTCTCGTCGTGTCCAGGTAGCCGAAATTCTTTGTACTGCAGCTTGGCACCAAGCAGGATACGGGTTCCATCGATCGGCTTAAACCCGATTTCATAGAGGCCGTTCATCTGGAACATCCATTACCTTTCTTTTCCAGTAATATAGGCCAAGTGGTCATCCTAGCCTACCTTCCACACCCGACTATTCCTTCAACACTTCCCAACCAACTAACCCCACTTCCGAACCCTTCTTCGGCTCTTTCAAATCAAACCGCAACTCTTTCTCCCACCTCTTTACTCGCAAACCCTCTGCTAACCATCTCTACACCCCCCAATTCTTCTTCCCAACTGCTGCCGCCTCCCTTTTTGTAGCAGGACTACTCGACAGCAGCTGGAGAACACCAAGTGACCAACGCTCAACACCTGACAGTTGCCTTTTCGGGAGGTCCAGAATTATCGTCAACCGACGCTCCGGTCCTCGATCGCGACAATCTCCCACCTCAATCGAGTGGCACTACTAATCGCCAATTGCCCCGCAATCCGAGTCAGAAAATTGGCACCATAACCCGTTCTGGACGCGTTGTAAGGAGGCCTCGCCGCTATATAAACTAAAATTTATGTAAATACCTTGTGTCGTGCGAGCCTTCCCTCGGTGGGGCAGTATTGTAGCTGTCTACACCCCTACAAATATTAATATTTATTTCTAACTAACTAACTAACTAACTAACTATATATATATATATATATATATATATATATATATATATATATATATATATATATATATATATATATATATATATATATATATATATATATATATATATATTATATATATATATATGTGTGTGTGTGTGTGTGTGTCTGTGTGATTTTAAGAAGGGTTGGTAACCATGACTTAAATCGAGAGATTGGTACACCCGCTTTCCCAAATGACTTAAAATTAAGTTATGAGGTTCATTTGATTTGCTGTCCCGCATCGGCGAGACACCCATTCAACTCCGTTATTATCTATTTATCAAACTATTTACCAATATTTACCAATCAATGATCATCCAATTACTTATAATCTATTTACCAATATTTACTAATCACTTATCATCCAATTACTTATAATCTATTTACAATAATCCAATCTATAAATCAATTACTATTTGCCAATCAATTTACTAATTATTATAATTACCATTTAACAATTAATTTATCAAACCATTTCACACTTTACCCAATCTAATTTTCAATCATCAATTTTTATTCTCAATTATCCAATTATCAATTATAATCTAATTATGACTCATCAATTGTTATACTCAATTTACCAATTACAAATTATCATTCATTATTTATTATACCTAAATTACCAAATGAAATTTACCAAGTGTAAATTCATTCCCGTTAACTCATGTAAATTTAATTCACACGCGTAATTCTTAATACAATCATAAACTGTTCCTGTGTAAATTCACCCTGAAATAATCTAACTGTTTATTCAATAATATATATATTTCTTAACTCTTTGTTTTTAATTTACGTATTTCCCCAACCTGGCACTGATTAGGCCTAAGGAATTCGTCTGCAAAAATAGACTCGTGATCATTTAACAATTCATTCCCTCGAATAACGAAATATAGGTTTTTATGTTTATTGTGATTTGAGAGCTGTCTAGGATATTGCCGCAATATTCATTAAAAACGTATAATAGGAAGGGATATAACAAGTTGTAACTTTATAGAATGATTTAAGGATAATTTTTTTACTCAATAAGTTAATAAGCCAACAAGGGGCACTAATATATTAGATCTGTTGGCTTAAATGATGATCACTTGGTTCAGGAATTGACTATGGGGGAAGCATTCGGAACTAGTGAACATTATATGGTTCGTTTTAACTTAGGAATCGTGAAAGGTAGGACATCGACAAACTCCACGGAAACTTAAATTTTTTATAGGGGCGATTATGATAAATTACGAAACTTGCTAAATTAGATTAGGTGGGATATTGAGAGAGAGAGAGAGAGAGAGAGAGAGAGAGAGAGAGAGAGAGAGAGAGAGAGAGAGAGAGAGAGAGAGAGTACTTTTGCCAATTTAAATCATTATAGGTGGACCAGAAGTGAGGTAAATAAGATTATTAAGAAGAGCAAATAGGTGGCAGAAATTAATTTAGCTCAAAATAATAACAAAGTTCCCCAAAATTTCTTTAGATATTATAAATTAATATCAAATCTAACAGTGATAAAATAGGCTCTATTAGATATGAAGGGGTTTTGAAAGAATCTGATGAGGAAATAGTAGAGGTTTTTAATGATCATTTTTCTTCAGTATTTATACAAGAAAGTCGAGATAGATTAATTGATGATAATTCTAGGTCAAGGTAATTAGTGTTGAATACCATTAATGTGAAGAGGGAAATAATTAAAAGGCTTATATTGGAGTTAAATACTAGTAAGTCATCTGGCCCAGACAACATTCAATCTGGTTTACTAAAAAATGTGTAGATAGCGTTGCAGTAGCTCTTGAGAAGATATATACTAGATCACTAGAGTTTGGAGAAATTCCTTAATGATTGGAAATTAGTAAATGTAGTGCCAATTTTTTAAAAGGGAAGTAAAGAGAACCCGAATAACTTTAGACCGGTAAGCTTAACTTCTATAGTTTGTAAAATTCTTGAGAAGATAGTTAAGAAGGGAATTTCTGTCCCTCTAAAGAGTGATAGGTTAATAAATGATGCTCAGCATGGGTTTAGAAGAGGTATATCGTGTTTCCCAAACTTACTTGATTTTATGGATTATGTAACTAAACAATTAGATAAGAGAGGGAATGTAAAGCTTTTGATAAGGTTCCTCATAGGAGACTAGTTCACCAATTAAAAATGCATTGGATATGTGGTAAAGTTTCGAATTGGATAGCTGAATGGCTGATAGACAGGAAACAGAGTTGTACTGAATAGGGTGAGGTTATGGGGGTTGCGTTTGTTCTAGGTGCCTTGTTTATAGGGTGAAGGTAAGACTCTCTGAGGTATGTTAATATCGACCGTCACCCGGATTATGGAAGGAAGGGAATAAATGTCAGGGATATTTTGTAGAGGTCCCTCAAGTCCTGCTAGTGTGGCGATAGGTGGCGTTAATCTCGTACCTGAATCCAGAGATACTCAAATAATATTTCGACTTGGATGAGCTTGCCGAAGGCTTTCTGATCGAGAAAGGAATGAGAGTAATCACGTAAACAAAAATAAATGTTTAATTCCAACAAACAAAATAAGCCAAGAAAAAGGGAGGCTCGCGTTTACACGATACGGTCATGGAATATATAACTACCGGTCAGGAAAACAAGTGTTACGGGACTAAGACTTAGGTGAGTACAACGGGGGTTTTGCGACGCTAAACGAACCGTAATTAGTTCTTTTCTCTCGATCTTGCAGTGTCTCTCCATCTGTCTGACTTAACTGTCTACTCGAGTGTCGAGTTCTCCATTTTTCTTCTATAAATAGTACAGGGAGCCGTGGCTTCTATTCGCCTCTGGGATAACAATGTTTTTAGCTCCACCCGCTGGGCGGGATTTTCTCATTCCATGGTCTCCAAGGCTAATCAATTTATAGCGCCTACAAATTTTAACTTTTTCGATATAATTTTGTCCTTTCTGAGAAGCAGACAGCTGTCTCGACCGAATTCCATTCCCGAACGCGGAATGTTCGTTTTTATTATACTGTCGCCAAATTTTACTCTTATCTGAATTCTCGCCTTCCCGCTTTTGATTCCTTGACTGGTTTACAAATATATATATATATATATATATATATATATATATATATATATATATATATATATATATATATATATATAATTAGGTAAAAGGCCATGTTGTGGCAGCGTTATTAATTTTAACTTGTATTTTCTTAATATTTCTTACAAGTTTTTTAACTGGACCTTCGAGGAGAAAAAAAACATTCGCGAATGACATTCTTTATTCTTAGACGTCTTTCGACCATGTTAGGTCATCTTCAGGGAATGAACAGAAATGGAATTATTAAAAAATTGCTACATTATATATAGTATTCCTAAGCGAATATAAGTATTACAAAAATTAGCCAATCATGGCGCAGGAAATCTTTAAGGGAAAACTAAGGCGCTACAAGAAACATACAGAATTGGAAGGCTCAGATTGTCTGACTATTTGTCGCTCCGATCTAATTCTCTGGCAAAGGAGGCAAAGGAAAATCAAGTTTGAAAACATGTTTCTTTTAACGGCGGTCAACTCGGGGACGCCGAGATGTGGGGAGTATGGTTTCCGGTTAAAGTTGCACGTTAATTGCCTGTTTCTTCATTTGAATGATGACGGCTTCGGCCATCCGCAATCTTCTGCGATTTTGGAGGCTCAGGATGATGTAGGTGTCCTGATTTAGTTTTTCATGGGTTAGGGTAGTGCCATGAGATTGGGCGTGTTTTTTTAATCGCGCTATCTTGAAGGTGAGCTGTCAGTCGCCTTGACAGGGGTGTGGATTTACTTTGAATTGCGGTGTTCGCAATCACCGACTTTGCACGAATATTCGTACACGACGTTAGTCTCATGGAGTTCGCTTGTTGGAGGGAGACAGCTATTCTTCCTGATGCAACTACTTGTTTTCTTGGTCTTGTAGTATATAATTAGATTACTATCCGTATTAGGGTCGGTTGAGGTCACGTTACGATGGAGAATGGCTTTGAGAGCCTTTTCGTCTTCACGGTAGCTGGTGTTCATATTGGCCTTGTAATAAAGGTCGATATTACTCTTCTTCGGAGTAGACCTGACGCCAGAGCCAGCAGTCAAGTTCATTTTCTCTTTCATGATGGCGTCGATGGATTCTTGTGGGTAGGCGTTGTTAAAAAGAACTCGGGAAACCCCCTTAAGTGCTTGATCAACAGCCGTCCACGAGAATGAATGAGAAATTGCCCTGTTAACTAAGGCATTGATGACTGATATCTTGTAACGTTCAAGGCACTCAGAAGAACCGTTTAAACAGAAGCCTAAGTTCGTGGCCTTACCTTATACTTGGGTCACAAATTTGGACTCCTGACCACTTATGAGGATATCAAGGAAGGGACAGGATCCTTCATCTTCCGTTTCGTGGGTGAAATTCAGACAAGAGTCGTTCTTGAATGTTTCAACTAGGTCGTTCACTTGTTCAAGGTTATTCGTATTCAAAATTATGTCATCGATATAGCGCGCGTAGATAGGAGGCTTGGGCGCTATATATATATATATATATATATATATATATATATATATATATATATATATATATATATATATATATATATATATATATATATATATATATATATATATATATATATATATATATATATATATATATATATATATATATATATATATATATATATATATATATATATACGCGTTAACGCGTGGGCATTTGTTACAATTCTTCCTATTCCTGCGAGGCACTTTGCTGGTGCAATTCTAGTAGCAGGGCCATACTCTCCACCGGACTCCCCTCCCAGTAACGGTGTTAGAAAGAGAATTGCACAGTCTAACTAGTCAAGCAGGTACATTTTTAACATACACACAGGGCAATGAAATTTTACAACACCTATACATGGAAACAACCACTCTCAGAGAGGGCCTATACAACCTGCTGCCACCCAAAGGAAATACAAGAAATATCGCTAAGTGTTAGCTATAATTAATACATTGCTTAATGTTAAAAGACAAAATGGTTCAGCGAGGCATGTATGTATATTTATGCCTCTTATAACATACAAGAATGGCGATCTATTTATCTTTATGCAATACTCATTAATAATATAAATTATCCCCGGCAAACGAGACCCTTCTCCCGGAGCAAGTGACCATTCCCGCCTGCTCGTTTTCTTCCCCGGTTCTCGCTGTGGTGTCTTGCGCGCTGTCAGAGGTCACATATTCTCCTGGTGCAGGTTTTCCACGCGGCGAACTGCGACTGGTCCTCATGTGCCCATCCTGTGTCCTTGCGAGACGCTGATTACTCGGTAGGTCAGCATCGCCGGTTCTAATCTGTCTATTGAGACAGTGTCCCTTCTTCCATCAGGGTATTCCATTTTGAATACCTTGTGCCACGCTTGATCACCGAAAGAGGGCCAGCATATGGCGCTTCGAGTGGTTTGCGAACGCAGTCTATCCGGACCCAAACATGCGTTGCGTTCTGCAGTTCTCGGAGCACGAAAGGCTTAGGCACCGAGTACAGGTGTCCTAAAGATGCTCTCGTGAAATAGATCTGTGCCATTGTCGATATCAGCTCTATAATAAACTTAGAATCTGATTTCGATGAGGAAGACGAGACTAGAAGTTTTGGGTACAATACTCTGGTGCCCGTTACATCCGTGAAGGGGGAGAATCCCGACTCGGTGGGCAAGGCACGAATGCCCAGGACGATTATTGGCAGTGCCAACAGCCAGCCTTGTCGAAAGGCCATTATGGAACCCTTCAGGGTCCTGTTCGCCCTTTCCACCATCCCATTCGTGGACGGTATGTGTGATTTAGTGCGGAGCCGATGAAAACCAACGCGGGCTGACAACTCTTTAAAAAACTTGGATTCGAACTGGGCGCCTCTGTCGGTTAGAACATAGAGCGGGACACCAAATCTGGAGATCCACCCGTCTATGAAGACCAAAGCTACCGTTGTGGCACTTATGTCCGGGATCGGTATTGCTTCTATCCATCTTTAGGCTCTGTCGATACACGAAAGTAAATATCGATGGTGCGAGGGGAAGGATTGACCCGGGAGTGTGAATGGTGGGAGCGGTCCGACTATATCAATATGTACAGTTTCAAACCTTGAAGATGGAATGTCAATGGGCAGGATCGGGGATTTCGTGTGGCGGCTAATCTTCGAGGATTGACATGCGAGGCACTCACTTGTCTAGGAGCGAATATCCCTGTCCATATTGGGCCAGAAGTGTCGTGCTTTTATCAGACGAAACGAACCCTTAATTCCAGGGTGTGACAAATTGTGTAGTTGATTGTAAATAGTCCTCCTACACGCCATAGGCATGGATTGTCGTGGGTATCTTGATGTAATTTCACACCATAGCTGAGCTTCCCCATGAAAAGGAAAATATTTTAACTGCAAGTACAGTTCCTTGATTTCTTAGTAATTTCTCTGCATTGCTATCAAGGCTTGGAGGTCAAAAAAGTCAATCTGGACTGAGTTGACGTGCCTTGAGAGACAATCAGCGACTACGTTGTCCTGACCGCGCACGTAGCCGATATCGCTGATATACTCCAATATGACTGTCCAATGGCGTTACTGTCTATCAGTTTTGGTGCTCAATGGCGACGAAAAGGCAGACACTAATGGCTTGTGATCCGTGCACAAGGTTACCTGGCGCCCTTCAATCATGTGCAAGAAGTGCATGACAGAAAGATACACCGATAGGAGATATGTGTTCTAGGTTGAGTATGTTTGCTGCGTCCGGCTTAGCTTGCTCGAGAAGAAAGCAACTGGTTGTGTGGATCCGTCAACCATTTTGTGCAAGGCAGCACCTGCCGTGAACTGGGAGCAATCTATCACCAGCTGGTATGGGAAATCGTTGAGCAGCAGGTGGTGGAGTTTAACGGATCCAATTAAAGCTGACTTGGTCTCCTCAAATGTTCTCTGTGCTTCTTCACCCCATTCAGGCTCACGAGCTTTGGGTCGACGATGCTGCAAAATTTGGGATCATTCTGCGGTAATATCCCAACATGCCAAAATAACGATGCAGACCCTTTAAATCTTTTGGCAATAGCATGTCTCCTATTTCTTTTACCTTTATAGCCGGTGGACAGATTCTTTCCACCAAAATGTGACATACGAGGAAATCAATTTCTTTCTTCGCGAATTCATATTTCACCAATGAAATCCTTAGCCTATTTTCTACCAAAATTTTGTATATTTCCTCTAAATACTTCAAGTGGTCATCCATGTTATCAGAGAAGATCAGAATGTCGTCTATATATACATAAACGAACCCCAATCCGAAAAAAGGTTGTCTATGTGCCGTTGAAATGTGCTACTTGCATTTCGTAGGCCGAAAGGAAGCTTGGCAAATTCCCACGTACCAAAAGGGGTTGTGATCGCTGTCTTTTCTATATCCGCCGGATTCATGGGGATTTGATGGTAGGCAAGGACCAGATGCAGCCTTGAAAAAATCTTTATTTCATGGAGGTGGTCCGTCAAACTTTGAATCTGCGGCAAGGGATATCTATCGCGCTTCGTAATTCCGTTGAACGCCCGGAAATATCCAACCATCATGTACTATCCGGCGCCTTCTTAGGCACTAAGTGGATTGGTGAGGCTCAGCCGAGTTCAACGGACACCCTCCCCCATCATTAAATAGCTCTTCGAGAGTTGTTTTGGCAACCTGCAATCTCTCCATCGAAAGAGACCTTGGCTGTGCAAAGGACGGTGGGGCACTGCAGTATCGATATTGGGGACTCCTGAGTGTGGCGATGGCGGTGATGGCTGAGCGGGAGCGGCTCCTTACAAAGCCCCATATTCCTTCAGGATGGCCATGCACGGGGGGAGGGGGGTCTGTTCTGAAGGTCATTTATGATCAGGGCTACGAAACTTGGCCTGCTCCCCAAAGTACAGGTGTGAGCGGCAAACCACAGGTTTCTGTTTTCTCCGGAATAGTCGCAATCTCACCAGTATATTACACGCACTTTAGTTATCATTAGACACCTGGGGAACACCCTCCTCTTGAACGCGCATCAGGTTGTAAAGGTCAACCAAAAATAACTCGGAGTGGGGATGGAGACGGCGGAGAAAGTCGTAGTGGATGCAATCATCACTGGAAAAGGTGGAGCCACAGTGAGACAAAGCATCTCGCAGCTCATATGCGGAAAACAGAGGATTATGAGTAGGTGACGCACGCGGTAAAATCTAAAAGGTGACTCTATAGCGGCCTTATGATCGAGAAACCGTCGAGGATAGCTACCAGCGATAATCACCGAAGCAAAATGGTCAGCCAAAGCTTCGCTGACCAACCGGCCATTCGACATACAAAGTGGGGATGGTATGACCAGCGTAGCGACCACGGATGTTATTGACCCGCTTACTGTTCCTGCTCCAAACCCGAGTCAACGACGTGGACGAAGAGATTGAAGATAGGTACCGGCGCCAAGACTCAAGGCGGGCACGACGGAAGGTCCTCTAGCAGATAGCACGAGACCGGTCCCGATCGACCCTATTCGAAAGGGTCGGGTTCTGCCTATAGCAGGAATGGGCCAACTGATAGGCAGAAATTGCCGACGCACAATATCTCAACCACCAGGAGACGGTGGAGCGCCCCACAACAGGGCACCTCCGCGGAAGAAAGCGCTCAACAGCCTCGAAAATATGAGACCGATGAATCAACGGTGACGCAATGCTGCTCTATTAGCTTGGAAGCTTATTGTACAGTTGCTGAAGGTGCCTAAAGAGATTTCACATCCAGAGACAGGCAACACCTAAATGAACTATTTTTTGCTAGGCAACTATACTTACGCCATGATCCAAAACTTGGTGGATGAGTACGGCACTACTTTTCTCTTAACTTTGTTTAACAGGGTCAGGTCAGATTCTTGGCAAATTGTTACTGTGCCTGCTTTTTCAAGTTGAGAAAAGATTACGGCCCAGTTTCTCTAACCATTGCATGTGCAAGTTGGAGAAAATGGTAAATATTATGCTCGTTTAATTCTTGTACAGCTAGGTTACTTGTTATTGGCTGTGTGGCTTCCCTAAGTTCAAGTCTGTAGATAGAGGGGAGTAGGAAAAGGGGCAAATAAAAAAATAATAGCGTAGGCGAGTTGCGAACAGCTTCACGCGTCGCTGGATCAATGTTAACCAGCGGCGAATCCACTCCACCATCCTGAGTCTCAAAAAAGACTCATTCAAACAAAGCTTTTAAGCCGCTCGCCTGCACTTCTCGTACGCTATACAACCCCCCCCTCCTAGAAGCGGAGCGTATTTTGACGAAATGAAGAGAGCCCGTTTGGAAGTGTTATCCAAGGGCTAACGCTCCCCCTCCCGGGTATGGGCACCATTGTAGATAGAGGGGAGTAGGAAAAGGGGCAAAGAAAAAAGAACAACAAGGAAAGAAGGTACCCTAGGAGACCTTACGGTCCAGTCAAGGAGGGTATCTTTGGACTAGATATCGAGCGGGCACATGGCTGCTCAATTGTTTTGCGTCCCTAAACGGCCACTTTTCAAGACTTTGTCTAGTCTTGACTTGAACTGGTCAACAGATTCACTGTTGACAACTTCCAATGGAAGTGCGTTCCACTTACCGCAGATACTGTAAGTGAAACAATTTCCACACAGATTGCGGTTGTAACGCTTCAGTTCAAGTTTGAAGCCGTGATTGCGCGTTCTGTTCTCACTCAGTGTGAAAATATCCCGGTAGTCAACATTGTCGAACCCACGAAGTATTTTGAAAACTTGATGAGCTGACCACGCAGTCTACGGGTTTCCAGCGAGAACAGATCTAATTCCCTTAGTCTATCCTCATAACCTTTATGTCGGATAGAGGGAATCAGCTTGGTTGCCCTAGCTTGTACGCGTTCCAATCTCGCGATGTCCTTTCGCAATGAAGGACTCCAAAATTGTACGGCATACTCCAGGTGCGGTCGGACAAGTGAGTTGTACAAACACAGTACAATCTCCTTGTTCCGATATCCAAACTGGCGCTTTATATAGCCTAACATCCTTTGGGCCTTTTTCTCCACTTCAATGCACTTTCGAGAACTTGAGGTCACTAGTGATTGTTACACCCAAGTCCTTCTCAGTGTCACTCGATTCAATAGCAGTGCCCTTAAGGATATACTGAGATTGGGGGTTTCACGGGCCGATATGCATCACTTTGCATTTGCCCACGTTAAAAGGCATTTGCCACGTGTCCGACCACTCCCCAATCTTCCCAAGATCTTCCTGCAGGCGGGCAGTATTTCCATCCTTTGCAACGTTCATACCAAGCTTGGTATCGTCGGCAAATTTGGAAATCTTCGCAACCATGTCACCGTCCATGTTGTTGACGTAGATGATGAATAGTAGCGGTCCCAGGACAGAACCTTGAGGCACCCCGCTAGTAACGGGCACCCACTCAGAAGCCTGTCCATTCACCACCACCCGTTGCCGTCTGCCACTTCTCGATCCAGCCGGCTACTTTTCCGTCTATGCCCAGCGCTCGCACTTTCCGGAGAAGGCGGTGTTGTGGTACCTTATCAAAGGCTTTCTGAAAGTCTAAGTAAACCACATCCACCGCCTTGTCTCGATCGTGCTCACTGAATTTTTTTTTTTTTTTTTTTTTTTTAAGAGCTCATCTGGCGACTGCCTACTTGGGCATTAGTCGCCGTATTAAAACCTGCCTAGTTCTAGGCTACTTTAAAATAAAATTAAAGAGAAAAAAAAAAAACAACACCCCAAAAGGGAGAAAGGAAGCAAGCTGGTGCGTCGGGGAGAGGTCCCCCCGGCGCAGGAGCGTGCAACTAAAGGAAAAAACAAACAAAAAAAACAAATGCAAAAAAACAACAAAACAAAACAAAAAAACAAACAAACCTTGCTTAAATAATAGGGAGAAGGCCGGCCTCCCCCAAGAAGTCAACAAGTCAATGTGCACGAATCTGTCCCGAGCACAAGGGACAGGCGGTAGCGACCCCGCCCATCCCGGTACTGGGACAGGTATCGTGCGCGAAGATCACCCAGACTGGGACATTCGACAAGAATGTGCCGAACAGTCTGGGGGACGACGCAGTCGTTGCAATAGGGCGCAGGCGAGCGCTCCATCAGATAGCGATGCGTCACACGAGTGTGTCCGATTCGGAGACGACAGAAAGCAACCTGAAGCCGCCGCGGCATTGGGGGATAGGTCCATGGGAACAGTCGCGGCGCAATGGCACGTAACTTTAAGTTCCCTTCGACCGTCTCCCATCTTCTTTGCCAAGCAGTCCGAAGAGCTGCCCGTATTCCTGCCATGTAGTCGGTGTGAGGAAGAGCGAAACGCTGGTCCGGTCGCAGTTTCCTCGTGCTTCATGAAAACGAAGCTTTTAAAGCGGCTCGCGTGCACTTCTCGTACACATTGGAAAGATTAGAATAGTGTGTGCCGATGGTATTATGAAATATTCCTGTTTGAATGGGTTCAAGGGGACACCTCCAAGTCTTTCTGTGTGTACCCATGAGATTGTTAATTTTGGGTAGAGATTTCTGTTCCATAGTGGGTGTCCTTAGTGTTGCTTTCTTTGCCATGAGTAACAATAGTATCACCTCAATACTAATCGAAGATGTTAGTGTTCATTCTTCATAAATAATAATAATAATAGATATTTATAAAGCTTTTCTTCCCTCATGCTGACATTTACAAGATTTACTTTTCCTTGCCTATGACCTAATTGGTGCATTTCAAAGGCATCATGGACATTACCCTAATCCATACCTTTAGTTTTGCTTAGATGGAGTATAGTTGCACTGATTCCTTGGCCTTGTTTGTACTTCACCTGCAATGCTATTAAATGGGCTTTGATATTTACAGTCTTAGGGTCGCTTGTACTGAAAAGTGGAAATTTACCATTCTGTAGCTTTCAACCTGTGAGATGTCACCCATTTGTTTGGCTAAAATGGGATTATGGTTGCATGGTGTGTACTCCTCTGCATCCGTACATCTACTTTGTATCATGGACTCAATCGATCAAAGATCTCCAGTTGTGCGGTGTATGATTTGCTTGTACATGCCGAAAGTGGGACACCAATCGCACCTTAAACCTGTTGGGGATGCTGTTTCCCAGCTTTCCCACATGACGTCCACGACATACAGAAGCAACTTAGGAGAATTCGGATGCTACTGAGATCAAGAGAAAGATGAGCAAACCTCTGCAATGTGCCAGATAAGATCTTTCCTCTCTTTCTGGTTTCATTGGAAGCAACTTTTCCTGAGAAGGCATTTTTCTTCAAGCGTGAGACATGTCAGACTTCTTCCCATTTGGGGAAAATAAAACCTACCTGGTGAGAGAAATCAGTTCACTCAGTAAGTTGACTACATTTTCAAAAGCACCTCTAGGAGACGATGAGAAGACAAAACAGTACCTGCGTTTGAGACACTTGTTCTACCTCTCTTGGTATCCAAGGAATGGTCACTGCTCAACAACTCTCATCAAGCAGTGACTCCTCATAGCCTACTTCTCTATTGGCCTGGCAAGTTCCAAACTTCTTTCTCCCATAACTTCACCAAAATCAAAGAGCATTTAATTAATTATTCATGTTATCACTAACTTTAACATATAGTTAAAAGCAGAGTTAGTAATTCTGATAATTAGTGTTTTCACAGAGCTTAAAGTCAAGCGATATATTCAATTTAATTATCATTAATAATTTCCATTGAAGTGAATAATTTCATCTCCGTTTTTTTGCTCTTTTTCTTTGTTCGTTCATTTAATTAATTATTTACTGTGTGTTAATAAAACAAAATCCAATCTATTTCCTTCCCATCATCCAGAGTGTAAAGTACCTCTAACTTTCGACAACAATGCCACTGACTTAGGTATAGATGCTCATACCGCACTTGCGGGCTGACATGTTATGCTTTTGGACAAGTGCTGCTCTCGCTTCATGTGGGGACACTGCCCCTTGTCTGATAGGCCATGCTTCGACACCTAGTGAGCGAGGCATGGCATTTCTACTAGATTTGTTCAACAGGATCTGGAAAGAGGGTACCCTCCCAGACTCCTGGCAAATGGCTACTCAGCTCACTTTTTGCAAACCTGGGAGAGAGAAATCTACCCTGGCTGGCATCCAGCCAATTTTTCTAACTTGTATGTGCGAGTTAATGGAGAAATTGGTAAATGTTAGATTATCTTTCTTCTGGACAGTGAAGGCTCCCTATCTTGTGCACAGTGTGGCTTCTGCAAGTTCCACTCCACGTCAGATGCTCTACTCGTACTGGAAATGCTGTCTGCGAGGCCTTCCTTCGCACAAAGAACAACGCCATGGTGTTTTTCGATCTGGAGGTCTATAATACTGCATGGCGATACGGTATCATGGAAACTCTCTACACGAGAGTGACGAGGAGACACCACCCGAGTACTCGCGGGAACTACATTTGTCCCGTCAAGGAATCCATCGTAAGCACATAACAAACATTTGATTCATCCTTTCTTTACTTGCCTGTTCGCGCTCCTGGTTCGCTTAAGTCGAACCTGACAACGCATAGGAAAAAATGATGGCACGGCCAGTGGTCTCCTTGAAAGGTTATATTGAAAGTGGTTCTGAGATGATTGAGAGGTGGACAGCATTTTAAAGTTGCTGAAGGGTAAAGTCTGAGTGGGTGTGTGGGTTTAATCTATTTTTGTATTGATTTAGGGCGTGGTGGTGACTTGATCGCAGGCATACTCATGAAACTGGTTCGGCGATTTTCCTTTGATATCTGGATTGGGGGTTTTGAATAGAGCTTTGTGTGGCTAGTTTTGGGGTGCTGTGTATAGCGTGAGTTTTTGTGTTTTGTAGTGTTCTGGTTCAGTGGAGTTGGGTACTGTTAGCTAGTGGTTGGGGGGGATTGGATGAGAAGCATTGGATTTTTCTGAAGAATTGTGTGACTATCATATTTAGGTGGTCTTCGATGCGGAGCATTTTTGTTTCAACGTGGTAGTGGTGTGTAGAGGTTGATTTTGTGCAGTCAGCTGCACTACTTGGGACTCTGTTGTATCTTGTGTATGAATGTAATAGATATGTTGAGGGAAGTCATGTGTGGGTCTTGGGTGACACACAGTAGGGTTACAGTTGAGTGGGCGACTGGGATAAGTTGGCCGTGGAATAGGATGTGTGGGTTAGATTTTAAGAAGGCAGCTTGATTTTTTTGTGTGTGGTGGGTAGACATTCTGTTTAGTGTGAACCAGTTGTAGAGTTGTAGGTATGTTTGTTTCTGGAGGCTGTGATTACAAAGGTGGATTAGAATAGGTCTGATTAGGTAGTGGGAAGGGTACGTCATGCATGAAGAGGGTAGGGTAGGAATTTTTTTTGTCGCTAGTAAGTAGAGATTCAGGTGTGATGTTTAGTTTATTATTATTCACCAGAGTTGGGAGAAGTTTATTTTGTGGATGAATGTTTGAACGTATTGTTTCCCTGTTTTTTGGTGTAGAAGAGAGTATTGCGGTTGACGGACGAGAAGTGTTTTAAAAATGGCCGACCAGCCTGGAAAATTTACCGGTTGGGAAAGCAAAGACGCCCAAAAAAGCAAACTCCGGTTCAGGCACCCACAAAGCAACACAAGCAGGACCAGCGATGGGGTCGCACCCCCTGGCGGACAGCTTTGATTCACCGAGATCGCCAAACAAACGTAGTTAGAAGGACGATGAGGGTGAAAGAGAATTGGTACCGAAGACGAAGTAGGAGTTAACGGAAGAAAAAAAATACCAAGTTAGGATCGGACGGGGCGCTGAGTCCCGTCAGCACGGCGGCCGGTAGAACAAATCGCCGTGCCCCTTAATGGGGGTATGGGTTTAATCTATTTTTGTATTGATTTAGGGCGTGGTGGTGACTTGATCGCAGGTTGCCCCCCCCCTTCCTCCATACCGTAGTTCAGGGGCGAGGGAACGTTACCCCCCACCCCAGCTCCGATCCGGGATAGTTGGGTGAGAGGAAGCTGGTCGGCGTCTACCCTGTGAAATTAGAGACCGACCAAAGAAAGTTGTGGGAAACGTTGTAGGGAGAGTGAGGAAGTAGAGTAAACACACAGTCGGTCATAAAGAATGATAAGAGGCTAAGCTGGGGACCGACGTGGCGCTTAGTCCTGTCAGCACACAAATCACCGCGCCACTTACGGGGCGAAGAGCAGCCAGAGTGGATGGCAACTCAGTGAGCCAGGAATTCCTTATGGGCACGCGGGTTGGATGGTGGTGCCGCCTCTACAGGTATCAACTAGGTGGGGTAGTCTACCTCATGCTAAAGAAGTTGATACCACTTATGTAATAGTATTCTGACTTCCCTGTCTCAAATAGGACAAAATGTCTGCCCTGATTCTGCTTTTGTCCAGAAACTTTCATTTGCATCCCTTTCACAATGACCAATAACACTCCCGACTTCTTTTTAGTTTAATTACTTCGATTCATTGATCTATTTTAACATTTCGAATATTCAATTATTTAATCATACTTCAGCAACTTTCCCTTTTTCTGTCCCCCCCTTCATTTCCCAAGAATCGGAGCTCTCATTAGCTTAATGGATTAACCGTTGGATATCTACGGCCTAGATAGCGGGGAAGCAGATGAAATACCGACGAGAACGGACACAATGACGCTGCGTTTGAGGAACTATTCGCCATTGGCTCTAAACATGTCTTCACCTTCATAGCTAATCACAATACCGCTATCTTCCCATTTTCTTGTGACAGGTATGTGCAATTATGACGATTAAACCCATTTAACTTAAATGTAGCCTCATTTGATATCCACAAATTGGCCATGTTTTGTGTCCTTTACTTGAAACTATTAGAAAAACTGGATTCTGTGATCCGCTTGCTCGTACACATCATGGTATACTTCTTTCTCACAGATAAATGAAATGGTAGCTAGAGTTGGAGGATCAGTTCTAAAATTTTCTCTCCACTGTTGTTGTACTTTTGATATATTCAACTTCTATTTTCGTTGCTCAAATGTTAAAGCACAAACTTGCCATGATTAGTGTTGGCAGGAAAGGTTACTGCTAGTTTAGTTTTGTACCTCAGGCTAGTTAAGGCAGTCAACGAGTTAGCTGTTTGATCTTGTTAGGCAAATCATCTGAGTTTATTAGTGGGGCTGCATGGACCGCTAGCACAACGAGGTGCTATAAACCTTCCATAGCGTGCAACAGCCTCCTCTACTCTAACCTGGTCCTTCAAGACAGACTCACAGAAGACGCGGCCCCACTTAATTGCGATAACCTTGACGGGGTCTACAATACAGGCTGTAGGCTCAAAGGCTTTCTCCCTTAATCTCCCAAGCGCTTGGAGGGAGCAGAGGTCAACTGCTCCCGGGGGACAATGAAACAACTATTAGCGAGGTTGACTGTTTTCCCTCCCTTGGTACGTTCGGGCTTGACGATTGTCATTTTGATCTTTATGCGAATTCCATTATCCAGTAAGGAGAGATCTCGTCCACAATTACAAAAAGACGGCTACCGTAACTTAGTCCCAGGAATCTCAGCCATAACACATTTACTATTTCCCACCGCCAATGGCAAGACCATAGTGATGATGAAAATTAAAAACAAAAATCACTCTTAAAATTTCATTAGAAAATCATGAAAAATTAGTAGTCTTGATTGATCCAAGTTGGCCCCTGAAATAAAGAAAGGTGATTAAAGCGGCCGCCGGAAGGGATTGTTTGCATTCAAACTTTGAAAATGAAAAGAAATCTTACAGTGGTGTTTCTGGCATTGGCCTTCTTTTCTGCATTCATGGCCAACAGCTGTGTGCGGAAACTCAGATTCTTGGTTTTATCGATTAACTGTTGGTAGGGGGAAATAGCCTGGGTACCCATCACGACATGCCCCTCCTTCGAGTCTATTTTCGCATCCAGTTTGGCCTGGCGAATCAGGTTTACGATCCAGCGCTCAGCATCTTGCGGGGTCATGTTGAGCTTTTCTGCCAGCATGCTTTTGGGAAAAGGGAGTTACGATAATTAAATGATGAAGCTGGAGACCGGAACCTTTGAATTTGATACAGGGGTGGTTGGGATCGTGGACCCTGACATGAAAAAGGGGCATAAAATGCCTGAAGCTTTAGAGCTTGAAATCTAAAGAGTGACCAAGACTCATTTTTTTTTAGAGGGAAAAGGGGGTATATATTTCAGTCAATTATATAATATAGGTACGAGATTAGGTCAGTAAATGCATAAGACAACACGCTCACAGTTGTCGGTGGTTGAACCATTAGGCACCAGTAGCCTCAATTAACTCCACTGACTGTACGGGGCTTTTCCAGAGATCCAGCATATTTTGTCTCAGTTGTGCTCGTCTTGGGTATGTTGTACACATGTGCTAAAACTTTAACGATCCCTGGTTGAAACGGACGGGAGATGTTTATCGGTAATGCCGGTGGGGCATGTGCGCTGAGTGCACCGGGGTTTGCCATGCGACCAGTTTGTGACGTGGGAGAAGTACTACTTCTGGTTCGATACATGGTGCGTTAGCGCTGGGTTTGGAGACTTAAGGATTAAAAGCTAGGCACTGTTGTATGTAGATTGCTTGTTGGCTGAAATTTCTTGAGGCATCTTCATGTTTTACGCATGTTTCGAGGGGGATTCTAGGGGCCTTGTATGTGATGGTATGGGCATGGAGAAATTTCATTAAGAAAGTCTAGTGTTTTATGGGCATGACCTTTGTTTATGGGGTGCTGAGGGTACATCCTGTGGCGAGGCGGAATGCTTTTTGTATTTTATGCGCTATGTTGAGGTGAATGGAAGCGAGATTCGGTGTTCAGGCTGCGGAAACATCACTGACCAACAACTAGAACAAATTCTCAACCTCAATACTCTCATCTACACCAAAAAATAGGAAAACAATACGTTCACACATTCACCCACAAAATAAACTTCTTCCAACTCTGGTGAATAATAATAAACTAAACATCACACCTGAATCTCTACTTACTAGCGACAAAAAAAATTCCTACCCTATCCTCTTCATGCATGACGTACCCTTTCCACAGAGCTGGGTAGGTGTTTTATTTAAAAGTGCGTGGAATGTTCTATTGTGGCCAGCATTGCTGTTGTTTATAGTTCTCTGGGAGCAGATGGCACCTCTGCTTACTCCGAACGCTTGGGAGATCAAGGGAGAAAGATTGGATCCTAAGGTTTGTACTGTAGGCCGCGCCAAAGTTACCGCAATTAAGTGGGGCCGCACTTTTTGCGGCTGTTGTGAGGGATCAGGTTAGAGTGGAAGGAAGGCATGCATGCTGTGGGAATTTAAAGCAACCTCACTGTGCTAGGGGGGCAACATACCACTAGGATTTTTCTCAGCGCTAATCTGGCAACTACCTACTAGGGCATAAGTTGCCGTAATCATCCGACAGCCTAATGCTAGCTAAAACACAAAACAAAGCTAAAAAAGGTAAGGCGTCGGCGAGCTTTACCCCGGAGAGAAATCATGTGACCATCACCATACAGTCAAATAAAATCAAACTCAGACTCCACAAGTCTGTAAGCACGAACTCATCCCAAGTACAAGCAACAAGCGGTAGCGACACCGCTCGTCCTGGTACCGGCGCAAGTGCGCGAAGATCATCCAGACTGGGACATTCAACAAGAATGTAAGGGACAGTCAGGGAGCAACGAGGTCGTCGCACTAAGGCGCAGACGAGCGCTCCATCAAATGGCGGTGCGTCGGCGAGTGTCCAATTCGGAGACGACAGAAAGCAACCTGAAGCCGTTGATGCATTAGGGGTAGGGCCATGGGAACAGTCGCGGCGCAATGGCACGCAACTTTAGGCTCTCGTCGGCTGTCTCGTATTTTCTTTACCAGGCCACCCCAGGTTTCAAGCCATATAGTTGGTGTGGGGCAGAGCGAAGCACTGGTCTGGTCGCCCAGTAGAGGCCGACTCTTTGGCTCCCTTATTCCCAGCAATTCGTACATGTCCAAGAATCCAGGCGAAGATAAACACGACATCCAGTCGGCTAGCGGCAAACATAGCGTCACGGATACCGCAAACTAGGGTGTGTGGAGATGCCAATGCCTCGAGAGCACTCGGGGTACTTTGTGAGTCGCTAAATATCACAATCCGGTCTCCAACCTGAAACGAAATGTTATCTTTTGTACCGAATAGTGTATTGCAACCAACTCGGCAGTAGAAGCCCCCCCCCCCTCTCCTGGGACTTGGAGCCATCCTTGTACACTGGCACGGATCCAGCAGGATAAGAACACAATACACCTGGAGCTATGGAAGCAGAGGCGAGGCGACAAATAGTCAAAGGTTGTACGCTTCAGCGTGGCGTCCTGGGCAGAACCAGAGGCACTAACGTCCCGAAAGCTACACCGAGCTCTCGAAGGAGTATGACTGGAGTCTCTCAGCAGCATAGGCACCGGGCTCGCTAATACAAAGCACTGTATACAGCGAGGATCGAGTGTCATCTCCGCCTTCATCGACAAGTAGGCTCTCAATGGGAGAAGTGCGGAAGGAACCGGTCGCCAGGCTGAGACCGGTGTGGTGGATTGAGAGCACTTTCTATAATACACGCTTGACTGCGGATGCGTAGAACTCTCATCCTTGGTCAAGATTTGAACAAACAAGGAATCAGTAGAAGAGTAAGGCTGTAGCCCTATCAGAATCAACGAAAGTCACAGAACGAAGAATGTCCATGGGGCGAGTACAAGAGATCCTAAGGTGTGAATATGAACCTCCCAGGTGAGGCGTCCGTCGCAAACAAGAGAAAGGAAACGGTGCAAATCTACCACTTCCAGGTAAATTCCGTTTAGTTACAAGTCCGCATCTGGATGGAGTCATGGGCGGAAGAAATGCACCACCTTTGTCCTAGGCAACGAAATCCGAAACCTGTGCGCTTTGGCATCGCGAGAGATGGAGTTCAATGCCTGCTGGAGTCGACGCTCCAGAGTTGGAATCTGGGCTGCGCCAAAAGAGATCAAAAGGTTGGCAACGTAGAGCGTGGCGAGAACATCTTTTGGCAGCATAGAGTTGATATCCTTGATGCTCAGGGCAGAGTGCGACACTGAGGATACTTCTCTGCGGGACGCCTTTCCCATGCTCCATTGGGCCGAGAGGGATCCACCAAATTGTACGTGAAATCAACAATCTCACAAAAATTCAGAAATAAAGATTGGGAGGCGCCTCCTCGCTACCATGATACCGTATCGCTATGCGGTATTAAAGACCTTCTCCAGATCGAAAAACACCATGGCGTAGTTCTCTCTACAAATGAAGGCACAAGATAGGGAGCCTTCACTGTCCAGAAGAAAGATAATCTAACATTTACCAATTTCTCCATTAACTTGCACATACAAGTTAGAAAAATTGGCTGGATGCCAGCCAGGGTAGATTTCTCTCTCCCAGGTTTGCAAAAAGTGAGCTAAGTAGCCATTTGCCAGGAGTCTGGGAGGGTACCCTCTTTCCAGATCCTGTTGAACAAATCTAGCAGAAATGCCATGCCTCGCTCACTTAGGTGTCGAAGCATGGCCTATCGGACATCGTCCAGACAAGGGGCAGTGTCCCTATATGAAGCAAGAGCGGCACTTGTCCAAAAGCATAACATGTCAGCCCGCAAGTGCGGTATGAGCATCTATACCTAAGTCAGTGGCATTGTTGTTGTCGAAAGTTAGAGGTGATTTGGGTGAATGACAGGAACGCATAACCACAAAACTTGGGTAATAGGGTGGTTAGACTACCATTGCAGTGCTGTCTTCTACAATGCATGGATAATAACAATGTGATTGTACCCATGAAATAGGTGGAGATACTGCGTTGGAACTTCACTGTCTCATAAGGATTCCATGAATACATGAAATCATCTCAGATTAGTAATGTGGATAAACTAGTCCCAAACTACCTTAAGATAGCCTATTATATTTACTCTTTCAAAATTTTATATCCAACTCTTTTTTCTTTTTTTTTAATCTTATGCCAATGATGCAGGCCAAAGCTCATTTGACATGGAAGAAATGATGAGAACTTAAGAAAATCATGCTTAAAGGAAACTCACTTGATACTGATACATTGGTGTATGCGGCAGAAGAGCTCGAAGATCATAAGGCGAGCATTCTCAATGAAATCCATTTGACAGGCCACCAGGAAGAAGTCATTTTCGAGCACTCGAGCGCATTGCTTCAGTTTTTCCTGCGCTGCATCAAAATCAAAGTCGACGTACAAGTTGGAGATAAATTCTGTGATGGGATCGCGGTAAGCGTACATCTCCTGCTGAATCACCCTTACCAAATCCTTAAAAATGGAAAGCAAAGTAAAATTCGACATTGGTGGGTTGAGTTAGTTAGTTACTTGGTACCAAAGAAAGAATATATTTTGCAAAACAGTCAACTAAAGGAACTAAGGCAACTGACACTAAGTTTTATAGGCACCATTGGCACTGCTGACCCTAAATTGGATACTAATAAGGACCTATATGCTTTAGGTTTGATTTACCTCTAAAACCAACATGGGCATTAATTGCTCAGAGTGAATTTGAAGGATGTTGAATGTTCACTTTTCACTCTGGGTGATAGCAAGGAAATAGATTGGATTTTGTTTTATTAACACACAGTAAATAATTAATTAAATGAATAAGCAAAGGAAAATAGCAACAAACCAAAGATGAAATTATTCACTTGGAAATTATTAATGATAATTAATTTGACATTATTAAATTGAATATATCGCTTGACTTTAAGCCCTGTGAAAACACTAATTATCGGAATTACTAACTATGCTTTTCACTATATGTTAAAGTTAGTGATAACATGAATAATTAATTAAATGCTCTTTGATTTTGGTGAAGTTATGGGAGAAAGAAGTTTGGAACTTGCCAGGCCAATAGAGAAATAGGCTATGAGGAGTCACTGCTTGATGAGAGTTGTTGAGCAGTGACCATTCCTTGGATACCAAGAGAGGTAGAACAAGTGTCTCAAACGCAGGTACTGTTTTGTCTTCTCATCGTCTCCTAGAGGTGCTTTTGAAAATGTAGTCAACTTACTGAGTGAACTGATTTCTCTCACCAGGTAGGTTTTATTTTCCCCAAATGGGAAGAAGTCTGACATGTCTCACGCTTGAAGAAAAATGCCTTCTCAGGAAAAGTTGCTTCCAATGAAACCAGAAAGAGAGGAAAGATCTTATCTGGCACATTGCAGAGGTTTGCTCATCTTTCTCTTGATCTCAGTAGCATCCGAATTCTCCTCAGTTGCTTCTGTATGTCGTGGACGTCATGTGGGAAAGCTGGGAAAAAGCATCCCCCACAGGTTTAAGGTGCGATTGGTGTCCCACTTTTGGCATGTACAAGCAAATCATACACCGCACAACTGGAGACCTTTGATTGATTGAATCCATGATACAAAGTAGATGTACGGATGCAGAGGAGTACACACCATGCAACCATAATCCCATTTTAGCCAAACAAATGGGTGACATCTCACAGGTTGAAAGCTACAGAATGGTAAATTTCCACTTTTCAGTACAAGCGACCCTAAGGCTGTAAATATCAAAGTCCATTTACTAGCATTGCAAAACTAAAGGTATGGATTAGGGTAATTTTTATTGGTAATGTCCATGATGCCTTTGAAATGTACCAACTAGGTCATAGGCAAGGAAAAGTAAACCTTGTAAATGTCAGCATGAGGGAAGAAAAGCTTTATAAATATCTATTATTATTATTATTTATGAAGAATGAACACTAACATCTTCGATTAGTATTGGTGATACTATTATTGCCCATGGCAAAGAAAGCAACACTAAGAACACGCACTATGGGACAGAAATCTCTACCCAGAATTAACAATCTCATGGATACACACAAAGACTGGGAGGTGTCCCCTTGAACCCATTCAAACGGGAAGATTTCCTAATATCATCGGCACACACTATTCTAGTCTTTTCCAATGTGGATTTGAATTTAGGGAAACCACACAGCTAATAACAAGTAACCAAGCTGTACAAGAATTAAACTAGCATAATATTTACCATTTTCTCCAACTTGCACATACAATGGTTAGAGAAACTGGGCCGTAATCTGTTCTCAACTTGAAAAAGCAGGTACAGTAGTAATTTGCCAAGAATCTGACCTGATCTTGTTAAACAAAGTTAAGAGAAAAGTATTGCTGTACTCATCCACCAAGTTTTGGATCATG
The DNA here is from genome assembly GCA_963969495.1 of Ceratothoa steindachneri. Classification (NCBI taxonomy): domain Eukaryota; kingdom Metazoa; phylum Arthropoda; class Malacostraca; order Isopoda; family Cymothoidae; genus Ceratothoa; species Ceratothoa steindachneri. Next base: position 78,960,292 of record OZ018327.1, on the reverse strand, counting down.
GCGTAGGTATAGTTGCCTAGCAAAAAATAGGTCATTTAGGGGTTGCCTGCCTCTGGAGGTGAAATCTCTTTGGGCATCTTCAGCAACTGTGTGATTAACTTCAAATGCTAATAGAGCAGCATTGCATCTTGAAGAGAGCAGTCACCAAAAAATTAGCTACCATCACAGGCCCTAAGATGATGCATGGGGGGGGCGATCATGGGTTGTGAACAAACCTACCCTGAATCCTTTTGGAACAAGATAATCTCATGTATCCCACCAAGAATGGTAAAAGGGTTGCTACATGAAATTGAGCCATCAACTTGAAGAATTGACCTGATGTATTAAAATGGCTTCTAACACTTAAAGAAAGAGAACTCTTTTCTTCGAGGGTCGATTCAGGCTCTGCCCACCACCAAGGAAGCAGTCAGCATGTAAAATGGCCAGCTGGGTGATTAATGGAAGTCAAACTTGGAAGATAGGGCGCCAGAGAATTTAATGGGCTTATTTACAAAAATTGTCCTTAAATCTGATAGAAAAGTACATAGGTCATCATCTCCTTGAAAACTGACCACCATACTCAATTTGAACATCTAAATGGCTTCAAGGGGCTGTGGTCCAGCAAAAGAAAATTGAATGAGAAAGAGAGGACTTTCATGGAGGTAATCAAACAGGTGCCATTATGAGAGTGAGGAAGAGGAGACCCACCTCCAAAATCTCTAACACCACAATCTGGTGTGCAGGAGCGAGCCCCCCCCCCCCCTAGCACCAAGGTCTAAGTAGTGACCCTGTTCATCATGCTACCAAGGTAGGCACTGTGTACGAAGTTCGCTCAGGCTAGAAGATTCAACCAAAATGTGATGAACAGTCTGGGGTATCAAGGAGTCAGTACAGAAAGGTTCAGGTGAGTGCTTCAACAGATGGCACTGCATCCCGCTAGTGTCCGGTTCGGAGGTGACAAAGATGACTTGATACTGCCCAATCTTTATGGGGTAGGTCCATGGAAAAAATCAAGGTTCAAGTGCCCTCTCTCCATAAATTATTTGGGAAGCAAGAGCTCAATGCCCACCCCATGAGTTCAATTGGGGAAGGGCATGGGAACCACAGAGATGAGCGAGAACCACTCAAGGCCATCTATTTCAGCTTAGTGGTCTAATGTCTTCCACATAGCACACCAATGCAGATATGGATATAAAATGATAGAAAGATAGGAGCACTAGAAGATAAAAATATTAGGGGAAAGAATGGAGAAATTATGCTAAACCCCCTTCCTACCAGAGCCAAGAGGTAGGGGGAGTGGCTGATCTGGTTGAGAATTAGTGCATCTAATATGCTATCAACTATAATTTTATGTTTGACTTTTATTTTATCAACTTCCTTGAAAATGGGGCTACTATTTACTACTTTAAAATCAAGAGGAAGTCTACCAAATCAAAGGCCAACTAACTAGAAAGAAGTGAAGGAAAGTGAACTCATGAGTCTGCTTACTTACTCGCATCGCTTGTCTTCGACTTGTCTTGTTAATGACCACTGCAGCAGCCAGGTATCTGAGCACATGAGGGCACATAGTCTGAATGGCATTCAGGTAGGAAGGTTGATATAAGATCATCTCAATAATCAAATCTCTCCCTGGATCATAAAAGAAACCATTTAAGATACAAATTTGACAAGACATAAGTCACAAGCACTTGAATATCAGCTTTATTGGTAAAATAAGAAGTGTTAAAGCAAAAAATTACTCATACTGGAGTAGTATTGAGTGTGGCATAAAGAATCAATAGGAGGTACAACTTTTAAACAGTATTGGAACATTTTGGGTAAGAATGTATCAATATCACTGACACTCCAAGTGAATGATCTTATGTTTACCTTTGGGATGATTGAAAAATACAAATAGTGACCAATGAATAAGCCATGTGCGCTGCTGTAGTACTTGAAGAGGAGAAGTAGTTACACCAGAGTCAATTACTTCTTTCAACCGATTCAAATCTTCCAAGGCATTCTCCCAATGTTGGGTCAAAATTTCTGAGGCCAGTTTTCCCCAGAGACTCACAACAAAATTCTGAAAAGGATCATGGTGATAAGATATCAGGCATTTGGTGACTACCGCAACTAGGTGCTCGATGCCAGGCAAATGTTTTTGAGGGACTAGTGCAAAAGGACCTGCTGGTTTCAATATTAGGGACTTTACAATCAACAAACAAGAATAGCATATTAGGCGGCTTGTCTCATCCTTGAAGGTCAGTGGTATTTGCTAAATTGAGTTCAGTGCTCAGCTTTTCTAAAATTAAAAGCCAATTGGAGGGAAAAACCATATGAAGAAACTACTGTAGAACGGACATGAATTTAAAACCAATGGATGATGGAAAAGGGACATAGTAAACTACAGGTATAATTTTTTTATAACAGCACACTTCAAAGTATCTCTGTAGAGCACATGTAGACATATTTTGAAAGAAGAAAGAGGAAATTGTGAAATAGAGCAAATAGAGAACAAATGGTGAAAAAAAGGCAAATAGTGAAAGAAAAAAAGAGCAAATGGTGAAATAATAAAAGAACAAAGCACTGATTGAAAGGAAATTAATTGGGAATGTTGTGGGGGAGCGGTGTGTGTGTGTATGTCTGTAGGGCCATTCTCCCACCCCCCTTTACATATATCTTTCCCTACCCCTGTGTGAGTGTGTGGGTAGACAATTTTTTTATTTGCCTTCCGATTTTTGATATTATTAATACAAATAATGTTAACCGATTGTATTCTCTTTTCAGAGATATATTTTGTTTAAATCTTTTATAAATATAAGAATAAATATTTAGGAGTTATAAAAGTTATAAATTAGAATTGGTCGTGCGCACTTGGAAGTTCACTTAGAGGTAAGGAAGTTAATGGAATTTCCTCGGGTCGAGTGCCCACTTATTGGTTTCCCTTCCCTCTATAGTAAATAGATTGTAAACAGGGAATATCATCTCTTCTACAGAGTGGAAGCTTGGATAGACTGCGAGAGGGGTTCTCTAGGCGAGTGCTATGCCCAGCCCTGAGACGGAGGGCTTTCTTACCTTGCTTGCCACCTGCACTGCCCCCCTTTTATTGGCCTACTACCACCCCCCACAGTGTACAAGTAAAAATCCTGTACCCCTTTTCATTCGGTTATTTCTCATTTTGTTGTGTGGAAATAGTTGTGTAAATTTGTTCTCTTCACCTGTCATAATTTTTTTGTATCTTGTTTGGATTGGGAAATTTGGCCTCATTTTGTAGTGTGCACACTTTTCTTTTGTAATTGAAATCAGAATAGGTTAATTGTTTGGGTGCGCACCTGTATTATTTCCTTGTAAATTTGAAATTGTAATTATATTTGTAATTTTTTTCTTATAAAGTAAAGGACTGTATATCAAATCATATCAATTCTTCCTTGGGGTTCTCAAGGTTCATAAATTCTAGGATAAGGTTGGAACGTGGGGTTAGTGTTGCCTTCGGCCCGCTACAATGTTAAAACTAGAGCATATTTTTCTAAATTTACGCAATTATGAGTGATTAAAGAGTGAAATATTTTAACATTTTTGGTAGGAATCAATGAGTAAAGTGCATGAACTAGGTACTTTGATGCTTGCAAAATATCAATGCATTTTTCTTTTTCATGAATGTGCATTAAGTTAGGTGAATGCCATAGTGAGGAAGTGATTCAAAGTAAAATGAGTCAAGGCATTCATTGGAGCAATGCAAATAAATTTGGAGCAGAAGTGAGAAAGATAGTCAATAATGTGAGAAGTGTGATTGATGAAATTTGTCATACACAGTTTTGCAAGGTAAATGGAATTGAGACTTGTGACTTAAGGCTGACTTTTGAAGATGAGTCCTTTGATGAGACAGCATTCACTAACTCTGATAACCTGGGAAGGGGCCTGCAAGCTTCAAATTCTAGGGATATGCATAGTACCAAGTCCTGCCTCAGACTTGGAGCCATCTGTGTATAAAGACAAGGGCCTAGTGTAAGAAATGTATGGTCCAAGAAATATGAATGAAGTACTCCCAGTGCTATAGAAGCTTTGTGAGCATAAACTTGGCAACAAATATTCAAAGATGGTATTCGTGAGGGCAGAAAGATGGGAGCCACTGGCCAAAAAGTTACCCCAAAACTCTTGAAGGATTTTTATAGCACTGAATCTGAAAGATTTAGAGAATGATTGGAAACACTACTTACTATAGGCTTTAAAAAAAAAAATTATGAGCCCATCTGGTGACTGCCTACTTTGACAGCCAAGTACTAGGCTACATTAAAATAATATATAAAACAAAACAATAACAATTAAAAAAGGAAAAGGGCAATAAGCAGGAAGCCCACTCGGGCATTGATGAAAGGCTTGCCTCACCCTGGCAAGAGAATGTGCGACCTACATAGAAACGACAGCAAACAACAGTTAAAAAAAGTGGAGGTGGCCCGCCTCCTCCAAAAACTCAAAGCTCACAAGTCAGTGTGCACAAATCTGTTCCAAGTACAAGAGACAAGCAGTAACGACCCCGCTCATCCAGGTACCAGGACAGGTAGAGTGTGCAAAGATCACCTAGACTGGGACATTCAACAAGAATGTGCCAAACAGTCTGGGGGACAATGCAGTCACCGCAATAAGGAGCAGGCAGGCACTCCATCCGGCGAGCGTGTCCAATTCAGAGACGACAGAAAGCAACCTGAAGCCACCACGGCATTGAGGGGTAGGTCAATGGGAAGGGTTGTGGCTCAATGACATGCAACTTTAGCTTCCCCTCAGCCATCTCCCATCTTCTTTGCCAAGGAGCCCAGAGAGCTGCCCCTTATTCCTGCCATGTAATCAGTTTGAGGAAGAGCAAAACACTGTTCTGGTCACCGAGTCCTCTCTGACTCTTTGGCACCCTCATTCCTACATTCCAGGAACCTAGCAGAAGATAATCTCGACATCTGCCCAGCTCACCAATACCATAGCATAACAGATATCGCAAACCAGGGGATGCAAAGATTCCAATGCCTTGAGAGAAATCAGAGCGCTCTGTGAGTCACTATAAATCACAATCCAGTGGTCTCCCAAATGGCATGGCGCATAATCTCCCATAGTGAGCAGTGTATTTGAATCAGCTTGGCCGCGAAGACAGACACAGCACCTGGCAGAGCTCAGCTGACTTCAAACAGAGGGGATATGGCATGGAAACCGCCCCCCTCTTGGAACTTGGAGCCATCCATATACACTGGCAGGGTTCCAGCGTGACATAGTGCGCTTGAAAAAAGATGACTGCAAAACACCCGGCACTGTAGAAACAGCGCCGGGTGACATCCTGGGCAGAACCAGGGGCGTGACTGGCCCGAGAGATATACTCAGTTCTTAAAGGACTTTCTTGGCCCTAAACCTGAAGGGCTTAAAACTCGTATCCATAGTAGAGCATCGAACGAACAAAGGATCGCTAAAAAGGTAAGGCAGTAGCCCTATCATCGCCCCAGGTACTGAATGTCACAGAGCGGGTACAAGAGACTAAGACTGTGGTGGAGCAAATATGAGTGTGTGTGAAGGGCCATTCTCCCACCCCTTTTTCCAATACCCACCCTCTCCCTCCCTCTGTAACGATGTCTGTGTAAATGGGAATGTTTTTTTTTATTTATATTTTTTATATATAATATAAAATTGATTTTCATATTTGTCTAAAATGTTTCTTTTCTCTCCCTCAGCTATTCACAATTTGTAATATACCAGGCCACTCTAATACATTTTACAAGATAGTTTCTTTGCTACCTAAAATTATTTTAACAAACAAATTGTTGATTATTGTTGTTTAGAGGGGGCACTCTTGTAAAATTCCCAAAATAGATAAACATTACCTGCCTTTTGTAAAATGGCTGGCATTCGAGATTTGGAAAGTACAGATTGGAGATATTGTGAGTCCCATTTGTAAGGAGGAGGGCTTCTATATAGCCTCTCAACATTATTTCAAGCTCGGAGGTGCCATTTTGTTATAAGTCCTAGGCATCTTGCCCGCTCAAGTGGCAGCTGACAGGACTTTCCCCTTTGCACCACGTGAGGCCTTTCCTTTTGTTTGTTTATTTATTGACTGTTGTAGTCGCAAAATTCTTTTTGGGTTGTTCAATTTTTTATAGAAGTTTTTTGGGATTGATTGATAGTATTCATAAGATAGGATTAATTGTATATAAATAAGTAACGAGATCTCAAATTTAATCACCCCTCTCTATTGTAAATATTTATACCATATTTTTTGTAAGTAAAGGATTGTACATACAATCTGTTTAATTTCTCCCTCAATTTCTCACATCCGAATTAGTGTAGGAAGCGGGTTAGATAGATTGGGGTTAGCCTAGATTTTTGGCCCGCTACAAGGCATCGGTCAAATACAAAACCAAGGAAACAGTGCGAGTCCACCACTTCAAGGCGCACCCCATTTAGAAACAAGTCTGGGTTGGGATGGAGTCATGGATGGTGACAGAAGTGCACCACCTTAGTCTTGGCCAAGGAAAACCGAAGCCTGTGTGATTCAGTAAGGTTCAATGACTGTTGGAGTCGATGCTCCAGAGTTGGCATCTGGGCCGTGCCAAAAATGATTGAAAAGTCGTTGATATACAGTGTAGCGAGAGCATCTTCCAGCAGCACTGAGGTGATGCTTTGATGATCGGGGCAAAGAGTGTGACACTAAAGACACCCTCTTCCTGCTCCATTGGGCCAGAGAGGGCTCCACCCACCCGCAAAAATTCTGATATAAAGATTGGGAGGCGTCCTCTCAACCCCATTGTGTGGAGAGTCTCCATGATACTGTATCACCATGCAATATCATAGGCCTTCTCCAGATCAAAAAACACTGTGACGTTAGTGCTGTCTATGAAGGAAAGCCTCACAGATGGCATTTTCCAGTCAGAGCAGAGCAACCGATGTGGAGTGGAACTTGCGGAAACTGTACTGTGCAGAACAGAGATAGCCTCCACTGTCCAGCATCATCAACTTGCACACGCAGGAAGTTAAGAGAGATTGGGTGGAAAATGGCCATGGTAGAGTGAGCTCTTCTAAGTTTGCAAAAAGCGAGCACAGTAGCGATTCACCAGGAATCTGAGAGGTTACCCTCTACCCAGATCCTGTTGAACAAATCTAACAGAAATGCCCTGCCTCACTCACCCAGGTGTCAAAGCATGGTGTGTGGGACATCGTCCTGACCAGGGAAGGTGTCTGCACACGAGGCGAGCGAATAACAAGGAAGCGTTTGAAGTCAGCGGGCTAAAAAACGCCGGGTAGCCTCTGAATGATAGCTCCAGTGCAATTCTGCTCTTTGTCTGGGACTCCCTACCCAGGGAAGCAAGGGGGCGGAAATGCCAATCTTGGCTTGGTCGCTTACCGAAAGTTCAGCAGACCTGTCTGTCCCCACAGGAGAGGAGCCCCCCCCCCGTCTTTTTATTTTGGGGGAGAGGAGGGTGGGGAATGAACCCGCTTCTCTCCTCCGCCGGCGGGAGGCCCTAGGCAAGATCCTTCTCTGAAATGGAGAAGGTCTTGCCTATCATATGAGCAACAGCCATGGGAGGAGATCCCTCCTGTCCTTGTGAGGCCTCAGTCACCCGAGCCATCTGAGGAGCAGCTTGAAAAGTGGCAGATACAGGTTTAACCGGATAGAAGATCCTACCATCTGAGGCGGGGTCACCTCAGGAGGGGGGGGGGGCGCTCCCCCTCCAAGACATATCAGATCCCATTTGAGGTACCTTTTTTACCAAATGCTAGTGAACCAGCATTCATCAAGAAAGAGAGGGGAGCACGTACAGTGCCCCCTGTAGGCTGTTAGCGCGTGTGTGCAGGATATTAGGGTGCAAGGACTGACAGGCCCTGCTATCCCTTGCTTGACCCCCTGATGGGAATGGCCCTATCAATGTGCTCAAACCTGGAGCGGGCAACTTTCAGCCACCTGCGTGTTCTTGGCAGTCCCTTGTGAAAGAAAAGGAGGGACTGCCACTGGAAAGAGGGCAGAGAAGGGGGTGAGGGGGAGTCACCTAGCACAGGGGGTGGGGGTATTTCATCATTGTGCATGGTGACCCCTTTTTAGCACAGGACGCAAATGCGAGGGGTGAACACGGGGCTGGCAAAGTCAGCTGCTGCCTTTTGAGGCCACTCTTCCCAACTAGTGACCTGGCAGCTCCACCTTAGGCATGGCGTAAAGTCGATAGACTGTGAAAAGGAAAGAGAGAAAGGGGATGTGAGGATGGGGGTTAAGCAGGTTGCTAAAAACCCACCTCTCAAAAGCAGTGCTCAGGGGTGAGGGGGCCTTGTCCCCTCCCCACTCAGCTCTGATCTGTGATGGTTGGATGAGAAATATTAGGTTGAGGAATAAGTTCTTGCATTTTTTAAATGTTGTGTTGATTTAAGTTTTGTTGACGTGATTTATGCACATATTAAGAAACACTAATAAATAATGAGCAAAATTTGCAAAGGTTAGACTACGTCTTGAGGTTGAGTAATAAGTCATTGCAGCTTATTTAAAAGTTGTGTTAATTTAATTTTTGTTCTGTACCCTCAAAATGGAATGTCAAGTTGAAAGAAAGGCGCATTTAGGATACTTGTTGTTATTCATTTTCAATTGAGACGGGAACAATGCAAATGCAGCCAAAGCTTATCTCAATATTTGTGCTGTGTGCGGAGAAAATGCTTTATCAGAAAGGACAGCTCAATGGTAGTTTTCACGTTTCAAAACCGGTCATTTCAATCTTAATCATGAAGAACGTTTTGGTCGGCCCATTAAGTTGGATGAAGAACAATTGAATGACCTTCATGAAAATCCTCATCAATCAACTAGAGAATTGGCTGTACAATTGGTGTGATCAGAAAACTGTAGTGAATCACCTTCATTCAATGGGGAAACTTCAAAAACTCGGTGCATGTGTTCCGCACGCTTTGAGCGAAAGCAACAAACTTCAACGCTCCATGATTGCCGCAGGTTTGCTTGCTCGTCACAAGGCTACTCGTGGACATAAGGGCAGATTTCTTCACTGCATCATCACTGGTGACGAAAAGTGGTGTGTTTATGTCAACATGAACCATCAAAAACAATGGCTTAGCCCCAATAAAAAAACACTTCTGCGGTTAAAGCAAGGACTTCATCCACGAAAGACGATGCTGTGTGTGTGGTGAGATTGTGAAGGCATCATTCTTTATGAGCTCCTTGCGAACAAAGAGATTGTTAATGCAGAACTCTACATTCAACAAATGTATCGACTCTCCGAAGCTATGCGACCTCATCGACGTTATGGAGTCCTTCTGCAACACGACAATGCTCATCCTCACATCGCCAATATGACAAAAGACGCCATCCAAATGCTTAATTGGGAAATCCTGCCGCATCCTCCATATTCCCCAGACTTGGCTCCATCGGATTTCCATCTGTTCCAATCGCTCTGCAACAATTTGTGTGGTGTTTCATTCAATACTGATGTGGAATTAAGAACCTGGTTAGATGAATTCTTTGAGTCAAAATCCAGAGATTTTTATTGCAGAGGCACCGAAAAACTAGTTGAACGTTGGAAAGAAGTCGTAAATATGAATGGAGAATACATTATTGATTAAATTGCATATTATCAATTAAAAATGAAGTTTTTCTAAAATTGTTAATGGTAATGAATAAATTTGATAAAACCGCAAGAACTTATTCCTCAACCCAATAACTAGTCTCCTTCTACCCTGTGAAATTAGAGGCTGACCATAGAAAGTTGTAGTAGAGATTGTATGCAAAGTGAGGAAGGTAAGAGGACAGGGTGTCAGAAAGGAGAAGATTTTTTTTAATTCTATAGAGGCTAAGCTGGGGCCATACAGGGCAGCAAATTGCCGTGCCCCTTACCGGGTTACCATAGGCACTGTTGAGATCAGCCAATCATCAGAAATGATGAACATTCTGAAATAGTGAGTTACTTATATGATAATATATGGTACCTAATTAGAATAATAGGAAAATAGATTTAAAAGATATCTTGGTATTGAATGCATTTAAAATAAGTATTTGACTCAATCTTGCATTAAACTGAGTTCCCTTACCTTGTCTGTGACAGGTACAAGAACTCTATACAAATACAAATAATCCGCAGCAGCAGAATAGTTCCCACATTCATATTGGAATTTTGCAAAAGTAAAAAATGTGTCCAACATTTCTGGTCGAAACTGAAAAAGTTGTACAAATTACTTATTGTATTTCATTCCTGAATAACATGTATATCCAATATTTATTAAAGAATTAAGGAAATAACTAATCACTCAAATATACATACATCATGCTTTTCTGACAAGAAGTTTATAAGGCTCTGTTGATCTCTTGATGACTGAAGTTGCTTTTGAACATCCTCATCTTTAAAAATTTGAAAAATTGGCTCTGTTTCAGCCTGTCATCAGAAAATGATAAGATACACAAAATCAGACATAGAAGAAAATGATTTGATAGATTAATACATAATTTAATAAAATAAAGAAAATCAGAAAAATATTCATCGGAAAAGAGGGGGGTAATCATAGTCATTCAAGTAGTTTAACCCTTTCGGTCTGTGCAACACTTTAAGTGTTAAAAGAATAAAGACTACTCTTTTACTTTACAAAAAATACTAAACTGACCTGCAGTCGCTTTAATTCACAAACAACTTTTGGTCTTTGATCAATGAGTTCAACCGACATTTCTTTATCAGGATAGAGGGTCTTGTAGATATCCATAGCAAAATCAACCATGTTTGTATTTGATAAGACATCCAGTCTTGCCAGCCATAGATCAGTTTCATCATAATTCTGCAAATCCAAATTTCTTTATTCCAAATTGTAAATTAATAAAAGTTCATCTCTTAAAAGGATTGCAATTCCTAATCATATCAATGACACAAAAACACTATCAAAAAATGAAATAGAAAAAAATTCATAGTGAATGAATATATGGATATAGGGGGGCATTTTCCCCATTCTGTGTCATATTTTCACAAGTTTGCTTTATTGATAAAATTTAACTAAATATTATTGACTTACCTCTATGATTTCCATTAAATTTTGTAGTAACAAAATTGGAATTGAATTGTTATTACTAGTAAAGCTGCAACCAAACTTAACATTAACCTCAGTTAGTAAAACAAAGCAAAATGATAGGCCTAAGGGGTCCAATGGAGACACAAAGCCAGGAAGGATTTTCTTTTAAATTTTAGCATAATTATTTGGGTGGCACTGATGATTAAATGGCTGCCCCCCCACTATTAACAATAGACTAAAAGAGAAAATAAATATTTTTTATTTAAGGTGCACATCCACTGAAATCATAATTAGGCCTATCATGTCTATAGTAAAAAAAGGAAAAGATAAAAACCAAGCAAAAAAAGAAGGCTCATGTGCCAGATAGAGGCCCATTTCCTTCTGGGCATGAAGGGGCACAACATCAGTCCGGGTGTGCATGAATCTCCCAAGGACTCAGGAGAGGTGGTGGAGACCATGCATGTACCAGTACTGGGATAGATACCACTAATATAGCTCTGCCAGACTAGGGCATACAATAAAAAGATGCCTCTAACTATTGGGGGAAAAGGGGCCAAGCAGTTTTGACAGAAATGTTCAGGGCTGCACTCAATCAAATGGTACTGCATCGTGTAAGCCTGTCTGATTTAGAGGTGACAAAAAACAACCTGAAACCAACCATCAAGGGTTAAGGGTCCATAGAAAATATCATGGCTCTATGCCATGCCACAATAAATACAAGCCTGCCATCTCCAATTTTATTTACCATGCAGCCCTATTCCATACCATGTAGTCAGAATGGGAAAGAGAAAAATGATGGTTTGAGTAATCCAAATTTGTGCTGACAGTCTGATGCTTTCATCAGCACACTCACTACCCACAATCACTCCATGTCTAAGACAGAAAAAGAAGAAAATCGCCATCCTCCCGGGTCACCACAGAAGTGGCATCATGAATACTGTGAACAAGGTAGGATACTACACCTCAAGGGCATTCAGCACACCATGTCACAATAAATCAAAATTCAGGCTCCAAACTGTATGATGTGCAAATGTCAATACTAAGTGATGTATTGCAACCAGTTTAGCCCTGAAAACAAGCAGCACCTGGAAGATCTTTTAAATAGCACCGAGGGCATAAGTTGCCCACCCCAAAATGTAACAAAAAGGAAAATAGAAAACAAAAAAAAAATGAAGTGCCTGGAAGAGGACTGTTGACTTCAAACAGGAAGGGCAGGGGGAATTGAAGTTAACCCCTTCTTCATATTTGGAGCCAACCATGTACACTGGCAAAAAAAATGTCAGTGTACATGTCGATGATCACCTATGGATGCGTATAAGCCACATCCGTAGTCTAGTTTAGAATGAATAAAGGAGCAGCAGGAATATGATAAAAGAGTAGTCCTATCAGCACCTCTTAGTGCTGAATAATCTGGTGCAGGTGTGTTCTTCACAGCTCAGGTGTTGGTAAAAGACAAGACTAAGGAAATTATGCAACTCCAGACAAGCCTCGTTTATAAACAGATCAGGGTTGGGTTGTAGTCCAGAATGGTGGCAGAAGTGCACCACCTCAGTCTTGGCCAGAGAAAACTGAAACCTGTGTTCTTTGATATGAGATATACTATTGATGCATATTACAATCAGCACTCTTAGGTAGGCATCTGGGTTACACCGAAGGAGATTGACTGCAGCAGAGCAGGCACCCACTGCCATTGCACCACTGACTGTGACATATCATGCCACAAACAATTGAACAGCATGCAGTGTGGCGTGCCATTATTACACAGCCAGATATTAATGTAACTCATCTTCTTTTCATTGCTTAATCTCATTTGCAGTGAAAGTGGCTTGATAAATATCACTTAGAGCAGCCACATCAATTCTCAGTCTTCGATCATCACCATTTTTAGAAGTGTACAGCGCATCAACCGAGCTCGTTGTTCACAAACAATGAATGTTAACACCAGCACAACAAGAAATTTCAACAATGATACTGGTGATGGACACTGCAGCTTCAGCACACTTAAGAAGAGCAAGGGTCTCAGCAGACAATGTTGACTTGACAACACATGGGTCATTCCATATGAAATCAACCAATTTTGGGGGAAATTTTAAGTCACCATCACCGATTTTGATGAAAATTGGTATACAGGTTGAATTCGATGAGAGAAAAACAATGAGACACTTCCCAGCCATCAATTTTGAATAGCTCAAAAGTTATAACCTGTCAAAGTTGAGAAAAATTGTCAAATTTCTTGATACCAGCATTGATAAAAAAATTATTTCTCCCTTATTATAGCACATAAAACAATGAATTATGTATTTTTTTTTAAGCTTAAGGGTTGCTCTAAACATTTTTAACAACAAAATTAATTTTTGGTAAAAAAGTTTTTTTGACCTTAAAGGTCAACTTTTGACCTTAAAGGTCAACTTTTGACCTTTAAAAAAATATATTGGTATCAATAAATTTTTGTGTAATTTTTTTTTATAAATATATATGCCTTTAGACTACAATATAAGATAAATTTCATTATATCAGGAGTTATGATCAATTTTGTAACCATTGGTATGCCAATTTTTACCTATTTTTATGTTATAAATTTTACCTATTAGGTGTTACTTTATAAACTATGAAAGCTAATTTAAAATTTTTTCTTTTTTTTCAGAAAGTTTAATATTTAGATAAAAAAGTAATTAATAATTTGCATTACCAATTATTTGTATTTTAACAAATTATTATGGATGAGAAGAGAAAGCATTTTTTAAATATTAAGTATTGCTGCGATCCTTACAAAGGTCACAAAAAATTAATAAAGAAAAATCTGAGACTAATTTCAGAAGACTTAATAAGAGAATATCCAAAATTAAAAAATTTTAAGGACCAAAAAATCTGTGATAACTGCAGAAAAAAGATACCTGATGATGATAGTTCTTCATCTCAAAATACGAATCCAAGCCTTTCAGAAGAAAGAATGGAAATTGAGCCAATTACTGAACAGGAAGAATCACAAGAAGCATTAACTGAATTAAATAAATCATTAATAGCTATTGGAGAGTCACCAGTCAAGAAATTTAAAATGGATGTAGTAAAAAAATATAGTTCAGATAAAATGAATGAAATTCAAAAATCCATATCAAGTAAACTCAGAACTGTAGGCTCTGCAACAAAATATCCATTACCCTTGGATCAAGACCCAGAGTCTTCTAGAACAGAATCAAGTAAAGATGGTGAAGAAATGATAAATCAACTGAAAGAGAAATTTCAAACTACTAGTAAAAGGTCTGAGCAGCTGCAAATCTTAACTGTTTTGCCAAAAAGCTGGAGCTTATCCAAAATTAAATCTGAATTTAATGTTACTAATTACATGGCCAGACAAGCTAAAAAACTAGCAATGGAAGAAGGAATAATGTCATTGCCAAGCAAAAGAAAAGGTATATTTCCAATAGAAACAATTAAAGTAGTAGAAGACTTTTATAAAAATGAAGAAGTAAGCAGAATTATGCCAGGGAAAAAAGATTTCAGAGTGTTAGAAAAGATGGACAGAAAACTCATGAACAAAAATACTTAATTTTGGGAAATTTAAAAGAAATTTATCATTTATTTAAAAAAAAATACCCAGACACTAAGATTGGCTTTTCAAAATTTGCTGAGCTGAGACCCAACAAGTGTGTATTAGCTGGTGGTGCAGGAACTCACAGTGTGTCTGTTTGCACACATCATCAAAATGTTAAACTGATGATTATTGGTACAAGGCTATCACAGTTGACAAAAGACAGTGACCTGCATTTAGATGATTACAAAACATGTCTATCATTCATTACATGTGACCCTCCAACTTATGAGTGCTATTTTGATGAATGCTCAGAATGTTTTTCTAAAATAGACGAACTAAAACTATATGTTACTAAAATTTTGGATGACAATATGATTGATGAGGTAAATTACAAGCAGTGGCTCTTAACTGATCGCTCAACTTTAGAGCTTGTTTCAAGAACAACTGAAGAATTTATAGACACTTTTACCTTAAGTCTTCTCAATTTAAAAAAACATGATTTCATAGCAAAAAAGCAGGCACAATTTTGTTCAACTAAAAAAGAAGAACTAAAAGATGGTGAAATCTTAGTAGTATGCAATTTTGCTGAAAATTACTCATTCCTTCTTCAGGATGCAGCACAAGGGTACCACTGGAATAACTCCCAAGCTACATTACATCCCTTTCTTTGCTACTACAAAGATGCTGGGGAAACACAACACATAAGTTTTGTTGTGATTTCAAACTGCTTGAAGCATGACACTGTTGCAGTCCATTTATTTAAAAAAAACTTATTGAATTTTTAAAAAAAGAACTCAAATTCCCAATAAAAAAAATTATATATTTTTCTGATGGAGCTGCGTCACAATATAAAAATTTTAAAAACTTTATTAATTTATGTCACCATAAATCAGATTTTGGATTGGAAGCAGAATGGCATTTCTTTGCTACATCTCATGGAAAAGGACCATGCGATGGTGTAGGGGGCACAGTAAAAAGACTAGCAGCAAAAGCTAGCCTGCAAAGAGCATATAATGATCAGATAATGACTCCTCAACAGCTCTTTGATTTTGCTGAAAGACACATTAAGGGAATCAAATTTTCATATGTCCCAAATAGTGAATACATCGAAGAAAAAAATTATTTGCAAGAAAGATTTGACCAGGCCTCCGCAATAATTGGTACCCAAAAATTACACAGTTTTGAGCCAGTTAATGAAAATGAACTAAGAGTGAAAATAATATCATCTGCATCAGAATTCAAGAAAGTGAAAATATCCTATACAGAGGCAATACTATTGGAGGATGTAAAAGGATTTGTCACTGCTAAGTATGATGACAAATGGTACTTAGGGTGTGTATTGGATACCAATGTTGAGAAAATGACTGTTAAAATAACATTCCGAGAACCAGAAGGACCATCAAATTCATTTAAATATCCAAGAAAACCAGATGTATTAGTATTGCCATTAGATGACATATTGAGCATGGTTGAGCCTGTAACAGCAACAGGAAGAACTTACAAACTATCTAAAAATGAACAATTAAAATCAACAAAAATAATGCAGAAAAAAATTGATTCCTAAATTATTATAAAAAGAATAAATTCATTTTGGGAGGTTGGGTGGGACCTGTGGCTTTTTTGCTGAGCTATCAGGAGTGGCCCCTTAGGCGATGGGGATACCAGCAGTTATGCAGGTATCTTAACTGTTGGTAGTGGCTCTGCCACCATTGACCATAGCAAATTATAAATTAAATACATAGGTAGGTAGCTTTAAAAATATTTATAATTTTAAATAAAAAATTACTGAAAGTTCATTTTTTCTTGTAGGCAGGATTTAACACATATCTATAGAATTAATGATTCTAATACACGAGTATATATTAAAAGCATTCAAATATAATACTTAGGCATCTAATAATTGATAACTAACTCTGTGAATATGACGTAACTCTGTTAATATGACAAAGATGCATATCAAAAAAATTTATTTGTGAAGATAGCAAAAAATGGCCATACCAGTGGTTACAAAATTGATCATAACTCCTGATATAATGAAAAACCCAGAATGAAATTTATCTTATATTGTAGTCTGAAAAAAAAATTACACAAAAATTTATTGATACCAATATATTTTATTTAAAGGTCAAAAGTTGACCTTTAAGGTCAAACAAATTTTTTTTACCAAAAATTAATTTTGTTGTTAAAAATGTTTAGAGCAACCCTTAAGCTTAAAAAAAAATACATAATTCATTGTTTTATGTGCTATAATAAGGGAGAAATAATTTTTTTATCAATGCTGGTATCAAGAAATTTGACAATTTTTCTCAACTTTGACAGGTTATAACTTTTGAGCTATTCAAAATTGAGGGCTGGGAAGTGTCTCATTGTTTTTCTCTCAGCAAAATCAACCTGTATACCAATTTTCATCAAAATCGGTGATGGTGACTAAATGTCCCTTGTTGAATTCGGATGGAATGACCCACATTGGATTTTCCTAGTCTGCCAGGAATACAATAAATGCTGTAATATTTTCCCCTTCTTTTGTTCTATGTAATTACCTACTCATTTCTTTTAATTTTTTTCATTAGAATATTTAATTAGATTATTGTTAGAATAATTTTAATTAAATACAAAGGGCGGTCAATAGGTTTTGCGAATCAGTAGGGCAAAACAGAGGAAGGGAGATGGCTGTTTGTGGGGGGTGTTAGGACAAACTATGACAAGTCAGAACCTGCAGCCGCACGCTCCTGCCTCATCTATTTAAGAAGCAGTAGCTAATCGCCGATCGTCAGTCACAAATTTTTCAACAATGGAGAAGGTTGAGCACCGCGCAGTGATCAAAGTTTTGACCACGGAACGTGGCCCGTGTGGAGAGGAGCAGCCTCGAAAATCAAGAGGTGAAGGTCGAAGAAATCGAGCGAATACTTGGAATATCACATGGAAGTGTTATCAACATCATCCACGACAATTTGGCCATGATCAAGGTCTCTGACCGTTGGGTCCCTAGAAACCTAACAAAACCTCACACCCCATGATCAACTTCAACGTCTTCAAAGTTTGGAGGAGCTGCTGCTCCTGTACAAAAAAGACCCGGCGGGATTCGAGTCACACATAGTGACAGGTGATAAAACGTGGGTCCATCACTGGGATCCCGAGACCAAGCTCGAATTTTAATTTTTTTTTTTCAAGAGGCTATCTAGCGACTGCGCACTTGGGCATAAGTCGACGCAAACAAACAGCCCAGTTCTAGGCTACTTTAAAATAAAAATTTTAACAGAAACAATAAAAAGGGGATAACAATCAGGGAGCAAGCTCCGGCGTCAAGGGGAGGTCCCCCTCCCCCCGCGCAGTAGCCTGCAACCTACAAAAAACAAACAAACAAACAACAATAACAAAAAAACAAGTTAAATACAAGGGAGAAGGCCGGCCTCCCCCCAAAAGTCTATCAGTCCACCAGTCATGGTGCACGCACTCGACCCGAGTACAAGGGACAGGCGGTAGCGACCCCAACCATCTCGGTACCGGGAAAAGGTAACGTGAGCGAAGATCACCCAGACTGGGACATTCGAAAAGAATGTGCCGAACAGTCTGGTGAACGACGCAGTCGTCGCAATAGGGCGCAGGCGAGCGCTCCATCAAATAGCGATGCGTCACACAAGTGTGTCCGATTCGGAGACGACAGAAAGCCACCTGAAGCCGTCGCGGCATTGGGGGATAGGTCCATGGGAACAGTCGACCGTCTCCCATCTTCTTTGCCAAGCAGTCCGAAGAGCTGCCCGTATTCCTGCCATGTAGTCGGTGTGAGGAAGAGCGAAACGCTGGCCCGGTCGCAGAGTCCTCGCGGACTCTTTGGCGCCCTCATTCCCGGCAATTCATACATGTCCAGGAACCCAGCAGAAGATAATCTCGACATCTGCCCGGCTCGCCATAACCGTGGCGTCACGGATATCAGCAACCGGGGGATGCGGAGATTCCAATGCCCCGAGAGCACTCAGGGCGCTTTGTGAGTCGCTATAGATCACAATCCGGTCTCCGAACCGGGCACGTCGCGTAATCTCCAGTACCGAGTGGTGTATTGCCACCAGTTCGGCCGTGAAGACAGACGCAGCACCTGGCAGAGCCCCGCTGACTTCAAACAGAGGGGATACAGCGTGGAAGCCGACCCCCTCTTGGGACTTGGAGCCATCCATATACACTGGCACGGTTCCAGCATGACACGAGGTGTGCTCCAGAACGGTCCAACACAATACTCCCGGCGCCGTACAAGCTTTGGGAGCAGAGGCGTGGCGACAAATAGCCAAATGTGGTACCCTCCAGGTGGCGTCCTGGGCAGAACCAGGGGCGCCACCGGCCCGAGAGCAATACCTAGCTCTCGAAGAGTTTCCTTGGCCTAAACCCAAAGCGCTTAGGGTATGACTGTTGTCTATCGGCGGCATAGGCACCGTCGAAATGAGAAGCGGATGCAGTGACAGCTGTTGGCGACCGAGGGAGGCGCCGGGCTCGCGCGTACAGGCGAGTGATGCACTGCACGCGGCGCAGAGCGAGTGGCATCTCCCCAGCATCGACCAACAGGCTCTCAATGGGGAAAGTGCGGAAGGCACCGGTCGCAAGGCGAAGGCCGGTGTGGTGGATCAAATCCACCTGCTTCAATAAACGCTCGGCTGCAGGTGCATAAAACTCGCATCTGTAGTCGAGCTTCGAGCGAACAAAGGATCGATAAAAAAGTAGGGCAGTAGCCCTATCAGCGCCCCAAGCGCTGAACTTCATAGAACGGAAAATGTCCATGGCGCGGGTACAAGAGACCCTAAGGCTGCGAATATGAGCCTCCCAGGTGACGCGTTGGACGAATAACAAGACCGAGGAAACGGTGCAATTCCACCACATCCAGGCGCACCCCATTAAGACACAAATCTGGGTCGGGGTGAAGCCGAGGGTGGCGGCAGAAGTGCACCACCTTAGTCTTGGCCAAAGAAAACCGACACCTATGCGCTTCGGCATAGCGAGAGACGTGGTTCAATGCCTGTTGGAGTCGACGCTCCAGAGTTGGCATCTGGGCCGCGCCAAAAGAGATCGAAAGGTCGTCCACGTAGAGCGTAGCGAGAACATCTTCCGGCAGCACCGAGGTGATACCGTTGATGCTCAGGGCAAAGAGTGTGACACTGAGGACACTTTCCTGCGGGACACCCTCTTCCTGCTCCTTTGGGCCGGAGAGGGCCCCCCCCCCCCGTACGCGGAATCGACGATCTCGCAAAAATTCAGATATAAACATTGAGAGGCGTCCCCTTGCCCCCATCGTGTGGAGAGTCTCCATGATACCGTATCGTCATGCGATATCATAGGTCTTCTCCAGATCGAAAAACACCGTGGCGTCGTGCTGTCTACGAAGGAAGGCCTCGCAGACGGCATTTTCTAGTCGGAGCAGAGCATCCGACGTGGAAGGGAACTTGCGGAAGCCGCACTGTGCAGAAGACAGATGGCCTCCGCTGTCCAGGAAAAAGGCTAATCTAACATTTACCAATTTCTCCATCAACTTGCACACGCAAGGGGTTAGAGAGATTGGGCGGAAACCGGTTGGAGTAGAGTGATCTCTCCCCGGTTTGCGAAAGGCGAGCATAGTAGCGATCCGCCAGGAGACCCTCCAACCAGATCCTGTTGAACAAATCTAACAGAAAGGCCATGCCTCGCTCACCCAGGTGTCGAAGCATGGCGTACGGGACATCGTCCGGACCATGGGCGGTGTCCGCGCACGAAGCGAGAGTGGAGCGCAACTCACTCACAGTAAACTTGTCGTTGAAGGGTTTCCGCCTCTGGAGGTAAAGTCCAGCCGGCGGCCTTCCGCGACATAACGACGTGCATTGAATGCTGGCGGAGCAGCATCCCGGCTAGAGAATGCGGAAAAAGCGGTCGCTTATAGCGCATGTAGGCATAACGCTTCTGTATGAGGGCCGTCTCACACTCGGCCGACCACCATGGGAGTGGTCAGCGTGCAAAACGGTCAGACGTCCTAGGAATAGTAGTCAGGCCCGCAGCGATGAGGTTGCCGGAGAAGAACTCAACGGCCTCATCTACCGACCTAAACTCCTCGACTGATAGAAAATTCAGTCATTTCCTGAAATGCAGGCCACAGCGCCCGCGCCAAGCACCACCGAGGTGGGCTCTCAGGCGGCAGTTGCCCTGAAAATGATATTTGAATGGGAAAGTGATCACTACCATGGAGGTCATCGACCACTCCCCAATCAAAATCAGGCTGTGCATCTGAAGAGCACAAAGATAGGTCAAGGCAAGAAAATGAAGCGGTTCTCGGACAGTGATGCGTAAACTCACCCACGTTTAGGACACCCATCTCAAGCTCTTCAATCAGATCGGCAAGGACTTGTCCCCTGGGATTTATGGAGTAATCTCCCCAGAGAGGATGCCTGCCATTCAGATCTCCAAGCAAGAGATAGGGCCTCAGGAACCGTGCCACGACGCGGCGGAAGTCCTCCGCGTCGAAGTCAGCTGACGGTGAAATGTATGCAGAAGTGATAGTATACCTCCTATCCAGGTGCAGCTGCACAGCCACTGCCTGGAAAAGGAGGTATCTAAAGAGAAAGGAAGAACGAAGATATCATGCTGGGTGTAAACCGCGCATCCCCCAGCTCGGCCATCCCGCGGTGGTGGGGTCGCTAAACCCTTATACCGCAGGAGGGAGGGCAGGGGGCACGCGCCTAGCATGGTCTCCTGCAAAAAGATAGCTAACAGGGAACGGGACGAGACGAGCCTCCGCAGCTCCTCCCAGTTGGACCGGAGTCCACAGCAATTCCATTGAATGAATATGCCCTCCAGGCCTAGCTCGGAGACGCGGGGGCCCTCCTCGAACTGAAGACCCTCACGGAAATGGCCGTACGCTTCCCGGGGGCAGAACCCCGGGCGCTGTTGGCACTGTCGCCTTCGAGGACTTATTTGGGGAGGTTGGGCTCGCCATGCGAGTCTTTTCCTCCCTCCGCCTTGAAACCTTAGGCGGGCGTTGCGGCTTGGGAGGCGGGGGGCCCTCTTTTCGAGGAACCACCGTCTCCGAGCCACTCGCTCCACATGGGGGCGTGGGTGAAGGAGCCGAAGCTCCTTTGTTGCTGTCCTCCTTTCCGGGGGACAGCTTTAGGAACCCCAGAAGATGGCCTAGCGACCATCTTCAGGGGTGTGAGTCTAACAACTCGGTGGAGGCGCATGGCCGTTTCGCCTTACGGGAAACGGTCACGCTGGGGGAAGAGGGGGGATCCCTGGTTTTAGACGGGGCTAGGTATGAACCCTTTTTGCTGCATGCTTTACCAGGGGAGCGCCCGGGTGTAGTAGAGCCCGCAGAAGGGCTCCGAATGGGCGCGGTTAACAACTGTGCTCATTGGCCTGGATGGGCCAGGAGCAGAGGGTGCCTTTCTAACTATTGAGGCATATGATGTCCCAGGCAGAGCCGGGCGTGCCAGGACCAAGTCCTTAGCCTCGCGGAATGAGAGTCGATCCTGGGCCTGAACGGCCAGGATTTCTTTCTTCAGGAGATATGCACCACATTGCTTCGAAGAAGCAGGGTGCGGCTCTCCGCAAATGACACGCTTGGCCACACACAATTTGGACTTAGCGTGTGCGACCTTGGAGCATTTTACACAGACTTCGGGTGACCCCGACTTTGCACGTCTACATGAGCGATTCAAATGGCCGAAGCAGTGACAGTAATAGCACCGCCGTGGCAGTGGCACGAATGCCTTCACGCGGTAGCAGTACCAACCGTCATGCACCAACTCAGGGAGCTTGTCACAGTCGAACGTGACGAAGAGTGTAGGGGTGGGTCTTGAGGCCCCTCCCTGTTTTCTCATCACACGTTGAACCTTGACCGCCCCATGGTCGGCCAGCTCGAGGGTGATGTCCTCAATGGAGTAGTCAATGAGTTCCCTCGCATAAACTACTCCTTTCACAAAGTTCATGGTAGAGTGCGGCGTCACACTCACTGGGGTGCCATGAAGTGTCCGAAGAGCACTTATCTTGGCCACCTCGGCGGGATTCGCCGCATTCGCCAGATGGCTCCCATCCGAGAAACAGGTCACCTTCGGCTCTCTACCAATTGCACTAGCTAATCCTCTCCTCTGATGGATCATGTTGCCCTTGGACAACATGCTGCCATTAGTGAAGCGAATAACGAGGAAGCGTTTGAAAATGCCAGGTAACCTCTGAATGAGGGGCCCCGATGTCATCGAGGCTCCGCCCTGTGCACTTTTGTTCTTAGTCAGGGGCTCCGCAATCGGGGGGGCATAGGGGGCGGATGTGCCGATCTTGGCTTGGTCGCTTGCCAGAGTGGCAGCAGACCTATCCGTCCCCACAGCCCCTGCGGATGGAGAGGAGCCCCGAGTCTTTTTCTTTTTTTGAGAGGAGGGCGGGGAATGAACCCGCTTCTCACCTCCGAAATGGAGAAGGTCCTGTTAGTCGTGGGGGCACCGGTCGGAGGAGATCCCTCCCCTCCTTATACTGCTTCGGAAACCACAGCCGTTTGAGGAAGACCTTGCATCGGGGCGGATTCGGGTTCGGTGCTTGGTGCCGAGCCAGGATGATCCCCCATGGAAGGCCCTACCGTCTGAGGTTGGGTTTCCTCAAGGACCATGTCTATCTCAAGAGGGGCCTCCAGTTGGCTCTCCCCCCCAAGACATCGCAGGTCCCGTTGGCAGTATCGTCACTAGTCTTCTTTGGGGAGGCATGGGCCTTGACCCCGGCAAGGTTCAATATTCTTGCCAGCAGGTTTTTGAGGGAAGCGACCGAAGGGGCCTGGCTTCCCTCTCCCCACAAGGAGGTTTGCCCTACCGAGCCGCTTCGATGTGAAGCGGCTGACTAAGGGCTGCCTGCTGGCTTTCTTGGCAGTCCCCTTGGAAAGAACAGAGGGGACTGCCGCTGGTAAAAGGGAGGCGCCCGAAAGCACCTCCAGAGAAGGGGGTGAGGGGGAGTCCCCTACACCCGTAAGCGAAGGAGAGGAGTAAGCCTCCTCTCCGATTAAAGATATATAAAGGGTCCCCTAAGCAAGCACAGGGGGGGGGACACCTCCATTTTTTTTGCTGGAGCTGCCCAAGGGCGGCTCCGTCGATGTTATAGGGGAAGTTGGGGGTTGGGTTTTTTTTTTATACTCATCATTGGGCATGGTGACCCTCTTTTTAACACGGGATGCAATCGCGCATCACCTCTCACAGTAGCCCGCACTACGAGAGGTGCTTACAAGCCCGACAGAGCCAGGCGCTGCCATTTAAGACCACCCCTCCCGCCTGGTGGCCTGGCAGTCCATCGGCATGGGGCTCCACCTTAGACACGGCGTAAAACAGATAGAATGTGAAGAGGGGAGGAAAAGGGATGTGAGGAAGGTATGAGTGGGGATGTAGCAGGTTGTTAAAAACCAACCACCCCAGACTGGAGCTCAGGGGTTAGGGAACATTGGCCCCTCCCCCTCAGCCCCGATTCAGGACGGTTGGCCGAGAAGGTCAGCATCTACCCTGTGAAATTAGAGGCTGACCAGAGAAAGTTGTGGGAGAGTTTGTATGAAAAGAGAGGAAACAAGTGTTTTGAACGAAGGAAGAGAGGCTAAGCTGGGGCCGGACGGGTTGCTGACTCCCGTCAGCACGGAGGCCAGGATGGCAAATCGCCGCGCCCCTTACGGGCGGGAATGTATGAAAGATGTATATTTAGTCCCTTTTTGAGAAAGATTTGAGTGGATGTAGCGACTATTGTGAAGTGTGCCAGAAGAGAATGTATCAGAGAGTGTATGTTGCCCCACCTGTATAAAAGTTGAGTGTGAATGAACCCTTTGAAATGGTAGCGATCGATTGTGTGTCTTTTCCAAGGACTGCAAGAGAGTATGTAGGGATGATTGTGATGGTGGATCATAAGAGCAAATTTGCGTATGCTGCACCTGTGACGAATAAATCTTCATTGACTATTGCTAGAGAAGTGAGTGAGAGAATGTTGCCCATGTGCATGTGTAAGCCTGTGCGAATGTTGAGTGACAATGGACCTGAGTTTGTGGGATGTGCTTTTGAGATGTTGAGTGAATGGAGAATAGATCATGTGCGAACGACACCGTATATTCCTAGTGCGAATGGTTTGGCTGAAAGAATGATTAGAACTTTGAGTGAGATGTTGCGATTAATGGTGAAAGATGGGAAAGAATGGGATGAATGTTTGGGAAGAGTGCTTTGGGCATATAACATGACAGTGCATAAGGTGATTGGAATGTCACCATGTAAGTATTTGCTGAACTTTGAACGAAGAATTAAGCCAGATATGGGACTTAGTGAGAAGGATTGTGAGTTGTGGAGAAAAGGAAATGAAAGGTTTGAGAGTTTTTCTGTGGGTGATAAAGTACTGAAGGAGATTGAGACAAAAGGTAGACTGAATGTGGATAAGTTGAAAGAGAAGTTTGAAGGTCCATTTGTAGTAAGAAAGGTTTGGTTGAATGGGGTAAGTTATGTGATAGTTTGTTTAAGAGAGTTTGAAGTTTGGATGAACGTAGAGCACATCAATATCAGTTGCGAAAGTGGTGTGAACCTCCTGAATATCTGGTGCAACATCCGGTGAATGAATATCTGTCTGAAAGAATGGAAGACTGTGAAATGTTGGATGATATAGCTAGTGCTTTAGAGGGGAAGCAGTTAGTGTTAGTTGAACATGGAAGGGGTAGTGTAAGAGTAAACGGTTAAGAAAGGATGAATGGATGAAACAGTTCGGTGAGAGTGAGGTAGGAGAGTTTTCTGAATTTGTGCAAGATCGAGATGGGGTATATGATAGAACATATAGTATTTGTAAGTTTCGTTTGAATGAGTGAGTAAATGCTAGAGAGTATAAATGGGATAAGCGCGCAATTGGAACAAGAGTCGATAAAATATGAAAGAATGGGAAGGTTTGATGGATGAAGTAGAGAAGTTAGTCGAGGATTTTAGTGGGATTGGTTAGGAAATGTCAGATGTGTGTGTGGATGAAGTACATAGAGAAGGGGCCATGGACAGACATGATAAGAGACAGTTGATGGACCTGTGACTAGGAGGAGAGGCAGAGTGAAAGAATATGACTGGGTGATGTCAAAAGCATTGTGAATGAATGAAATAGGTCTATGAAGATGGGGATTGAGACAGTGAGGTGAGGCGAATTTAGCTGGGAGGGATGTAGTAGTTTGGTTGTCCGCCTCCCCTCCCCTATGTCTAATCCCTTGGATCACATGATCACCGACTTTGATTTGTGTGGGGGGACTCATAGACCTCTATCGTGCTCCCCCATTCATTTCTATTTTCTTTTTAGGCAGATTCTTTCAGCTAATAATATTTTTGTTTGGTAATAGATTGGAAGTCATTAGTTGTGACTGAAGACGAGTCCCTGAGGCAAACGCGTCTCAAATCATCACATCAAAGAGGTTCTCATTCAAGGCCATCCAACTCCAGACTCCCTCTTAGTTGAAGGTAAAAGGAATCCAAAACTTATTCATGTTTGTAGTTACCATTTGGTGCTAAAGTGAATTTTGTGTCAACCATCATGTAGTACTCATTGGGAGTATTAATTTTTAATTTTTTTATGTAATTAAAAGTATATTGTTTAATTAGATCTTCAAAATGCTGCAAATGGTAATAGATATATAATATTACGAATCCTCCCTGGTTAAAGAATCAAAAGTAAAAATAAAGCACTCTTAGAGAAAAGTGGAATGGAGTAATTACATAAAAATGTTTGACCTCATATATCAAAAACTATTGGTCCGATTGAGCTGAAACTTGAAATTTCGGCTTTTGGGGTCAAAATTAACTATGTACCAAGTTTGATCAAAATCTGAGATGTAGCTGTGTACACCATTGGTCCACCTGTCATGGAATTGCCCATAGGCTAAAAACAAAACAAGGCAAAAAGATAAAAGGAAGGAAGTGCACTCTAGCATCGGGAATAGGCCCGCCTCCCCCTGCCATGTAGTGGATGTGAGGAAGAGCGAAATGCTGGTCTGGTCACCCAGTCCTCACAGCGTCTTTGGCACCCTATTGGTGTGTTCATTCCCCGCAATTCCTACATGTCCAGAAACCCAGCAGAAGATAATCTTGATATCCTCTCAGCTTGCAGAGACTGTGGCATCATGGATATCGCTAACCAGAGGATGCGGATATTCCAATGCCCCGAGAGCACTCAGGACACTTTGTGAGTTACTATAAATCACAATGCAGTTCCTGAACCAGGCATGTCACATTATCTCCTGTACCAAGCAGTGTATTGCAAACAGCTCAGCCGTGAAGACAGACACAGCACCTGGCAGAGCCCCACTGACTTCAAATTGAGTGAATACAGCGTGGAAACCGGTCCCCTCTTGGGGACTTGGGAGCCATACAATAGCATGGTTCCAGCATTTTTTCTCCAAAAAATGCCCAACGCAATACACCCGGCGCTGTAGAAGCTTTGGGAGCAGAGGCGTGGCAACAAATAGTCAAAGGTGGCATCCTGGGTAGAACCAGGGGCGCCACCAGCCCAGGGAGTTTCATAGCCTAAACCCAAAGGGCTTGGGGATATGACTAGCATCTCTCAGCAGCATAGGCAGTGTTAAGATCAGCTGTGGATACAGTGAGAGCTGTTGGCAAATGAGGGCAGCAGAGCGAGTGCCATCTCCACAGCATCGACAAGTAGGCTCTCAATGGGGAAAGTGCAGAAGGCACTGGTTGCCCAAGGAAACAGTGCGAGTCCACCACTTCCAAGTCTCAGTCAGGGTGTAGCCACGGATGCTGAAGCTTGTGCACTTTGGCATAGTGAGAGACGCGGTTCAATACTGGTTGGACACCCTCTTCCTGTTCCATTGGGCCGGAGATGGCTCCCTCCACCCATATGCGGAATAGACAATCTCACAAAAATTCAAATATAACGATTGGGAGGTGTCCCCTCACCCCCATCTTGTGGAATGTCTCTATGATATCATAACACCATGCAGTATCATAGGCCTTCTCCAAATTGAAAAAGACCGTGGCATAGTGCTGTTTATAAAGGAAGGCCTCACAGATGGCATTTTCCAGTTGGAGAAGAGCATCTAACATGGAGTGGAACTTACAGAAGCCACACTGTGCAGAAGACAGACGGCCTACCTGATTTTAGCCAGGGAGAGGTAGAACACAGAAGGCTCCCAACTGGGCACAGATGCTACTGTGCTTATAGGCCTGGAGCAGACAACACTTTCTTAACCTTAGAAAACTTAGGAAGTCCCAGGTTATGCAAGGTGCAATTGAACCAATTACTTGCCCTCAGAAAAAGTGATTCAATCTGCAGCCTACTTGGACAGGACCCCCCTTGCTTTGCGGAAGCATGGTGTAGCTTGCCACTATTCATACAATTGTAATTACACAATATAGTTTTATAGTACAAGGCATTGGAGCAGTTACCACAGATTTGTGGTTGAGCCGACAGTGGCAATGGTAGCAAATCTGCAGAAATAGCATACCTTGATGCAGTAGTGATACCAACTAACTCACTGAATATATCATGGTCAAATATAACAAGGAGTAGGGCTGGGTCTTAAGGCTCCTGTTTCCTGGCATAGACTAATCCTTTCACAAAGTTCCTGTTAAGAGTGCAGTGTCATCTGTACAGGCACTCAATGTGGCCTGGTGGGAAGGTTCAGCTGCATTCACCAGAAGGATCCCATCAGAGAAATCTGTGACCTTCAGTTCCTCACTGAGAACCTTAGATAATGCCTGAGACTGATGGAACAGGCTGTCCCTTTAAAAACAAGCTTACATCCATATAACAGATAATCAAAAAATGATAGAAGTGGGCAGGTTCAAAAGTGCTTGGTGACTTTTTAATGAGGGCAACAACATTGCTGAGACTCCATTCACTTGATGGCTGCTTTTTTTATAATGATTTTCCCCCTCTGCCTGAGAGCTTGATGTACCATCCTTGACTTGGTCATCCTCAAAGTCTGTAGGGGACCAGTGCATCCCAGGAACTTCCCTGGAGGGAGAAGGATGGAGTGTTCCTATCTTCTGTCCTGCCTTTGAAGAAGACCAGTGCCTGATGGGCCAGCATCAGCCTGGTTGTTGCCAAAGTAGGAAAGGATCAGGCTGTTTGCGGAGCTCTACTGGAAAGAGGAGAGTCCTCCTCTCCCTTTGAATCCCCAGCGACTATTAGGGCAAAACCTATCTTCTTAATTGTTGCGCCACAACACCCGGGAGTGCCTTGCCACCTGCAGGCATTGTTTATAGAGCCTCCAAAGCCTCTCTTCTTAAGTGACATGATTTAGCTGGTCAGGGCCTTAAACCTAGATAGGAGAAATAAGGAAAGAATAGTCTTAGAAAAAAAGGGTATATAGGGAAAGGAGAATACGGCAACTTCCACAACTCAGTGAGCCAAGGCTTTGTTACAGGCACCCATGGTGTGAGAATGTGGCACTCTTTTAGGTAGCAAGTGTAGCCATCTATACAGACAAACCCTCTCCAAGTCAAAACAAGATGCAAAAATATTGGAAGATATAAAGTTGCAGTTCTTGCAGGCAGTGGGGCAAAATGGGTACAAAACTGTGGGCAAAGGCTATGAGCCTCTTCTGCTCCTACAGGTATCAGGTGTAGCTGTTTACACAGCCCCCCATCCCCCTGCGAGGCAAAGTCCTATGCATGATAGGAACCTAAAGCAGCAGAGCACTAAATCAATTCCATCTCAACTACCACTTGTACCCGACTCAAATAAGTACCCTCAAGACCTACTACAACTCCCTCCCACCCAAAAACCTGATATAACATTCATACTACTATCACATAGATACTTCAATAACATCCTACCAAACATCCAAAATGACCACATCCCCCAAATAAACAAGAGAAATCCTTACACAGGACACTACCTATGGTCCAACAATATCAGGCTACTTAACTACTATCCAAAAGGGCAAGCACAAAATAAACCTAGCCTTGAAACCAACGAACTAGATGTAGCCTAAATATGTACTTGATTGCCCAAACCTCGCACAAGCATCAAACACTTACTCCATCATCTCACTCAAGCATCAACACTCACTCCATCACCACACTCAGGGAACTGTGAACCTGGTCAGGCTGGTCATCCCTGGGTCCACCTACCTTACACTATTCTTTTGGTAAAGGTGACCATCTAGCGATTCCCTTTAAGGACACAGTCACTGAAATTATTATTGTAGCCTATTCTTAGGCTAAATTAAAGAAAGCAAAAAAAACAAAAATAAATAAGAAAAATACATGTTGCAACATTGGAAGGGGGCCTGTACTCCCTCCAACATCTAAGCATGCACCCCAAAACAATAAAAAAACAAAAAAACAAATATATATAGGTAATAGAGTAGGACAGCCCCTTCAACAACTCTAATACTCCATAAATGCATGTGCATGTAACTGTCCCGAGTATGAGGGACAAGCAGTAGCGACTCTGCTCACCTCAGTAGCACGAGAGGTAATATGCGTGGTCTCTCAGATTATGACATTCAACAAAAATGCGCCTGACAGACTGGGAGGACCATGCAGTCAGCTCAGTAAAGTTTAGGGGAGCCTTCCATCTTGTGAGCGTGGCAGATTCAGAGGCAACTACCTCACACAAGAGTTAGGGTGATCACAGAGTAAGTTCTAAAGGCATTGCATGCCAAATTGGGTATATATGTGTGTGATATCCCTCTGTTGGGGCAAGCAGAGAGAATGGAGTAGTAGTATGAGGAGGGTGTAGTCTTTGTGTTCTTCGATACTGGTTGCTTCCTAGTATAAAATTTTGTGCCAAGCATTTTTAGCTGCTCACTTGGGAATGTTTTGGTTTCATCGTGTAAGTGATTAATTGAGATGGATTGGGTGTATCCTGTGATTGTGGAGGAAGGGCTTGTTACAGGAAGTGGCAAGTAGTGTAAAAGTTACTAAGAAAGGGAATTACAGGCATAGATTTGTATACAGAACTGGACCTATAAATGAAAAGAAAATTAAATTTCTCTAGTTCAGCTTTGGTTAGGAAGATTCAGCAACATGCCAGCAAAGTGATAGTTAACTTAAAAACACATGATAAAGGACTTAGAATTATATTCACTGAAAGTAAAATAACAGGGAAGAGATCTATTAAAAAAATCAAAAGCACTCAACCATATTTAAATGAATATTTTTTTACTGTAAACAAATGACAGAAGTAGAAGAAATGCACTCAAACTGCAAACAAGTCCTTTTTTAGCTATCACACACTACTGAAATTATTAATAGTAACCCTGAATCAACTATAAAATGAGACCGAGCAAGTCCAAGAGCATTTTAAATTACACAAATTAAAAGGATACCCTTGAATAAACCAAATGATTGAGTTAACAAATTTTAATAAAATAAAAAAAAATGTCAATTTTTATTGTATCAAGAAATGTAAATACTTATTTTTAAACTAATAAAACTTACCTTTTCAACAGACAAGAATTCTAAAAGAGGGAACACCAAATGTCTATCTAAAAATGGTGCCAATTTGCACGTTAAATCATAATTATCTTCCATTTTGAGAAAAAATATATTAGCTGTGGAATGAAATATATATTATCAGCTTAATTACTGTTTGTTTGTTTGTTTTTTTAAAGAGCTCATCTGGCGAATGCCTACTTGGGCATTAGTCGCTGTATTAAAAACTGGCCTAGTACTAGGCTACTTTAAAATAAAATTCAAAAAGATAAGAAACAACCCCCCCTCAAAAAAATGGGAAAAGGAATCGAGCAGCAAGCAAGCTCTTGTGTCAGGGAAGAGGGTCCCCGCGGCACAGGAGCATGCGACCTATAAGGGAAAAAACAAAAGCAAAAAAAAAACCTGCTTAAATAATAGGGGGAAGGCAGGCCCCCCCCCCAAAGTCAACAAGTCCACCAGTCAGTGTGCATGCACTCGTCCCAAGTACAAGGGACAGGCGGTAGTGACTCTGCCATCCAGGTACTGGGACAGGTAACATGTGGGAAGATCACCCGGGACTGGGACATTCGACAAGAATGTACCAAACAGTCTGGGGAATGACGCAGTCATTACAATGGGTCTATGGAAAAAGTTATTATTATTTTTACCCATAAATATTTGTATTAAAAGAACACATACCCCTGGGGAAGTGGAGTCATGTTAGTGAATGAAAGTTTGACCCATGCTGTGAACCACTATCAGCCCCAGAACAAGTGCGGCCTTCAAGGCGATACCTCTGGTGAACATGGTCGGCAACCCATACAGCGGTACTCGACACACGGGTGTGAGGATCCTTAGTCTGACTCCTCCACAGTAGCCTGTTCAGCAAGGTAGGACCCCCGAAGGCAGACTGATGGACAATAATGTCCATCACAGTCCTCACTCACATAGCCCCTCCACCAACACAGTGATCCTCAGGGAGGGGATCTGATGATGAAATAGTAGAGGTTCTTAATGATCATTTTTCTTTAGTATTTACACAAGAGAATTGAGATAGATTAATTGACGATAATTCTAGGTAAAGGGAAGTAGTGTTGAATACAATTAATGTGAACAGGGAAATAATTAAAGGGCTTATATTGAAGTTAAATACTAGTAAGTCATCTGGCCCAGACAACATTCATTTTATGTAACTCAAAGGTGTAGATAGTATTGCAGTAGCTCATGAGAAGATATATATTAGATCACTAGAGTTTGAAGAAATACCTAATGATTGGAAATTAGCGAATGTAGTGCCAATTTTTAAAAAGGGAAGTAAATAGGACCCAAATAACTATAGGCCAGTAAGCTTAACTTCTATAGTTTGTAAAATTCTTGAGAAGATAGTTAAGGGGATTTCTGACCATCTAGAATGTGGTACGTTAATAAATGATGCGCAGCATGGGTTTAGAAGAGGTAGATTGTGTTTGACAAACTTAATAGATTTTATGGATTATGTAACTAAACAATTAGATAAAGGAGAGAATGTTGATGTAATTTACTTAGATTTTAGCAAAGCTTTTGACAAGGTTCCACATAGGAGACTAGTTCACAAATTAAAAATGCATGGGATATGTGGTAGAGTTTTGAATTGGATAACTGAATGGCTGAAAGACAGGAAACAGAGAGTTGTGCTGAATGGGGTGAGGTCACAGTGGAAGGACATTATCAGTAGCGTACCTCAGGGATCCGTTCCAGGCCCTTTATTATTCATAGTTTATATAAATGATCTTGGGGAGGCTGTAAATAGCAGTGTCAATTTTTGCTGATGACACTAAATTGGCAGTTGTAGTCAAAGAAGTTGAGGGTAGCTTTAAAGTGCAGTGTGACTTAAATAAGTTATTAGCTTGGGCTCAGAACTGGCAAATGACTTTTAACCTTAAAAAAATGCAAACTTCTCAACATGGGAAGGGATAATAGGGAATTTAACTATGAAATGGATGGGCATTGGCTGAATTACTTACTTACTTACTTTTGTAGATTCTGCCTGTTAGTGGCATAGCTGAGGTGGTCCTCCACTTCGGTGTTCCTGATCCCTCTCATTGGTTACTTTGGGGAGGGTGTTGTTATTCTGAACTGTGTAACCTGGTGTTGGTGGTTGGTCAGGTATGCTGCTTAGAACTTGTCCAGGTTCCTCTTGAATGTTTCTGGAGTCACTCCAGTGAGGTCCTGGATGTCCTTTGGTATGCAGTTGAACAGTCAGGTTCCATTGAATGAGAAGGGGTTGTGTGTCAGGGTCCTGATTTTTTGTGTACATCCTTGAATGCCCCTCACATAGCATAGTCTTCCTATCTTCGGTTGCCTGTTCACCTGGATCCCTACATTTGGTACCCGACCCTCCACTATTTTCCATATATAGATTATTATGTATCTCTCTTGTCTTCTTTGCAAGGAGTACATCTTCAGGTGGTATAGTCGTTCCCAGTTGTTTAGGTTTTCTATACTTTTGATTTTGCTGGTGAATGTTCTTTGTGTCGCTTCTATAGCTATTATATCCATGATTTTAAATGGGCACCACAGTTGGCAGCAGTATTCCATTCTGGGTAGCACTAGGGATTTCCAAAATGTGGTCATGCATCCATTTTCTCTGGTTTTAAAAGTTGGTAGGATCCATCCACTCAATTTGCAGGCCATCTCAGATGTCTTAACCATATGATGGGTGAAGGTCCTGCCTTGGCTAATCCAAACTCCCAAGTCTTTGGCATCTTTACTGTCCTCTTTGTTGCCGTATCTCAGCAACTCAAATTTCTCATTATTTAGGGACATATTATTCTCCTCTTGCTCAAGTTAGCACCCTGTTCAGATCTTGTTGGAGCAGTACTGTATCATGTACTTCCACAATCTTTCTGCTGATCCTCGTGTCGTCTGCAAAGGATGAGGCATCAGAGTGTAGTAGTGTGGCATCAATGTCCCTGATATATGATAAAAAAGAGGGTGCTGAGTACTGAGCTCTGGGGCACGCCACTCCGGACTTCACTCAGATCTGAGAGATCCTTCCTGTTAGGAAGCTATGAAGCCATCTTCTTAGGGGTCCTGTGATACCCTGCCCGTCGAGTTTATGCATGAGGATGCCATGATCTACCTTGTTGAAGGCCTTTGCAAAATCCAGGTATATGACGTCTGTATTCATGCCTTCCTGGATGTCTTTCATTATTCTCTCCTGGTGTTGTAGAAGCTGTGATAGACAAGAGCACCCTTATCTGAATCCGTGTTGACTCTCATTTAGGGCTCCTTTCTGCTCCAGGTAGATGATTTTTTGTTTGACCACCTTATCACAGATTTTTATAATGTGAGATGTCAGGACTACTGGTCTGTATTTGCTTGCTTGACTTCTGCTACTCCCTTAATGGATAGGTATGATGATGCCTATCTTGAGGGCTTCGGGTACCGTACCTTCTGTAAAAGATTTTGACCACAGTATCTGCAGAGGCATAGATAGCTAACTCTTGTTTACACTGTTTTAGTAGTTTGGCATGAAAGCCATCTGGGCCAGCAGCAGAGTTTGTATCAATGGTGTCAATGACATGCCCAGATTCTTTAAACCAAAAAGTTTATAGCCAAGGATAGAAAACGCATCGACTTAAAATAAAACTATTTATAAAAAAGGATATAATGAAAAAAAGGGATCTGTCTTAGGTTGAGTTTCGCTCATGATGGAAATAGTATTGCCCAAAATAAGGAAATTTACAGACTAAATTGTTAACTTAAATCTGCCAGGCAGCTACAACCATTACCTTATAATGATTCCAAATAGTCGTATATCCTTCCCTCAAACTAATAAATGAATACTTACAGATGTACCGCAAACCCCAAAATGATATCTATATACATACATGCACATATAATATTCCTATCTATATGAGACCACTGAGAAAGAAGGTTGAGACACAAAGGGAAAAGGGAAGCACTCTCCGGTAACGTGATCACAATGCACAAAATGACCAACAATATATATATATATATATATATATATATATATATATATATATATATATATATATATATAGAGAGAGAGAGAGAGAGAGAGAGAGAGAGAAAGGGAGAGATATGAAGGCATATACCAAAAATAAGGGGGCACTCACGAGCACCAAAATCAGGACTCGTATGGGCCACACAGAACAAGGACACTGTAGAAGACTAAATACTGCGTACATTAGTGTATGCAGAAATACTCTAACACAAGCTGTGTGTCCCCCCCACATATTGCAAATTCTCTTTGCCCCTTTTTGCACCGTTGTAAATTGCGACATTGAGCGAAGGTGTGAAAGACTTATTCTGCCCGGCAGCAGATGGGAAAGGTCTTTCGCGCGGCGATGCAGATTTTATGAGAATTCGGTGCTCTCTTGATTTCTGCTTGTGAGGAAAATAAAAGGAAAACTTCTCCCTGGAGTCAGGCAGAAGATCTTGGAACTACGTTGTGAGGATGGCTCATCCCACAGTAGAAACAGTTCGGCCGTTGTAAGAAAGAAACTTTGGGGAATTTGTGTTGCCGTCACGGTACTTGTAGGTGCCAAACTTCTCACAGGCCCTCCCATTCAGAGTTTGAGGTTACACAGGACCTCCCTCTGCAGATTACCCTAGATGTAGCTAGGTAATCAGTTTTGGCTACCCACTCCAGGAGCCGAATAATCAGACAGTCACTTCGAGGAAGAAGTCAGATTTGAGCCACAGTTTGGCTCACTTTCGTGATCTGGCATAGGATCATTATATCACCGGTCTAGGATTACCTTCTCATTCGGTAACCTCGGACAGCCGGACTAAGTGCGATCATCATCACCAGAAGAAGATCTTCACCGTCATTCTCAAAAATACTTACAAACTCAAAGGTATCGTTAAAGTGAATTATCCCCTCAACTCTAACTTCACTAGTTTATTTGTGAACTAGAATTCCCATCCCGAGCCCATAACCTTGAGTATTAGAAGAGCTTAATTCAGTATTTAATTCAATAATACTATTCCATTCATTCTGTCAGGTGCCATTAATACACAAGCATTCTAGTGAGTAATTTTCAAGTATAATCCCCACAACATTTTTGTAGACTTATTTATTCAGTGCAAATATTAATTCTATTTATACCTATATAGCTGTCGCTTATTTCAAATTCATGTACATTAAAGATTATTTTCGTATCTGTGTGTTTAACTATTTTGGACGATCCTTTGGCAATTAGTAAGCAATCCACTCGGCTTAAATCTCAATATTACACCAGTCCATTCATGACTGACTTTTACTGAGTGGGGACACACTCAGGGGATCATCATCTTAATTTTAATCAAAAAGGACGCACCAGGGTTATTCTTATTCACTGGAAGTGGCTATGGTAGGTGTATTGGATACACTTCACCTCCGCTTCATCTCAGTGTGGTGATAAAATATATGTCCAGGAAGTGGGACTGGGATCACACACTCACTAAACCTCGACAGACACCACACACAGTTGTCTTGCCAAAAATACACGAGAGGTACAACACTCACGGTAATTCTGCGCTAAAATACAATACGGGGTACAACTCTGCCAGTTGTCTTACACTGTCAATAAATCACAATAGCCTTTCGAGACGCACAAAACTGGAAAATAAGTGCACAAAATCCACTCTGCTCCTGAACACAACTTTCTTCTCCAAGCACAAAAAAAAATGGTCCGTCTTCTGTGAAGAATGAAGGCCTAGACATTGAATTCCATGGAACAATAATAAATATGGATCGTTTAAAACCCCAATGTTATATCAACATATAATGAAAATTCTTAACTCTAGATATCAAATAACTTTCTTTCATAACAAAATCCCAATAATTCTTAATTCATCTTTAATATTCAATTAACTGAACGAAGGTCCTATGATATTACGTGTGTGACAACCTCTGCTGCCCCCTTTATGGATAGGTGTGATGATGCCTATCTTGAGTGCTTCGGGTACTGTACCTTCTGTAAAAGGTTTTGACCACAGTATCTGCAGAGGCATAGCTAGCTCTTGTTTACACTGTTTTAGTAGTTTGGCATGAAAGTCATCTGGGCCAGCAGCAGAGTTTGCATCAATGGTGTCTATGACCGCTTTTATGTCTTCCTCCATTATGGTGATATTTGCCAGTCGATGACCTGAGTTTGTGGCATCCTCAACTTGTGGAAAGTAGTTAGGTGAGCTCATATCTACTTTGGGAGTGCTAAATATACTTTCATATTGCTCTTTCAGTATGTCTGCCATTTCTTTTCAGTTGTCTGTCATTTCCCTATTGGCCTTTACTAAGGGGCCCACAGCTGATGTTTTTAAGCTTTTTGTTAGCAAAGGCAAAGAAGAATTTTGAGTCATCTTTTATATTGCTGACTGCTTGTAGTTCTTCTCTTTTCTGTTGTTTCTCATGTGATGCTTGTAAGCTTCTTTCAATATGAGTTAACTTTTCTGTTAGTTTAGCTTGTAGCGGGGTATAGCTGGTTTACCCCAAGTCTTGTTTTAAGGGGGTTTCTCTTGCTCATCAGAATTTTTCTGTCCCTAGGAATTTGGAATTTATTTTTGTTTTTTCTGTGTTTCTTAGAACATACTTGATACAGGTTTCCTGGCACTTGTTTATTAGCGTACTGAGCATGTTGTTTACATTTTGACCATGTAGTGTGGTGTGCCAGTCTCTCTCTCGATAGCTTCCCAGTTTATATCTATACTGTAGAAGTTAAGATCATTTAGGGTGTCTCCTAATGCTTGTTGTTTTTTGTAACTCACTGCTGCTGATGCCAAAGCTGTATTGAGGTTTGCTGTTACCTTGATCAGTTTATGGTCTGACATTATTGTTGTGTTGTATTCAAGGGAGTGCACCAGATTTGGGTTATTGCTGAGGATTAGGTCCAGGATGTGGTTTCCTCTTGTCAGTTTTGTTACATGCTGTGTGAGGTAGTGGTCTTCTACCATACATAATAGTTCTGTGGCTTGGCTCTTGTCCTCTGGTGTACCACCACTGAACCTCATTGATTGCCAGTTGATCAAGGGGAAGTTGAAGTCCCCTGTGATTATTATTTCAGTGTCTAGCATAGGTACATTGGTTAAGAGCTCATCTATTTTGTCATGGGCATCCTTGAATTTTTCATGGGTTGTATTTGGCAGTCTGTAGATGGAGATTAACAGCAAATTCAGTTTCCTGATAAAGACACAGTAGCTCGGTTGTTCCATTTGAGAATGATAGTACTTCCTCAGTAGTTGCTGCAATGTCCTCCCTTATGTAGATCGCCACACCCCTGTGGGTCCGTCCTATTCTATCTTTGAAGATAGTATAGTTTTTCATGTTCACTTCTGCATGAAGGTGGTCAATGCTGAGGTGGGTTTCCATTAAGACAAGGAATAATAAATTTTCCTGTTGTGCTAATTCCTCAAGTATTGGGATCTTTGTTTGATTAGATTTTGGATAAAGACCCCTAATATTACCAGAGGCAGAGTTTGTTAATGGTAGCAAGGCCCGATTTGGCTGTATCCTCCTCTCTGTCTCATTTTGAGTCTGTCCATCAATTGTTCTATAGTTCTCTGCTGTCGCTTTTCCATTTCTAGTAGTTTGTCCATCATTTCTAAAAAATGGCCGCTTTGTGATTGGATATTTTGTGCTGGCCCCGTGGCCACCTGTGTGGGCTGGTGAGTGGTTGTTGGATGCTTGGAGATGCTTTGAGGGCTCCCACCGGTGATCTCATAAGGGAGACTGCCATTCTGCTCTTGCTACCTCAAGGAGTAAGTTGCCATGTGATCGGGTGTAGCCAGGCATGGGTGGATCGTTGGGCAGGGAGAACAGAAGTTTTGTTAGCTGGCTCTTAAAGGCATTCCCGCTTGTTATCTTG
This sequence comes from Ceratothoa steindachneri, assembly GCA_963969495.1. Lineage (NCBI taxonomy): Eukaryota > Metazoa > Arthropoda > Malacostraca > Isopoda > Cymothoidae > Ceratothoa > Ceratothoa steindachneri. Next base: position 78,921,581 of record OZ018327.1, on the reverse strand, counting down.
GTCATTCTTGGTGGCAAAATGTTCCAAAGTTTAGGACCCACCACAGAAAATGACGCATCATACTTGGACTGAAGTACTGAAGTGCTGAACTGCACTTCTCACCGATGCAGTGGATGAGTGTTCACCATCTACAACCACTGCTTGGTTTCTGTTTGAGAGGAATGACTCAATCCATTTTGTAATTTTAGGGTGGAATCTATACTGAGTCATTTTTTTATTAACAATTTGTGGTCTACTTTGTTGAAGGCCTTTGCATAGTCCAAATAAATAGCACCATTAGACTGCTCAGCACATCATCAACGTGGGCGATCAACTATGTTAGTGTGCTACACCCAGACCTAAAACCGTGTTGATTTTCTGTGATGATATTATTACACTCAAGGAACTTCATCACTATTTTTCCTAAGATTTTTTCATAAATTTTGATAAAATGTGGTTAGTGTAATTGATGTATAGTTACTTGCTGAAATTTTGTCACCTTTCTTATGAATGGGTGTGGTGTAGGCCATTTTATAGTACTGGGGGAGTACATCTTTATGGATTGATTCCTGCCAGACAATGCGTAGGGAGACAGTCAGGGTACTTGCACAGCTCTTTATAAGCTTTGCAGGAACATTGTCAGGACTGCAGGCAGAGCTCACACTGATTTTGCCAATTGCTTCAATGATCTCCACCTCCGTGACCACCAAATCATCGTCAGTTATGTCAACAATATCCGGCAGTACAAAAGAGGGAGACTATATCACCGGCATCAGAGTCACTGTAGACAACAGAGAATCAGTTCTGGAAGATGTTAGCAATGCAACCAGCATCACTAACGAGAGCATCATTCTCATCTCTGATGAGGCTAATACTGCTATTTTTCTTCAATTTAGCATTGGCATTTGAATAGAAATACTTGGGATTTTCTTTCAAGTTCGAGATGGCTTTCTCTTCACTTCTTTTTAGTTGGTTAAAGTGGCATTCCTTGATTTCAAACATGCAAAGTGCAAGATCACATTCTAACTTTTCAATTCTCTTATTATTGTTTGATTGCCTTGCTTTTAATCAATTTAGCTGAAGTCGCTTCTTCTTTCTGCGAAGTGCATGTGCTTTTTTAGGCTTACCATTTCTGGGTTTCTTCTTAGGAATATATTCCATGGCCAACTGCAACAACACCAATGCAGGAAACTCTTCAAAGGAACATATAGAGTATAGTGAATACCAATCAGTTTCACCAATAGCAGTAGACAGCTACTCATAATTTCCTCTTGAGAAGTCTAAACTTCTGTACCCTTCTATGGGATTATTTTGATTTTTAGAGGGAGTCTCTGGGTGCTCAAATTGAATTTTGGATTCTAATAAGGGAGTGATCAGACATGCCAGAGTCTATGCTTTCATAGGCAAGAACTTGCTGGGAATTTTTGGAGCAAAATACATCCAGAATATTTCCTCCTCAGGTAGGTGACAAAATATACTGAGTCATCATTTCTGCAGACATGAATTGGAATAGACCAAGGCAGACTTCTTGATTTACTGATGATGTGCCCGGCTTGGTGGATTTTTAGCATAACACAACATAATTTCACGGATGACAAAAGCCACAAAGGCCTATCAAAGGTCATCCGTATCAATCAAATCCCACCCACATAATGCATCCCTCGGATTTTGTAAGATAATGCATCTACAATATACAATTTAAACAATCCATAGGATTATGTCTGAACATGCATCTACAATATATAATTTAAAGCCTCCATAGGAGTCTGTCAAAAACAAAATCAAAGTCCCCCAAAATATAAAATAAAAAGAAACTGCATCCACAGGAATGAGTCAAGAAACATCCCCATACCAAAAAGTAAGAAGTTAACCCTACATCTTCATATAATCATCCAATCTGCGCTTAAAAACATTCAAGTTTGGGCTGTCTACATTCTCAGGTGGCAAACTATTCCAATAATCCACCACTATATTAGTGAAAAAATATTTTCTAACATCCAGTCTGCACCTCTGTTTTTTAATCTTTAAGTGGTCACCTCTAGTTCTATTAATACCTTCTAACTCAAATAACTTGCTGAAATCCAATTTATACATCCCAGAAAAGATTTTAAAAAGCTCAATCATATCTCCCCTCACACACCTTCTTTCAAATGAGAACATATTTAATACCCTCAGTCTATCTTCATATTCAAGGTGCTTCAGGGATGGTATTATTTTTGTTGCCCTCCTTTGTACTGACTCTAATAAGTTTATATCATGTCTAAAATGTGGTGACCATGCCTGTATACAGTACTCTAAATGTGGCCTAACATAAGAGTTATATAGTTTAAGGATGACCTCCTTACTCTTGTAGCTAACATTTCAATTAATGTAACCTAGCACCCTATTTGCTCTATTTTTTGCCTTAATACACTGCTTTGAGAACTTCAGTGACCTATCTACTACTACTCCTAAGTCCTTCTCATCTTCAACTGAATTAAGCCAATACCCATCCATCTCATAGCTAAATTCCTTATTATCTCTCCCCATGTTAATAACTTTGCATTTATTAAGGTTAAAAGTCATCTGCCACTTCTGGGCCCAAGCTAACAACTTATTTAAGTCACCCTCCACTTTAAAGGTACCCTCAACCTCTTTGACTACAGTTGCCAATTTAGTGTCATCAGCCAAAATTTACACTTTGCTATTTACACCTTGCCCAAGATCATTTACATAGATTATAAATAATAAAGGGCCTAAAACTGATCCCTGCGGTACGCCACTAATAATATTCCTCCACTCTGACCTCACTCCATTCAGTACAACTCTCTGTTTCCTATCTTTCAGCCATTCAGTTATCCAATTTGAAACTTTCCCACATATCCCATGCAGCTTTAATTTATGAACTAGTCTTCTATGTGGAACCTCATCAAAAGCTTTGCTGAAATCTAAGTAGATCATATCAACTTTCTCACCCCTATCTAATTCTTTAGTTACATAAGCCATAAAATCCAGTAAATTAGTTAAACACGATCTATCTTTTCTAAAACCATGCTGAGCATCATTAATTAACCTGCTACTCTCTAGATGATCAGAAATTCCCTTCTTAACCATCTTCTCAAGAATTTTACAGACTATAGAAGTTAAGCAAGCCGGTCTAAAGTTATTTGGGTCCTCTTTGCTTCCATTTTTAAAAATTGGCACTACATTTGCCAATTTCCAATCATTTGGTATTTCTCCAGACTCTAGTGATCTAATAAATATCTTCTCAAGAGCTACCGCAATACTTTGTACACCTTCTTTGAGTATCCTAGAATGAATGTTGTCAGGGCCAGATGCCTTAATAGTATTTAACTCATTTATAAGCCCTTTAATTTCTTCTCTGTCTACATTAATAAAATTTATCACTACTTTCCTTGACCTAGAATTATCATTGATTAATCTAACTGGTTTCTCTTCTCTGAATACTGAAGCAAAATGATCATTAAGGACCTCTACTATTTCCTCATCAGATTCTTTCAAAATCCCTTCATATTTAATAGGCCCTATTTTATCACTGTTAGATTTATTATTGATTCTATAATAGCTAAAGAATTTTTTAGGATCTTTATTATTATTTTTAGCTAAATTAATTTTGGCTGTCCTTTTCTTCTTCTTAATAATCTTATTTGGTTCATTTCTGGTTGACCTATAATGGTTTAAATTATCTAAACTACTCTCACTTTGTAATCTCTGATATGCCCTTTTTTTCTCTGAAACTTTATTAGCTATTTCTTGATTCCACCATAATGGTTTCCTACATTTCTTCCAAATAGACTTCATTGGAATACACTGTTCCTGAACCATGTTTAATATAGTCTTAAAAATATCCCACATCTCATAAGTATTCTTTCCATGGAATTCTATATCCCACCAAATCTGATTTACCATGCTGCGTAATTTATCGTAATCTCCCCTATAAAAATTTGGAATTTTTGTGGAGTTTGTTGTTGTTCTACCCTTAAACTATTTGCAAATTAAACCGAACCATCTGATGATCACTGTTTCCCAATGATTCCCCTACACTCAATCCTTGAACTAAGTGATCATCATTTGAAAGAATCAGATCTAATATATTGGCACCCCTTGTTGGCTTATTAACAAATTGGGTCAAAAAGTTATCTTCAAAATACTCCATAAACTTACAACTTGCTCTATCTCTTCCTATCATATTTTCCCAGTCTACAGAAGTTAAATTAAAGTCACCAAGAATAACTGTATCTTCTTTGTATCCTTTACTCATTTCCCTAATCATTAACTCATCGATACAATCAGTCTGTCCTGGTGGTCTATAAAAAGCTCCCAAGTGTATTTTCCTATTTTTACCAACCTTAATATCTATCCATAATGATTCACCTTTTCCTTGCTTTATAGAGTTATTTAGATTTGAAGAAATGCTATTTCTGATATAAATAATCAACCCTCCACCAGTCCTATCCTTTGACTAATGTACATAGTATAACCCTCTAGTTCAAATTCACTCACATTATCATTAAATATATTTTCATTAACCCATGATTCAACTATACATATTATATCTAAATCTTATATCTAGTTTTATTTCAAAGACTATGAGCATTTGTGTAAAGACAACTCAGCCCACCTATCTCTGAAGCACCTGAGGGCCTATCTTTGGATAGATATTAGGTTCAGTAAAAATAGAATGGTGCATTTGAGAGCTTTTTACAGACCACCCAGGCAGACTGATGATATAGATGAACTAATGATAAGGGAAATAAGTAAGGGAAGTGAAACAGATGCAGTTATTATTGGGGACTTCAACTTATTTTGCGCAGGAAAGTACGTAATAGCTAAATTAAATTAGTGTTTTGAAACCTCGTTTCTAGGTCGACGGTTTAATTAGCGACTGATTTGGACTGTGTTGTGCCTTAAATCTCATTTCGGTCTGTTGATTTATTTTTCGGATTTTTCTACAGTCTTGTTCACCACAGAATCAGCGAAAGCTAAGTTGCTCTTTTTTTCCTATTACTACTTAAGTTCTTTCTTTGTTTGAATAAGTGATAGAGTTCGGGGATGAAAGTGAGCATGAGTGTCGGAATGTATGCATTGGGTGTGGTATAGTTGGTGAGGGGTATACATGTGTTGTATGTGGGCTGCGTGAATGCATTGTAGATTTAGAGGGGATGAGAATGCAGGATTTAGACAGGATATGTAGGCTGGAGGGGTTAGTAGCTGAGCTCAGGAGGGAACTTAGTGTTAGGCCTAGGGCTGGGAATAGGTTAGGTGGTGAGGTAGGCTAGTTAGATGTTTCAGATGAAGGTAGAGGGCCAGTGGAGGAGGTAGGATGTGATAGTTCTAGGGATAGTGAAGTTAGCCCCCTTAGATTAGTTAGAAATAGGCCTAGTGAGGATGGGGGACAGTGGAGAGTGGTTAGGAAACGTGTAGCTAGGGAGGCTTCTCCTGTTCTTTGTGAGAATAGGGTTGCCTCTGTTGAGGTGGTTAGCCAGGGGGAGAATAGGTGTGTGAGTCAGAGGGACACAAAACCTATTAGCTTGACTAATAGATTCAGTGCCCTAAGAGAAGAAGTAACTGGAAGTAATATGACTGATGGGGGTGGGGGTGGGGGTAGAGTAACTGGTAGTTTGAATGAGAATAGGAGTGGGGATGGAGTTAGGTCTGTGGGGGTTAGGAATAGGAGTCTGACTGAAGTGCTTGTGATGGGTGATTCGCGAGTTAGATATTTAGATAGGAAGTTGAATGCAAGTAGATTGAATGGTTTGAGGGTGTGTTTGCCGGGTGCTGGAGTGAGAGATCTGTCTGATAGGTATGAGGAGCTGGTGTCTGGCTGTGCAAGGGATGCGGTTGTGATTACACATGTAGGAGTGAATGATGTCAAGAAAGTGGGTGCATGTGAGTTACGTGAGAGGTACAAGAGGTTGATTGAAAAGGTGAAAGTAGAATGAAAGGTGTTGTGACAGGTGTGCTTCCAAGAATGGATGTTGGGGTAGAATGGATGTCTCGTGCGATTGGGCTGAATGATTATGTTGTGGTGGGGCAAATGTGAGTGTGTGTAAAAGGGCCATTCTCCCACCCCTTTTCTCAGTACCCTCTCCCTCCCTCTGTAAGAATGTGTGTGAATGGGAATGGGTTTGTTTTATTTTTGTTTAATTCATGTATAAAATGATAACCATGTTTTTCTTTCTTTCCAGGCGTTATTCTGGAAAGATAATAGCTAATTTTGAAATATCACTATAATAAGATAGTTCTTTGTTTAAATTAACTTTTATCAAAGCGTCATATTCTGGAAAGAGGTAAGCTAGTCGATGTATTTTCGGGTAATGCCCACTTATTAGTTTCGCCATCCATGTATAAATAAATGGGTCACTGAAGGAGGATATATCTCTTCTTCAGAGAGTGGAAGTGTGGACTGGCAGCAAGAGGGGTTCTATAGAAGAGTGCTCCACCCAGCCCTGAGAGGAGGGCTTTCGTGTCTCTAACCACCTGAACCGCCATACCTGCCTTCGTTGACAATCCTGCCTCCTTCTAGTTAACCAACTACCACCCACCTCCAGCAAGTCATAGCGCGTGTCCCCTTTTCGTTCGGTTGTGGTTGTGTTTTTTTGTTTTGTGTAGAATTTACGTAAATTGTTGTATCCGCCCGTTATAAGATTCTCGTTTGGTATCGTTATTTTTATTTGGGAATTTAGCCTCATTTTGAAGTGTGCACACTTCCCTAGTAAATATAAAATTTTGTAAATATAAACTGTAACTATCATTGTATTTTTTTTGTAAGTAAAGGGACTGTATATACAATCCGTTTTATTCTCCCTCAATTTCTCACGTCCGGACAGTGTAGGAAGCGGGTTGGATCGATTATCGATTGGGATTAGAGATCTATTTTCGGCACGCTACAATGTGAGGAGGATGTGTGAGATGCAAGGTGTCATGTTTGTGGATGTGTGGGATAGGTTTGTTGGAATGAAAGAAATGTATGCAATGGATGGACTGCATTTGAGTAGGAGGGGGGTAGATGTGTTGTGGGAGGAGTATGATCGTGTTATTAGGTCTTTGCGGGCGGGGAAACTAGATACTAATAGTGGTCAGGGAATTATGAGAGCACATTATAGTACTGAAAGTAGAATGGACTTGGCAGATAACAGAAATAGGTTCCAAGGCGATAGAGGTGAGGTCATTCAGGTTTCAAGAGGTGCTTCAGGGATAGGGGGGTTAAATTGTTTCTATACAAATGCTCGTAGTCTTAGAAACAAGAAGGATGAGCTATTTAGTTATATTAGCAATGAGGATATAGATATATTATGTGTTACTGAATCATGGGTTAATGAAATAGAATTTAGTGACACTATAAATGAATTTGATTTACAGGGCTATAATATGTACATTAGTCAAAGGACAGGTAGGATTGGTGGAGGAATAATTATCTATATAAAAAACAACATTGTTTCAAGTTTAAATACTTCAATAAAGCAGGATGGAGTTGAGTCACTTTGGCTAGATATTAGGTTCAGTAAAAATAGAATGGTGCATTTTGGGAGCTTTTTACAGGCCACCTGGGCAGAATGATGATATGGATGAACTAATGATAAGGAAAATAAGTAAGGGATGTGAAACAGATGCAGTTATTATTGGGGACTTCAAATTAAACTCTGTGGACTGGGAAAATATGATAGGTAGGGATAGAACAAGTGGCAGGTTCATAGAATGCTTTGAGGATAATTTTTTTAATCAATTTGTTAATGAGCCAATGAGGGGGGACAATATATTAGATTTAGTACTTTCTAACAGTGATCATTTAGTTCAAGAATCGACTGTTGGGGAAGCATTGGGAAATAGTGACCATCAGATAGTTCGCTTTAACTTGGGAATTAAGAAGGTTAAAATAACCGAGAATGCTATAAAAGTTCCAAATTTTCATAAGGGAGATTATGTAAAACTTCGAAGCTTGCTAAATTTGGTAGACTGGGATGTAGAATTCAGAGGTAAAAATGCTTATGGTATGTGGGATACTTTCAAGCATATAATAAATGTAGTCCCAAGAGCAAATGTATCCCAATGAAGGCCATTAGGAACAAAAGTAGGAAACCATTATGGTGGAATCAGGAGATAGCTAGAAAAATTTCAGAGAAGAAAAGGGCATATAAAAAATTACAGGTACAAAATAATATTCAAAATTTAAGTGATTATAGAATGGCTAGGAATGAGTTAAATAAGATTATAAAGAAGAACAAAAGGGTGTCAGAAATTAAATTAGCTCAGGATAGTAACAAAGATCCTAGAAAGTTCTTTAGTTACTATAAAATTAATAACAAGCCTGGCAAAGTTAAAATAGGACCTATCAAATATGAAGGGGTTGTGAGAGAAACTGATGAGGAAATAGTTGAGGTACTAAATGGTTATTTTGCATCAGTATTTACAAAGGAGAAACTAAATAGTCTTATGTATAGTACTCATGGGTCAGGGAAAGAGGTGTTTACTACCATTAGTGTGGATTGGAGGATGATAAAAGGACTAATAGGTGAGTTAGATGCTACCAAGGCCTCCGGCCCTGATACTATTCATTCTAGGATACTTAAAGAAGGGGTAGAAAGTATCTCAATAGCTCTGGAGAAGTTGTATACTAGGTCACTGGTCACTGGCTTTGTTCTGGAAGGTTGTCTTACAGGAAGCTCCTGATTCTCATTGTAAGATTGGGAAATAATACTGATTTGGGTGTGTAGTTTGTCTTGTATTTATTTAATACATCAATCACTGTGTAATAAATACATTAGTGATTAATACTTTGGGGAAAGATAACTGGCAGCAATCCTGAGCAAGAATTTTTTTGGTGAGTGTTGACTTTTTCCTTAGTAAATTTCTGAGAGTATGGCTGTTTGTATAGATGGTGAGAGCATGCCGTTTGAAAGTAGTGTGTATGTGGTGTGTGATGCATGTGGAGTTGAAAGGAGAGTGAATGTAACTGAATGCCGTGTGTGTTTTCTGGAAGGGGAGGTTAGGAGGTTGAGTGGGGAATGTAAGAGGTTGAATGATTTGGTGTTTGAGGTGAGAAGAGATGCAAGTGTGCGATTGAAGGGTGAGATTAGTGCTAAGAGGGTGGAAGATAGGGCTAGGACTGGGAACAGTGTGGAAGTTGTGAGTGATGATGAATGGTGGGTGAAAATGGATAGGATAGATAAGTTAGGACAGATTAGGTGTTTGAAAAGGAAGGACATAGAACCTGTTAGGTTGACTAACAGATTCAATGTCCTGAGAGAGGAAGAGTGTGAAAGTGATTTGCCTGGTGTTATTGTGGATGAAAGCAGGATGGGTGGTAGTGTGACTGAGAGCAGGAGGGAGGGTAATGTTAGGCCAAGACAGAATAGGAGAATAACTGAGATGCTAGTGATGGGTGACTCTCAGCTTAGGTATTTAGATAGGAAGTTGAGTGATAGCAAGTGGAAGGGAATGAGAGTTTGTCTGCCGGGAGCTGGTGTAAGTGATGTTTGTGAGAGGTATGATAGGCTGGTTTCTGGTGTAAGAGGGATGCAGTTGTGATTACGCATGTGGGAGTGAATGATGTAAAGAAGGTGGGTACATGTGAGTTACGTGAGCAGTATACAAGGTTAGTTGAAAGGATGAGTAAAAGCAGGGTAAAAGGTGTTGTTTGTGGTGTGCTTCCGAGATTGGGTGTGGGGGTAGAATGGTTGTCACGTGCAATTGGTTTGAATGAATTTGTGAAAGGACTGTGTGAGGAGTTAGGATTGGTGTTTGTGGATGTCTGGGGTGGGTTTTACGGGAATAGGAGGTTGTATGCGATGGATGGGCTCCATCTTAGTCAGGCAGGTGTTGAGGTTCTATGGGGGAAGCTGGATAGTGTGATTAGGTCCTTACAGATGGGAAACTAGAAGCTGTTAGAGGTAAGGGAATAACAGGAATAGAGGGCAGGTGTAGGAAATGGAATAACAGGAATAGAGGGCAGGTGTAGGAAATGGAAGGGATGCAGAGATAGAGGAATAGCTAGGGGGAAGGGCATACTGATGCGTTATAGGTACACTAATGCACAAGTGAATGAGCAGATAACTAGGAATAAAAAAGCACGATGCAATGAAGATGGGAATAATAAAAAAACCTTAAAAATATACTACACAAATGGTCGGAGTATAAGGAATAAGATAGATCTCTAAAGGGCGTTAGCGAGTGAAGAGAATTTTGATATAATTGTGATAACAGAGTCATGGCTTGATTTGGCAGGTAATCACTTTAAACCTGAGGTTGAGATTGAGGGCTTTAACATGTTCCATACAGATAGGAATAGGAAGAGAGGAGGAGGGGTTATTATTTATATTAAAGATAATCTCCAGTGTTGTGTGAACAGTACAATTAAATTAGATGATAACACAGAGTAATTATGGCTAAATGTAAAGGAAGGTAAAAACAAGCTTGTCATAGGATTATTATACAGACCACCAAATCTTAGTAAGGAAGCTTCAAATCTTCTGTGGCAGGAGATAGAACGGGCATGTAGAAGTAAGCATGTGTGTATAATGGGCAATTTAATTACAGAAATATAGACTGGGAAGCTCTTGTGGGTGATCAGGAGGCTGAGGAATTTTTGAATGTTGTCCAAGATAATTTTCTGAGGCAGATTATTAACGAACCCACTAGAGGTAATAATATACTGGATTTAGTTCTGACAAATAGGAAAGAAGTTATTAAGGATACTGAGATTGGAGGAAATTTGGGTAATAGTGACCATTGTGAAATTAGATTCAAGATGAAATGGAATGGTATTGATAGTAGCATGAACAATGTTAAAATTCCTGACTTTAGAGGAGCAAATTATAATGGGCTAAGGACTTACCTGGAGGCAGTTGTACAGAATCCAGGCAATGAAATCAAATCAGGAATAGATTCAATGATATCAGTTAGTGGAAACAATAATCACCAGGAGGAAGAGATTACAATTGAAGAGGAGTATGAAAGAATAATTGAGCAATTAATTACAGGTCAGATGATTAACATTCCATATAAGGAGATTAGGACTAAAAATAATGACCCAAAATGAATGACAGATAAAATTAAGCATTATATTGGCATTAAAAAGGGCATTTATAGGAAAATAAAAAATGGAGAGGATCACTTAAGGCAGAGATATAATGAACTAGCAAGAGATGTTGGAAAGTTAATTAGAGTAGCAAGGAGAAATTATGAAATTAAAGTGGCAAAGGAAGATCCTAAAAGTTTTTATCAATTATACAAAACTAAGGTTAGAGATAAAATAGGCCCACTTATAGATTCCAATGGAGAATTAGTGAGTGATAGGGACTCAATGGCTGGAATGCTAAATGAATTTTTTCTCTCAGTATTTACACAGGAGGATACTCTAAATATACCCGAGGTGTCAATGATCTTTCGGGGTAATGATGAAGAGAAATTAAAGGATATCTTGATCACAAAGGAGATAGTGACAAAGGAAATTGATAAAATCAAAAGTAGTAAAGCACCCGGTCCTGATGAGGTCTTTCCTAGAATTTTGAAAGAATGTAAGGATGTGTTAAGTGAGCCCCTAGCATGCATCTTTAGAAAATCATTGGAGAGTGGCATTGTGCCAGTGGCATGGAAGAAAGTCAATGTGATACCTATATTTAAGAAAGGGGATAAAACAAATATGTCTAATTACCGACCAGTAAGTTTGACATCAGTGGTAGGGAAAATGATGGAATCTATTATAGCAAGGAATATTAGAGATCACTTGGATAAGCATAAGTTGATAAAAGAATCACAGCATGGCTTTAGTAAGGGTAAATCCTGTCTGACTAATTTGCTGTCTTTTTATAGTAAGGTGTATGAAGCAGCAGATAATGATGAAAACTATGATATTTTATACTTGGACTTTAGTAAGGCTTTTGATCGAGTGCCACACTTACGGCTTCTGAGCAAAGTTAAAGCACACAGGATCGATGGCAGTATATTTAGGTGGATTCAGTCATGGCTTGGTGACAGACAGCAAAGAGTTAGTATAGATGGAGTTAAATCTGAGTGGGGGTGTGTTAGCAGTGGAGTTCCGCAAGGATCTGTTTTGGGTCCCTTGATATTCTTAATTTATATTAATGATCTTGACATAGGTATAAGTAGTGACCTGAGTAAATTTGCTGATGATACTAAGCTAGGTAGGGCCATTAGGGCTGATTCTGATGCTGTTGTAATGCAAGAGGAATTGACCATTCTGTCCAATTGGGCCGAGAAATAGCAAATGAAGTTTAACATAGACAAATGTAGTGTACTTAGTATAGATAGAAATAATCCATTGAATAGTTATAAATTAAATGGGAGAATTTTAGGGAGACCTGATTGTGAGAGGGACTTGGGTATTTTGGTAAGTTCAGACCTTCGTCCTAGAAAGCAATGCCTAAATGCTAAGAATAAAGCTAATAGGATATTGGGATTCAATAGGAGGAGTGTAAGCAATAAGAGTGCTGAAGTCATTCTAAAACTGTATCTGGCACTAGTTAGGCCTCATCTAGACTATGCAGTACAATTTTGGTCACCATATTAAAGGAAGGATATTGATTTGCTTGAGTCTGTGCAGAGAAGGATGACAAAGATGATTGGTGGGCTAAGGAACTTACCTTATGGTGAAAGGCTCAGAAAACTAAATCTACATACATTGGAAAGGAGGAGAGTCAGAGGGGAATTGATTGAAGTCTTCAAATGAATAAAAGGATATAATAAAGGGAATCTGGGTAAGGTTCTTATACTTAGTGAACATGACAGGACAGGTAGCAATGGGTTTAAGCTTGATAAGTATAGGTTTAGGAAGGAGATTGGGAGGAATTGGTTTACAAATCGTGTGGTAGATGAATGGAATAGGCTCACTAGACATGTGATAGAAGCCTCCTCTCTGGGTAGTTTTAAGAATAGATTAGATAAATATATGGATGAAGCTGCTAGATGGGACTGACTTTTTTTATATACATATGTATATATTTTTCTAAGGAGTGGGGAGATTATATTTTGCGGTTGCATGAATGGACATAATCCTCTGGATGCATTTTATGTATATTGTAGATTAGATATGACGAACTCCTGTAAAGGGTGACAATGTTGATGACTTTTCTCTGGTAAGAAATCTTTTGTGTGTTGACTGGAACAGGAGCTGCCAAGTGTAGGCCATGAATGGTCTTTTGCAGTCTCCTTCTTTTCTTATGTTCTTATGATTGGAAGAGAGCGAATGTAGTCCCCATTTTCAAGAAGGGTAGTAAAGAGGATCCAAATAACTTTAGACCAGTTAGCCTAACTCCTGTAGTCTGTAAGATTCTTGAGAAAATAGTTAAAAAAGGGATTTGCCAACATCTAGAGAGGGAAGGTTTAATAAGCGATGCTCAGCATGTGTTGAGATCAGGTAGATCATGTTTTACTAATTTACTAGACTTTCTGGAGTTCGTAACAAATCAAGTAGATAAGGGAGAGAATGTAGATGTAATTTACTTGGATTTTAGAAAAGCATTTGATAAGGTACCACATAGGAGACTAGTTCATAAATTAAAAATGATTGGGATATGTGGGGGTGTTTCAAATTGGATAGCTGAGTGGCTGAAAGACAGGAAGTAAAGGGTAGTGCTAAATGGTGTAAAGTCAGAGTGGAGGGATGTTATCAGTGGGGTTCCTCAGGGATCAGTTCTCGGTCCATTATTATTTTTCATCTATATAAACGATCTTGGGGAGGCAGTTAATAATAAAGTATCAATTTTTGCGGATGATACCAAATTAGCAGCTGTAGTTAAAGATATTGATGATAATTTCAAAGTGCAGGGGGATTTAAATAAATTGTTATCCTGGGCACATAAGTGGCAAATGACTTTCAACCTTGATAAGTTTAAAGTTATTAACTTGGGAAAAGATAATAGAGAATTTAACTATGAAATGGATGGGCATTGGCTGAGCTCAGTAGAGGATGAGAAAGATCTAGTAGTAATAGATAAGTCATTAAGGTTTTCTAAACAGTGTATTCAAGCAAGAAATAGGGCAAATAGAGTGCTGGGCTTCATTAAGAGAAATGACAGTTACAAAAGTAAGGAGGTTATTCTTAAACTCTATAACTCTTATGTTAGGCCGCATCTAGAGTACTGTATACAGGTATGGTCCCCATATTTTAGACACTATATTAACCTTCTCGAGTCAGTGCAACGGAGGGCAACAAAGATTATTCCTTCCCTGAGGCACCTTGAATATATAGATAGACTGAGGGTATTAAATATGTTCTTGTTCGAAAGGAGGTGTGTGAGAGGTGATATGATTGAGCTCTTTAATAAAAAAATTTCTGGGATAGATAAATTGGATGTTAGCAAGTTTTTTGAGTTAGATGATGGAAATCGGACTAGAGGTCACCACTTGAAAATTAAAAAGCAAGGGTGTAGGTTGGATTTAAGAAAATATTTTTTCACCAATAGAGTGGTAGACTTATGGAACAAATTGCCGCAGAGGGTAGTAGGTAGTCCAAATTTAAATGTTTTTAAGAGTAGGTTGGATGAGTTTATGGGGAGGGAAGGTTGTGATGGTTCCTAAGTTTTGTATATATTAATATTGTTTATATATATCTATAGCTGCATGATTTAGTTCTTGACAAGCCTTGATTGGTGATAACCTTGTTTCTGGACGCAATCCTCTGGATGTAGATTTCTTGGGAGTTTGGGTGCCTTAAAAAAGAGGCAGTTTGACTCGGATAACCTATGATGGGCCCTTGTGGCTTATGTCATGTTATATTATATTGTGGAGGACTTTGATTTTGTCTTGGTAAACATGTAGACGAGTGGCCCGGCCTGAAAAAATTATTTTGTGTAAATATTAACATTCACCCATTTCTGAATATTCATGCGCTTTTGAGTTGTCTGACGTCATACCTCACCCCCAACCCCTATTATAAGAACATAACATAAGAAAAGAAGGAGACTGCAAAAGACCATTCATGGCCTACACTTGGCAGCTCCTGTTCCAGTCAACACACAAAAGATTTCTTACCAGAGAAAAGTCATCAACATTGTCACCCTTTACAGGAGTTCGTCATATCTAATCTACAATATACATAAAATGCATCCAGAGGATTATGTCCATTCATGCAACCGCAAAATATAATCTCCCCACTCCTTAGAAAAATATATACATATGTATATAAAAAAAGTCAGTCCCATCTAGCAGCTTCATCCATATATTTATCTAATCTATTCTTAAAACTACCAAGAGAGGAGGCTTCTATCACATGTCTAGTGAGCCTATTCCATTCATCTATCACACGATTTATAAACCAATTCCTCCCAATCTCCTTCCTAAACCTATACTTATCAAGCTTAAACCCATTGCTACCTGTCCTGTCATGTTCACTAAGTATAAGAACCTTACCCAGATCCCCTTTATTATATCCTTTTACCCATTTGAAGATTTCAATCAATCTCCCTCTGACTCTTCTCCTTTCCAATGTATGTAGATTTAGTTTTCTGAGCCTTTCACCATAAGGTAAGTTCCTTAGCCCACCAATCATCTTTGTCATCCTTCTCTGCACAGACTCAAGCAAATCAATATCCTTCCTATAATATGGTGACCAAAATTGTACTGCATAGTCTAGATGAGGCATAACTAGCGCCAGATACAGTTTTAGAATGACTTCAGCACTCTTATTGCTTACACTCCTCCTAATGAATCCCAAAATCTTATTAGCTTTATTCTTAGCATTTAGGCATTGCTTTCTAGGATGAAGGTCTGAACTTACCAAAATACCCAAGTCCCTCTCACAATCGGTCCTCCCTAAAATTCTCCCTTTAATTTATAACTATTCAATGGATTATTTCTACCTATACTAAGTACACTACATTTGTCTATGTTAAACTTCATTTACCATTTCTCGGCCCAATTGGACAGAATGGTCAATTCCTTCTGCATTAAAACGATTAAAGGCGCTGACATGTTGTAGTTAAAGCATTTACCTATGTAAACGTCAGAACATTATAAAAATTAGGATTATATAGTGGGGCCTGTGCCCCCCAGACCCCCCCCCCAATTTAATGAAACTCAGGATCATCATAGTGTGGTCGACAAACCGTGTTTATCCCACCACGAGCCATAACATACAAAATGTTTCCATTTTGGAACACAGACAAAATAGTACATCTTATCTGCCGGGCCGCTCGTCAAGATAAGAACATATTTATCTTTGTCTTTCCCTGGCGATGGTGCTTTTTGTGGGTGGGTTTTGACGGATGCGGATGACCTTTGATAGGCCCTTGTGGCTTTTGTTGTCTGTGAAATTATGTTACGTATGTTATGTTCACCCACAATGGACCTCAGTTGTTCAACTGCCTTCATAGGGATCTCCGGAATGTAAGTGGAACCGGCCAGGAAATTTTAAAAAGAAAATTGGATAGGTGGCTGGGTGGACTACCAGACCACCCACCAATACCGTGATATCCCAGCCGTCATTACAACACTTTGCCCAAAGTCTGCCAGGCAGGGAGAGTGGATGAAGGAAAACCTGATGCGAGTGGAAGACGACCTCAGCTTCGTCAGTAACAGACGGAATCATCAACAGTAAGTATTGTAAGTACTGTCCGCACATTGAGAGGTTTTGTTCTCACATGGGAATAAGCCATTGCAATGGAAGAAATTTGGCTAGGAAGGAGGCTTCTGTAATTAGAAATCATATTATATAATGCAAAACAAAACGTTCTATCAGAATTTTTAAATAATTGGTCGCAAGAACAATGAATATAATTTAAGAATCCCTAGTGATAAAAACAAAATCTCGTACATTCAACATTGGGTTCAAGTTCATGTCTTAAATATAATTACCTCAGTCAACAACCAACCAACTTTCTCATATTCACCAACCAACCAATTAAGTATTATCCTTTTTCAAGCCACTCGTAGGGGTAGGGGATACCTCGGTGGAAAATGGCAATATGCAGGAGAAACTAGAAGGTAAAAAGGACAATATGTAGGGGAGATTTGTATTATAGACTTTAATCCTGATTTTTCAATAAGTATTAGGCAGGAAGACCCAGAAAACGCCAGCGGTCAGCATAGTTTCCAGACCTACAGTTTTCCTGCATTTCTACAGATTTTGTCCAGTTTTCTACAAAATACTGAAGGTTTTCATCATATTTCTTACGGATTTTTTTAATTGTGCTGTTTCTCAAGAAAATCCTCATAAATTGAGCCGTTTCTCAAGCAAATATACTGATATTTACACGAAAGAATATACTACTACTAATAAAAATAACAATAATACACTTGTGAGTTTCTCATTTTCTCTGAATGTATTGCATACTTCACTACACTGCCACCTACTGGCAATTTGGAAAATTTAACAACATATCGTCAACGTTTTTTCCGTCGCAATAATTAATTTTTGTGTATGGTGTGAGGCCATACCCATGAGCCCCAGCTCCGAGGTAATTAAAGAAATCTCGAGGAAGTTCTCTCTTCTGTAAATACATAGAAGCGTTCTTATATAGATGGGTTCATATTTTGGTTTAGGTTTGAGAATGATGTTTGCCTGGCCTATAGATAAGTAACCTTAGTGAAATGTGGCTTGTAGTTTATCAATAGTTAAATTTATTGTGGTGTGTGACTGCTTTGATGTTACCTGATATGTGTTAAGCATTTTACAACTTCACAGGGAAGAATCCAGCAGACTGCAGTCAATCAACATTAGTTTGAGGGCGTAGCTATTAACAACTTCACCAAGTGACCCAGCACCAGACAAAGATACTGTAGCACTGTAGATAGAGGAGAGTAGGAAAAGGGGCAAAGAAAAAAAATAATAGCGTAGGCGAGTTGCGAATAGCTTCTCGCATCGCTGGACCACTGTGAGCCAGTGGCGAATCCACTCGGCCAGTCTGAGTCTCATTCAAACGAAGCTTTTAAGCTGCTCGCCTGAAGTTCTCGTACGCTATACAACCCCCCTCCAACAAGCGGAGCGTATTTTGAAGAAATGAATAGAGCCCGTTTGGAAATGTTATCCAAGGGCTAACGCTCCACATCCCGGTTCTGGGCACCATTGTAGATAGAGGGGAGTAGGAAAGGGGCAAAGAAAAAAATAATAGCGTAGGCGATTTGCGAACAGCTTCCCGCATCGCTGGACCACTGTTAGCCAGCGGCGAATACACTCGCCCATCCTGAGTCTCATTTAAACGAAGCATTTAAGCCGCTCGCCTGTACTTGACGTACGCTATAACACTGCCAGATTCTCATAATCTGAAGTACTCCAAAGTAATTTAAATAATCTATTATCATGTAATTCCGAGTACTTCAATGTAATTGATATCTGTAAATCATATATATATATATATATATATATATATATATATATATATGCAGGTACTATTGAAGTCCACACTATGGCAGCGTTATTAATTTTATCTTGTATTTTCTTAATACTTGTTACAAGTTTTTAACGGGTTTTTTGAGGTGAGGAAAAACAACCGCGAATGACATTCTTTATTCCTAGAACAGAAATTGAATTACATCTTACGTCTAGAAAAAGTTAAAAGTTAAAAGTATATAGTTAGAGTAGAGTGGATAGTACTCATTAGGATACAGTAGTGAAATGGAGTGAGTAAGAGTTAAGGCAGCTTGCTGGGTGACCAGCCATCACTTGAGTTCTTATCTTCAACCTATATATCCTATTATTTATTAAAATGTGTAGGGGTTCTCCCGCCTCTATTCTTCTTCTAAGATTATCTTTTGTTTTATTTGAATATTTCGCAGTTGTTGGTGGCTTTTATGCTTTGTTTGCATTTTTGTAGAGATTCCTACACTATCTATATATTGGTGCTAGGTTAGCTTCATTTAATGGTTTCCTTTTCTAAAATTTCTTCTATTGATTGCTCTTTTGGGATATCCATCTTCTTTTTTTTTTCTTCGTCTAGAAGTGTTTGAAACACTTCTAGAATATGAGACAAACTAGAACCCCTGTGTTTCTAGTTTGTCCCACATTCTAACCGCGCTTTTATGTAGGGATACATTTACTGGCTCCATCTCTATTTCATGGTGCAGATCTATATGCCTCTTGCGCTCTCTCCTTCTTGTATTTGTAATTAATAGTACACAGCTGTTTTCTACTCTGTAATTTCACATTGTTGTTTTATTTATATTCCTGAGTGGAATTGCGGGATATAATAATACTGATTTAAACAGAAGGTTGTATATTTTGATTTTATTTTTTATATTTAGGTTTTTTAACAGGTAAAGTTCCGCTAAGTTAGCTTTTGCTAGTGTGATTATTTCGGTGATATGTTTTAGGTACACGTTTGAAGTTATCTTTAGTCATAGGACCTTGCCTTCCTTTTGGTATCTGTACCTTTCTTCGTTAATCGTTACTCCTGATGTTTTTCTTCGTCATATAGAAATAATGGTAAACTTGTTTGCGTTTGTCCTTATCTTCCATTTTTTTCAAAGTTATTTATGTTCTTGATTTCTGCACCAGTGATTCTAACTGCCGTTGGTGGGTGCTTGTATGGACTATTAACGATTATCGAGATGTCATCTGCGAATTGTACGTATTTGGTGGTATCGAAAATTGGATTTGAAAGTTCACCTGTATATATGTTATATAACGTCAGATTGAGACATCCTCCTTGGGGAACGCCTTGATTGATTTCAAAATTGGGTCCTCGATATCCTTCTATGCTGATGAATGCTGTGCGGTCTGTGATTTAGTCACATATGCATTTTGTTAGGATAGGTGGAAGTCCTAATCTCTTGATCTTGTATTTTAGGCCTATTCTTCAGACCTTATCAAAGGCCTTCTGCACGTCTCCTAATACTCGATCTGTGTATTTTCTGTCATATTTCGCTTTGGCTATTGTTTTTACTATTATGGCCAGTGCCGTCTCGGTACTTCTAAGTTTCCTGAACCTGTGTTGGTGGCTAGGAATTAGATCGTTGTCGTCTGGGTGTTGGATCAATCTCCAGGCGATCAAATTTTCAAGTAGTTTGGCCACTGTTTCTAGCAGGGTTATCGGCCTAAAGTGTCCTGGTTGGTCAGGTGGCTTGCCTGGTTTGGGTAAAAATACTATTTTCCCTATTTTAGGGCGTCCGGAAAATACCCGGCGCTTATTGCCGCATTGAAGATTTTTACTATTTTGGCAAGAAATACATCTAGCGATCTTACCAGGTTTTCGCGGGATATCCCTGTGTATCCAGAAGCTCTTTGCGTAGTGTTGTTTAGAGTATTTTTAAATGCTCAAGTGTTATTAGGTCTAGTCCTTGTTCCATCATTACTGTATCAGAGGTAGAGTGATTGGCTGTTACTTCTCCTCTGCTTCTATCCATTTCTTTAACTATTCTAAGTTCATGGTTGAGGTCAAAATCTTGGTTTTCTTCAGGTGATATGTTGAAAACGTTATACTAGTGTTCTCTAAACGCGGCCTCAATTTGTTCTGGTTCTAGCGCATCTATTTCATTGTATTTGATGGCTATTTTTGTTATCGGCTCTTTATTACCTCTCACCATGCTGATTTTTTGCCAGAATTTTTTTGGATTTAGTTCGGAGTCTATTCGGTCTATTATCTGTTCCCATCTTCAGTTGTCTTGTAGAGTGTTGTATAGTTAAAGATTTTGATGGGGTTTATTTCCGGATCAATGTTGATTTTATTTAGTAGGATGATCTCAGGGTCAAGTTAGAAGTATGAATTACAATGCGAGTCCCTTTTGGCATCCCAACCTGACACATTGTGACTTACTATTTTAAGCTTTCGTTTCCTTTTCATTTTGTATCTTTTTGTTCCATGAAGATCTTCTCTCAGCTTTCTTTAGCTCTCGGTCGCAGGAGGACTTTGTTCAACCGCCTAATTTCTTTTTAAATTCTTGTGTCTTTATATTAAAGCATATATCTTTCGGAATTATTATTCAATGGAATTATTCACAAATTGCTACATTATATATAGTATTTCTACTCGAACATAAGTATTACAAAAATTGGCCTATCATTTGGCGGGAAATTTTTAGGGAGAAACTAAGCGCTACAAGAAAAAAATAAAATTGGAAGGCTTGGATTGTCTGACAATTGGGACTGAATTTGGATTCTTTTTTATCACGGAGAGCTGTAAACGCGCTTAAGGAAAAGTTCACTTTTCATTAAAGTTAACTTTAACTTCAAGAAAGAAGAAATATATGCGCCCTCTGGACTAATTGGAGATTCCTTCTGTTTCCAGTGGGCGGGGTGCTTACTCTAAAGGGGTAATTCATCCTTAATTTCTCCTTATTCCACGGTTTGACTTCCACTTACTTCACCAACTAAAAGCAACAAATCACGACCACCACTGCGCCCAGAGCCACTTAAAGTTAAAGTAAGATATGGTGAAACCCGGAAGGAAGCCCAAATAGGAGGGGCAAAGAAGGAGGGGGTCCTTAAAGCCACGAGCCCGAAATTCTGTGTAGGCGCTTCTTAGCTTAGGTCTATTTAGATAGGGTGGTCGTGAAGTGCTAAAATCAGTAGGTAAATAGAGAGGAAAGAAGAAAACAAACAGGCTTCGGAGGAAGGAACGAAGAAAATAGTGCCTAAGCGCTCGGCTAGCAAAAGGATGGGGGATCATTCCCCCCTAGGGAAAGGAGGCATCCTGGAATGCCTACGAGTACCTCTACAGATAATTGACCAGGATATGAAACCGGACAAAGGAAAACTCTGCGAGACATTATTTGAACAGATAAAAGTAGCCCTCGTCAAAATTATCGACATCTCAAATGGCTACGTGGTAATTGCAAGTAAGGAAAAAGAAGTAGAAAAATTAGTGTCCCAGGAAGGAATAGAGACACTAAGGAGAATGGGACTAACGCCCAAAATCCCGCCCCAGATAACTGCAAACAGAAGCATCATATGCAGGAAAGTCGACGTTTGGGTGGGTTCCCATGACAAATAAGAAATGAAAAAAGAAATAGAAAAAAATCATGAAGGCATAATAATAAACGAAATAATTAAATTTGGCCACCATAAAGGAGCTACAAACAACATATAACGGAGAAGAAGAACAAGGCGATTCCGATGATAAACCTACTGTACAATCTAAGAGGGTTAGGCATGAAAAATAAAAGAAAAATGTATATTGCACTAGGAAGAGAGGTACTACTATACCCGCCAACCCCTATCAACGGTGAAACAAGGACCAAAAAATTGGAACTCCAGAAAAATAATAAAGCTCTCTAACTAATCGCCAACACGCGTATGAGAGAGAGAAGAAGACTACAGGATCTACACCAATAAGCAGGATTAGAAACGCTCAATATCAACATCAGGAACAGAGCAGAGAAAATATGGAGGAAGATAGGCCATCTACCTCCGATATTTGCAGAGCAAACAAACACAAGAGCTGGAGTCCCTTTTAACCCTCGATTTTCCAGCGGCAGACAACAGCTGAGAATCGTGGGGGTTCGAATGTTTACTTAAGTAGAAATTAAAAAAAAAGAAGAAGGAACAAGCATAACGATAAAGATATTTACCCGACTATATACAAACCCAACGAACGAAATAACCAACCAAGACTGTAGATTGATACCCTAATAAGACAACCGAATTTAAACAACCTAAATAAGAAGAAACCACTGACTAAGGAGATAACACAGATCAAGTATAAACAGAAATAATGCAAACAAAATTAACTAAAAGTGTAATAAGTGAACTATATTAAAAAGTTCCACAAAAATGATAGGGAAGTGAAAGTTAAGGTAAAACAGAAATAAAACGAATATAGTAAACTAAAAGTGTAATAAGTGAACTATAGTATTAAAAAGTTTAACAAACATGATAGTGAAGTGGAAGTTAATAGTAAAACAAGTGAACAAAGTGAAACTAAAGTGAAAAAGTGATAACAACAAGACCAAGTGAAACAAATTTTGGAAAGTAAAAACAAGTAACATAACAATACATAAACAAAGTTCAGAGCTAAGATAACTCAAAACGGCATGAATGCTACAATAAACACATGAATGAAAGATGAAACGAATAAGGGAACAGGGATTAGGCAGTCCTCCTGCTTCTGTATGAGGAACATATGAGTAGGCGCTAAAATGTGAGTAAGGAAGTAAGCATGATGAATGATGAATAAATGCATGATGGTGGTTTGGAATCCACGTTAATCAGCAGGTCCCTCTTGTCCCTCGGGCAAGGGTAGTCCAACCTTTCCACCTTTGACTACCGAGGTTGCTCAATCTGCCTACTCACCAATCTGTCCTCTTTTAACTCCAAACTTTCCGTCTCCCACTCTAAACCCTCTTTTAAAGCTTGTTCCGGACATCTCATAGAGCACTTCACTATTGGTTCACTTGAACTGAGAGTCATAAGCGTGGGAAGTTTCTCCAGGAGCAAGTCGGCCGCGGGTCTCCTCCTCTTCTGTGCCCCCGCCCCCAATCGTGGGAGGGGTACAGAGGGGAGGAGTAACCACGAGCCGTACTTTTTCTCCCCCTAAAAAAAAGGAAAAAAGTCTGACTATTTGTCATTAAGATCTAGTTTTCTGGCAAAGAAGTCAAAGGAAAATGAAAGTTTGGTTTCCGGCTGAAGCTGCACGTTAATTGCCGTTTTCTTCATTTGAATAATGACGGCTTCGGCCATCTGCAATCTTCTGCGGTTTTGGAGTCTCAGGATGATGGAGGTGTCCATATTCAGTTTTTCATGGGTTACGGTAGTGCCATGAGAGTGGGCGTATTTTTTACTCGCACCATCTTGAAAAGGAGCTGTCAGTCGCATTGACAGGGTTGTGGAGGTTATGCCGATGTACTTTGAATTGCGGTGTTCGCAGTCACCACCTTTGCACAAATATTTGTACATTTTCGCATCAAGATAACAAATACCATTTACCCTACTGAAGGCTCCACACACCTCACCATTTCCGAAGACATATTACGACAGTTCCTCCAAGTATGCACAAATGAGGCACCGTCCTACGGTCCTGATGGGAAAATATATGTTCAAATCGATGGCGTCGCGATGGGGTCACCCCTTGATATCCTATTTGCCAATTTTTACATGAGCTCAGTTGAGAACAAGATATTCAAAAGCAATATAGCGCCCAAGCCTCTCAGCAACCTGCGCTAAATCGATGACATAATTTTGAATACGAATAACCGCGCACAAGTGAACGGCCTAGTTGAAACATTCAAGAACAACTCGTGTCTGAATTTCATCCACGAAACGGAAGATGAAGGATCCCTTCCCTTCCTTGATATCCTTATAAGTGCACATAAGTCCAAATTTGTGACCCACGTATACGTTAAGGCCACGAACTTGGGCTTCTGCTTAAACGGTTCTTCTGGGATTCCTGAACGTTACAAGAGATCAGTTATCAATGCCGTAGTTACCAGGGCAATTTCTCATTCATCCTCGTGGACGGCTGTTGATCTCGAACTTAAGAGGACTTCACGATTTCTCGTTAACAACGGCTACCCACAAGAATCCATCGAGGCCAATATGAAAGCGAAAATAAACTTGGCTGCTGGTCCCGGCGTCAGGTATACTCCGAAGAAGAATAGTATCGACCTTTATTGCAAGGCCAATATGAACACTGTCTATCGTGAAGACGAAAAGGATCACAAAACCATTCTCCATTATAACGTGACCCCCAACCGACTCTAATACGGATATAAATCTACTTATATACTACAAGACCAAGAAAACAAGTAGTGTACGAATATTGGTGCAAAGTCGGTGACTGCGAACACCGCAATTCAAAGTACATCGGTGTAACCTCCACAACTAACCCTGTCAAAGTGACTCACAGCTCAGCTTCAATATGGAGTGATTTAAAAACAACGCCCACTCTCATGGCACTACCATAACCCATTAAAAACTGAATCAGGACACCTCCATCATCTTGAGAAGATCGCCGATGGCCGAAGCCGTCATTATTCAAATAAAGAAACCGGCAATTAACGTGCAACTTCGGCCGGAAGCCATATTCCCGACATGTCGGGGTCTCCGAGTTTACCACCGTTAAAAGCAACATGTTTTCAAACTTTCATTTTCCTTTGCTTCCTTTGCCAGAGAACTAGATCGGAGCGACAAATACTCAGACAATCTGAGCCTTCCAATTTTGTATGTTTCTTGTAGCGCTTAGTTTTCCCTTAAAGATGTCCCGCGCCATGATTGGCCAATTTTTGTAATACTTATTTTCGCGGAGAAATACTATATATAATGTAGCAATCTGTGAATAATTCAATTTCTCTTCATTCCCAAAAGATGAACATACATGGTCGAAAGACGTCTAGGAATAAACAATGTCATTCGCGGCTATTTTTTCTCGCCTCGAAGACACCGTTAAAAAACTTGTAAGAAGTATTAAGAAAATACAAGTTAAAATTAATAACGCTGCCACAGCTGTGGACTTCATTATTACCTGCATACAATATGGCCATTTACCTAATTATATATATATATATACAGTGGCGGCAACAAAAAAAGTGACATTTAATATTGGCAACAGAAATCGATACACAAAATCGTTTTCACGATTTTACTTGCCAACTAGCCAATGAAAAGGTGCGGGGCTTATGCCGCAAGTGGACGACTCTCCTGAGCTAAGACAAGAGAACTGCGCTTTACTGGAACTCAGTGTCTCGTTTGAGCTCGTACAGTTAGGCTTTAGTGTATGGCACTCCAGCGTGCTGATTTCCTGCATTCGTGCCTACATTTGACGTGCTATAACTTCTGTGCAAATGGATACAATGGGGCGGAAAAAGCTTTCTATGACAGAGAAAAGCCGTGCCTTGACCCTATTAGAGCAGGGAAAGTCTTTTACTGATGTAGCAGCAGATTTAGGAACCTCAAGAAATACGATTTATCGCCTAAAACGGGCAGCTGAGTTATTGCCACCAGGTACCATACCAAAGATGAAGGAGGGCATTGGTGCAGCTAGGAAGACATCTCCAAGGACTGATAATATCCTAAGGCGTGAAGTGATGTCAGACCCTTCTGTAACCTCCGCTTCAATCAAGAAAAAACACCCAGACCTCCTCCAGAACGTCGCCCTCAGGACCATCCGTCATTGCTTACAGAAGGACTTATGCCTACCGGCTGGCCGCGCTGACAAGAAGCCACTTCTTACCAAGGCTATGAAGATGAAAAGGCTCAATTTTTGCAAGACCTATAAACATTGGACAGCTTCCCATTGGAAGAAGGTTATGTGCAGTGATTAAAACACCTTTAGGCTGGTCAGAGGAGAGTCAAAGATCGTGCGTTGTCCCAGCAATGTGTCTCGGTATAAACCAAAATATACCGTGAAAACTGTGAAGCACCCTGATAGTGTGATGATGTGTGGTGCCTTTAGTGGAAACAAGGGCAGAGGGGTCTGTACTTCCTTCCCAAGAATGTAACCATGAGGGGGACTAACTATCTGGAAGTTTTGAGGCAGCACATGCTGCCATTTTGGGAAATTCATCAGTGTGAATTTTTCATGCATGATGGTGCCCCTGCTCACAGGTCCCAGTTAGTGAAAAGGTTCTTCAATGATAATAATATTGGTGTTTTGGAGTGGCTTGGTAATTCCCCGGACCTAAATCCTATTGAGAATGCTTGGAATCTGATGAAAACCAAAGTTCAAGAGCCAGCACTCGGCAGCATCAAGGATCTGATAGAATCACTGAAGAAGATCTGGGTTACGATCGACCCCACCTACTTCGCAAACCTTACTGAAACAATGCCCAATCGACTCAGGATGATCATCAAGTGCAAGGGCAACATGACCAAGTATTAACTTTCATGAAATATTCATAATAAAATATGTAAGTTACATTTTTCTGTTTCATTTTCTCTGAATTGTCACATGTCACTTTTTATGTTGCCGCCACTGTATATATATATATATATATATATATATATATATATATATATATATATATATATATATATATATATATGCAAAAGAGTAAACATAAACCACAATATATGAATCTGGATATATTTTAAAGCACAGAACTAGTTTCAGCTGTCAGCAGCCATTTTTAACTGTATAGTGAAAAATGAAGCTAGCACCATCCAGTATATAAAGGCGAATTAAAAGACGATACAAAAATAAATCAGAGAAAGTAAAACGGGAGAAAAAACATAAACATTGGGTGTAGTTCCGGGGCGAATTAAAAGACTAAACAAAATAAAACCAGAGGGAGCACAACGGGTGTAGGGTATGGAAGTGCGTATACAGAAAACTGTATCCTAGATAGCACAATACACATTAAATTATACTCTAGAAATGTAAATGAGAGAATTATTGAATAAAATTATTCTGAAGAAAATTCCAGTTCTCGGCGAATGGCGTGTTTAGGCTTAACGACTTTTACGGGAAATAGTTTGGAAATGAATAAATAAAGCAAGGATTTTTAACAACATATAGATTATTATTATAGATTACAAGGAATTATTTATGTAGAATATTTTGATTAGGTTAAATTAACATAAATTTGGATGAGTTACAATATATATATATATATATATATATATATATATATATATATATATATATATATATATATATATATATATATATATATATATATATATAGTTCGTCATGAATGAAAGTATGGATGTAATTAGTCGAAATTACGAAGATGGGAATAATAACAATGGGAATAATGACAAGAACAATTAGTTATATGGTAATTATAATAATATTTTGCTAAGCAATTTATGTGGGTGGCAATGAGGTGAATGTAATTTGTAGCTAATTAGAATCAGGAATCAGGAAAGAAATAATTTGTATGAAAGTTTAATTTGGGAATAATTGTAATGCAGCTCAAAAAATCACGAATCGTGGCCAAATGTAATTGTAACTAATTAAAATCACGATTGTTGAAAGGAGAAAAGTATGGGAGTCTGGAGAGGAAATATAAGGAATTAGACAGTGATTTTGTTTGTAAAACCTAAGGATTAAATGGAGAAAGAATTTAACTGACCTTGATGTTTTGGTGGTAGCGAGACAACGAGTGAAAATTTTGTCTTCCATGCAGAATATTTGGAAGCGTTAGTACGTGTGTGTAAATGTTGCCAAAAATATTGACAATTGTCTTTGAATCAAACTTTTTTTTTACAAATATTATATATTAAGAAAAATGATATATATATATATATATATATATATATATATATATATATATATATATATATATATATATATATATGTAGCTGCAGAGCTGCTACAAATTCCCCCTCCCCCCCGATAGTTACTCGCCCATCAAAAAATTCTAAACATGGAATATAGATTATCAATTCAAATACCAACGAGGTCTCCTAACAACGCGGCAAGAAAGTGTCACGGTGCCATGTGGCTGATTTCGATCATGGGGACACAATTGACTTTCAGTGCCAATCAATTGCGGCGAAACACTGTCGCGCTCGAGGGCAGGCAGGGCGAAAGACATCCGTTCTGTTCCTCTCAAACTGGCGTCTGACGTGGGCTGGTCGTTTTGAGACTGGCTCTTTCCCTCTGACGATGGCTACTGCAACAAAAGGGGAGGCGGCAGCAATTAGGTGTTGGAGAATGGTTTGTAGGAGGGTTTTGAAGAAAAGTAGAGAAACCACTGGATCACTAACGTCATATTGAGAGGAGAAGACAGTGGCTGTTCAAGGTTAACGACCTCTATAAAAGCAGGTTTTAGGCGATCGATGGAGACAGTATCCTGCTTGGTGCCAAACTGTAGTCCAAAGAATTTCGGCTTCCTGGAGATGACGAGAAAGGGTCCGCCCTAGACTGGTTGCAATGAAGAGCGAGTTGAGTCCCGACCGACAAAAACGTGAGAACAGGTTACCATCTCCTTTTGCACGAAAGGTTTCTGATGAGCAGGCACTCTTGGGGCCGTTAGCTTAACTTCAGACATGGCCCGTACTAAATTACGTACGCATGCAGCAGGATGAACATAAGATGATAGAAGACGGTCAGAAGAAGAAAAATATTGACCAGTAAGACGAAGTTGAGTACCATAGACAAGTTCCGCCGCAGAGAAAGCTAAATCCTCTTTCAAGGATTCACGAATACCCAGGAGAATCAAGGGTATCTTATCCACCCAAGTGATGTTGGAACCAGTGGAGCGTAAGCTTGCCTTGAGAGTCCTGTGCAACCGCTCGACCTTGGCGTTGCTTTTGAGATGATAGCTAGTGGTACGAAGACAAAAAGAGCCAAGCACGGATATGAGTGCATCCCATTGGTGGGATTCAAATTGGTTACCACGATCAGTCACGATCGTTGATGGGTCACCAAAGCGAGTAACCCATGCTGAGACGAAGGCTCGAGTTATAGTGGAAGCTCTGATGTCAGGAAGAAGAACTGACTCTGGCCAAGAGGTAAAACGATCGATCATGGTGAGAAGGTAAGTGCAACCACGCGAAAGGGGCAGATGACCAACCATATCGATGTGAACGGCGTCAAAACGTGCCGATGGAAGAGGGAAAGCAGCCAGAGGGGTCTTTGTGTGGCGTTGAACCTTTGCGCGTTGACAAGGCAAACATGCGCGGGTCCATTTGGCCACGTCGGCGTTTATACCTGGCCACACATAACGTTGTGTAATGAGCTTGTAAGTTGTTCGAATGCCACGATGGGAGAGACCGTGAGTTTAGTAAAAAAAAAAATGTGCCGATGGTAAGCAAGAGGAATTAGTGGACGAGTACAGTCAGGCAAAGAATAGTCAACCAGGATGCGCCTGGAAGGACTGTCCGGCAAGTCGATTTTGCGAACGACGAGTTGAGAATAGTGACGCAGCGTTTGCGTGTCTTCATCTTGTTCCTGGGCGAGCGCTATTGTCACATGATCGATTTGCGCATTGTAGGAGAGTTGCGTGCCAGAAATCGATGAAATGCGAGAGAGAACGTCCAGAACAACGTTTGAAGAACCCTTAACGTAGCAAATATCGTTTGTCATCTGCAGCATGAAGTCAAGATGACGGAAATCAACGGCAGAGTGCACAGCAGAGGTGCTACTAGCTACAAGCCCACCAACCAACGGCTTATGGTCGGTAAAAAAAGGAAATTCACGCCCTTCTTAGTATTGGCGGAAGTAACGGAGGGCGAGGTAAACACTCAGGAGTTCGCGGGGAAACGTACTGTACCTCTGTTGAGAAGGAATAAATGCTTTGGAAAAGAAAGCGAGCGGTTATAGCAATGCCTCTGGGCATTCCTATAATAAAAACCTCCTGGGAAACTTAAATATATATATATATATATATATATATATATATATATATATATATATATATATATATATAT
This sequence comes from Ceratothoa steindachneri, assembly GCA_963969495.1. Taxonomy (NCBI): domain Eukaryota; kingdom Metazoa; phylum Arthropoda; class Malacostraca; order Isopoda; family Cymothoidae; genus Ceratothoa; species Ceratothoa steindachneri. The sequence goes on along the minus strand of OZ018327.1, from coordinate 78,891,399 downwards.
ATCATTTATTATGTATAAAATTTATTAAATTATTTTACTTTAACTTTATTAATTTAATCATTCAATTATTTTACTTCAACTTTGTCAACTTAATCTTTCAATTAATATACTTAAACTTTTGTAAATTAAATCATTTTATGTTAAACTTAATAATTAATTCATTAATTTATTTTACTTGTCAATTCAATTAACGTATACTGTTCCAAACAGCACCTCTTAAATTTCACACACAAACAAACAAACACACGTTCCCAGCTCGATCAAAATAGCGCGCTATTCCGCCCACTCGACTCGCAGCTTTTTTCGTATAAAGGTCAGTAATCATTTATTCTACAATTATTCATTTACCTCTAAGCAAATCATACTTAGTTAATTTTATTTTCTCTCACAATTCTTTGCAAACGACCATACTAAAGTAGATCTTAATTATATTTACTTCTCATTGCAGCCCCAATTCAGTCCATCATAGATACTCTATATTATTTACTATATTATTGTTTCATCGTATTATCCCACCAAATTAATTTCACATACTTCAATTCTCTTCGCATCTTGTTACTATAAATCATATGTTAAAATATCTTACATTGTATATCTAACTTACTTATCTCATTGTACATTCGTTGATTTTATGAATATATTTATATTTGTGTAATTGTCTTTCTTAAAGCCCAAGTCATTATTCCAAAATTTATTTCGCTGTCGCCTTAGGCCTAAAACTAACGGCAGACAACTTCGACCAAACAAATTCATGGTTATGGTTTTCGAAACGCCATCTAAGCTGATTTATTAACAGAAGATAAATCACATAGATAACCATACACTATACGGTTGCCAAGACTCACCCACCTTCTGCTGCAACTTCGCACCAACATGGGTAGCGGACGCGTTCGAAGCAACGTTTTATGGAAGCTGCTTGACAAGGATAGAACAGGGAAACAGCGGAAGCCATAGCCTCTTTCGCGCGAGGGAAAGCCTCACACGCTTCGTAAGACCAGGATAGAGGAAGGTTCTTCTTGGATTTTTTAAAAAGATCGCAAAGCGGTTGCATGACTTTAGAAATGTTAGGAATGAATATGTGGTAAAAGTTTACCATACCACAAAATCTACGAAGTTGCGTGAGTGAAGAAAGTCGGAGAAAATCCCGAATAATTGCAACTTTATCTTCGAGAAGACGAATTCCGTCAGGGAAAATGTGGTGTCCCTAAAAAGAGAGTTGCATGACCCCCAAAATACACTTAGAAGTGTTGAGTCCGATACCATACTCTCCTAAACGATCGAAAACCTGACGAAGACGAAGGTGAGATCGATGTTCCTTTAAAGACGAAGATGCTATCAGGAGGTCGTCTATGTAGCCAAATACGAAGAGGAGACCTCTCAGAACCTAATCCATTAAACGTTGGAAGGTCTGACCCCTTTTACGAGGACCGTAAGGCATTCGTTTCATGACGGAGGAACCGAATGGCGTGGTGATAGCCGTCATTGGTCCGTCAGGGGAAATGTGGTGTCCCTAAAAAGAGAGTTGCATGACCCCCAAAATACACTTAGAAGTGTTGAGTCCGATACCATACTCTCCTAAACGATCGAAAACCTGACGAAGACGAAGGTGAGATCGATGTTCCTTTAAAGACGAAGATGCTATCAGGAGGTCGTCTATGTAGCCAAATACGAAGAGGAGACCTCTCAGAACCTAATCCATTAAACGTTGGAAGGTCTGACCACTTTTACGAGGACCGTAAGGCATTCGTTTCATGACGGAGGAACCGAATGGCGTGGTGATAGCCGTCATTGGGACGTCATCTGGGTGAATAGGGATTTGGTTGAAAGCACGAACCACATCGAGTCGAAAAAAGATTGAACAACCGAAAAGAGCAGAATTTAAATCAGACAGGTAAGGAAGAGGATATCTATCTGGAATGCTACAAACATTGAGTCGCCTATAATCACCCACAGCCCTGAACTCACCCGGCGTAGACTTTGGCACTCGTGAAGCAGTGAAGCCCAGTGAGAGGTAAATGGAAAAGCTATTTGGCCTCAATCATAAACTTGAACTCCTTCTTCATTAGAACAAGTCTATACGGGGCCAGTCAACCGGGGCGTGAGAATACAGGCGCTCCTGTCGTCTCTATCCTATGATCCACATCGTGCTTGATAGGCCTGTCCTTTGAAGGTGGAAGACTAAGGCCAGGAAATTCCCGAAGGAGTTGTTGGAAGTGTGGGGTAGTTGTAGGGAGACGAACATACAGGAGAGAACTTCGAGAAGGAAAAAAAACAAACCAGAAACGGTCAGTGTAGTGGTACTGTCAACAAGCTTACAATTGCGAGAATCGACCAAAAGGTCGTGAGCCGAAAGGAAATCGAGGCCCAAAATTAGGACGTCGACCTCGGCGACGATGAAGGTCCATGGAAAAACACGACGTAACCTAAGAGAGACCTCGAGGTTACGCCTTCCATATGTTCTTATATCCGAAGAGTTAGCGTCTTTAAGGACAAAGTCAGACAGGCAAGCTTTGTCGTCAGGAGAGGTTGGAATGGCACTGCATTGAGCACGTTGTCAACCAAAATGAAAAACCAGAAAGTGGGTCGTAAATACTAAAAGGAGGATCGACCTGAAGAAAAACTGAGCTTGCAGAGGTGATAGGCCCACGAATCACTTGCGTTTTTAATTTAAAGGATTATGCTGTGCTGGTGAGCTTGAAATTTGGGTAAGAGAACCCGTAGAGTGGTGCTGATTTTGCGCGTTTGAGGTTGGTGAAATTAGGGTATGTGAAGAAGTTGGAGTTGAAAAACGCACATGATGTTGATACGTGCATGGGTATAACCATTTTTTTCTGCCTTTGCACCAAACCTTCAATGGTACCAGCACCAATTTGAAAGTTGGCGAAAAGAAACTTGGGCAGCATGATTTGTTGGAGGGTGAAATTTTTGCGAATAAGGATTAGGTGAAGAACGAGGATTAAATGCGTGGTAGAAGCTACAAGGCTGTACACAGCGTACGGCGTTGTTGCCATATTTAGAATGATACCAGCAGATACCCTGAGACTTATCGCCAGGATAGGCGGAATTGGGTCGAGAATGAAAATGATTCTGCCATGCCTCACCTCTTGAGCTGGAGTTCCCTCGTTGGTTTCTTTTACGGGATGAAGAACGGCGTCTGCCTCCCCCTCTACCCTGCTCACGACTGTTATCTCGTTGCACCCCTTGTCGCAACTTTAGGGGACGAAGATCGCTCTCGGAAGACTCCCTCGGTAAACGAACCTGTGAAATAGACACATTTGAACATGGTTCTTGAGAGATTGAAATAGTTCCCTAGCTTACGTATGGATTATTGAAAAACTCATCGGCTGCCTTTGTCATTTGCTCTACATTAGTGGGTGATACCATTAGGATGAATGGCCTAATATTTTCAGGAATCACACGCATAAATATTTCTGTGAGCACGGAGTCGAAAAATTCTACCTGAGCTCCCTTAGTTCGAATTAAGTCTTTTAGATGCCTCGGGAATCGCGTAGGACGTCGGTCACCCACCTCCTGAGTATTTAACAGCATCCTTAGATCTTCGACTTGCGATCTTACGACCTCCGAAACTCCTCCCTAAAAGCCTCTTTTAATTTATCCCAATCCCCAATTTTACCACTTTCTAGCAATGTTTTTAAAAAGTGAAAAGATAATAATGGTAAATTTTGAGTGATGTATAAAATCCGGTTTTGTTCAGAGATGGCGTGATGCATCATTATAATCTCTGCCATTTTTAATCAGGTAATGAGGTTGCCCGAATCATATTTTCGAAGGACAATCGAGGAAGGAAAGAGTCGAGATCGATCTTCTTGCATGGAGGACGAATTATGAAGGATGCTTGCGGAAGTAACATTAGATATACTCGTATTGGTGGAAACAGTAAGGCCAGCCTGCGATGGCGCAATGGTGTGAGTGGTAAATGAAGCTGTTGATGTAACTATCATGATTCTTAACTAGTATGAGATGTGTTTATCGTGAAATTCCGAGAAAAATATGCGGCAATCAGCAGACCCGGGTTCGAGTCTCGGCTAGGAATTTTCAAAATAACTTTTTTCCCTGGCGTTATTTCTCTCTTCTCGGTAAAGGATAGCCTTCATTGTGCCGCCCTCTGCTGATGAGTTCTTTTAAATATATTTTTTAGTTCAGTTCTATGTATTTAATGAATTATTTTCATCTATGCTGATGGTAAATGTTATGTTAATTTATGTTTCATTTTTGCTGTACGTGTTATAGTTTAATTTTGAGGGCTATTGGAATGTCACCATACTGGATTATATTTGGGTAAAATTATTTCTATATAGAGAGAAAAAATGTAAGTTCAAATTAATGATTAGTTATATCAAATTTGGTTTATTTCCCTGTCTTATATACTTTATTTGTATTAAAGTATTGAGTGAGTAGATCGTGAACAATCCACAAACTTTCAAACATGGCAAATACCTCTGTAAACTTTTTCCCCGTTTTCAGTCTTTCATGAGTTATCTGGCCTATAAATATTAAATTACGTCGTAATTTTTATTCAGCATTTTTGAATAATCTTTTATGGTAAGATTTTTTCCTGTTGCGAGAAGCATTCTTGATATTTGGGCCTGGGGCACAAACTCACAAAATAAAAAATGCCTGAAAACACCATCATAAACAGTTTACTTTGCTTTATAAATAACAAGAGAGACCTATTGCCTACTCATATAATCATAAAATTATGTCTAGATACATATGACGAGCAAGAAATTGAAGTGGCAAAAAAAGATCTTCACCATCGATGTGGAAGTGGCGGATGGCCTCAGCCGCAATATTGTACGTAAAGGAAACAAAAAATCTGAACACAAAATGGAAGATATTATCAAAAGGTTTGTTTAAATTGAACATCATTTAGACGAACATTCCTTTGTTTCAAAAGATCTCAAACTCCCTCCATTGACTTTTGATTCAATTGATGTTTCCACATTACTTAACAATACAGGATCCCTTGCTGATGAAGTAAAACTGATTAAAGCAACCTTGACGACTCGTCAAGAAGTAGACAAAGATATATTTGATACCTTAACAGAAATTAGGAAACAAATAAGTAATCAAAATCAAATTATTAATGAGCACAACAAGCTCTTTTATCAGCATAACCAAAAGCTTAATTTTCTAAAAGGCTCTCTGACTCAAAATTCGAATAACCCGGTTCCACCTAAAGTCAAACCAAAAATAAAGAATCAAAATCCCACAGAAGATACAGACTCTCATCTTAACACTACTACCCAAACTATTCAACCCATTTCTAGTGAAAACCAAGATGGCAATCAAGTCAATCCAACCTCCACCAATACAAATAAGGACTCTAATGAGAACCGAAAATCAGCCCAAACAGAGGATGAAAGTAATTATGCATGCATATACCCAGCTCTACCAGCCGTTGACACTGATACAAACCCGTGGTTCAATGTTGGAGCAAGAGGAAAAATATTAAAATCCGATAGTACAAAATCAATTAACTCTATGAAGAACTCGATAGAAAAATCCAAGAAACCTATCAAAGTCGGTACATCATCAGATGAAGGCATTAGAGTTGATAAAAGGCTTGCTAGAGTCTATGTAACCAAATTTGCACATGACTATACAGAAGAAGAACTCAAAAGTTATATTAAAAAGAAGACAAACATAGATGCGAAATGCACCAAAATGCCATCAAAATTTCCTGAAAATTACAGTAGTTTTAAAGTGGAAGCTCAATGTGAAGACCCTTCAATCTTTATAGACCCATCAACATGGACAAAAGGAATCTATTTCAATTGGTTCAGACCACAACGTACAAGTAATACTACAGCTCATGATGGAGAGTAAATTAAATGTAGTTAGTTACAACTGCAGGGGTCTGCGAACAAATGAAATTGGTTTAAATAAGATAATAAATAATTTTGAGATAGTTTTACTACAGGAGACATGGATATCAAAAACGGAATGTAAAGAGATTAATACACTTTTTTTCAATCATAGGGGTTTAGCAAACTCTCCAAATGATGATAGTAACTGTTTATTAGTAGGTAGGAAAAATAAAAAAGAAGGTGTAGCAATAATATGGAATTCAAAATTAGAACATTATATAAGTGGATTAACTTTTGATTATGATTGGGTTGTTGGTATTCAAATAGTGCTTAACTGTCAAGTAATGTATATTTTTAATGTATACCTACCATGTGAGTCAGTAGAAAATGAGGAATTATATATAGATAGACTATATAAGTTAGGTACTTTGTTAGAAGAGTTAGATAGTACATGTTATTTTGTATATGGCGATTTCAATAGTTACATATTAGGTAATGACTCAGAGTTTTCTAAACGCTTAAATTTTTTTGTGAAGCCTATAAACTTAAATGGTCAAGCAGACTAAGCCTGCCGAGAGACACTTTCACATATGTCAGTGACGCATGGGGTTCAAAATCTTGGTTGGACCACTGCATTTCATCTGAGGATGGTCATAAATTAATTTCAGATATGTATGTATTATATGATTCTTTTGGGTCTGATCATCTTCCATTTGTGTCAAAATTGACTATTAAATTAATACCTAAAGACAGTTCATTTAAATAGGTGAATAAGTATTAGCAGTAAGATAGTGGTAATTTTAGTTGTTAAGGTAAATATAATCTTTTGGTGCCTTTTGGATAAGTAATATCGAAATTTTATACTTCAAAATTGTAATGTATTTTTATTTTTTAATGGATCACCGAAATCCGCAATAAAGTCGTTTGTTTGTTTGTCTGTCATTGCCAAAGTAATTTCTTACTTTGGATGGTGCCCCAGATTCCCTAGGCTAATTACCATTAAAAACGTTCAACTTATTATTAACCACATTATAAGCTACACACAATACCGCTTTGCCCTCATTAATTTATGGATAGCTTCATCTATTTCCTCGAGAGTAGCTTTCGTTAGATCTGGTTGTTGAAATTTTTCTATATCTTCGGTGGATCCGCGCCAGTTTGCATTTTGATCATTTCACTTGTATAGGATCGATTGAAATTTTTACAAGCACGATTTGATGGTCGCTAGTAGAGGTGAGCCTCTTTCTATTAGATAGTTATAGCGGAACTTAGGGGACGCCAGTACTATGTCCGGTTTTGTTGCTCTTGTTCTTCCAACATATGTGGGATAGTCCGGACCTATTCTTTCTATTAATTATGCCTCTTTCCATTAGTAAATCCCAATTTTTGCCTACATTGTTAAAGTTTCCGGTGTCCCCTGTGGCTCTCGTGCGTGCATTCAGATCTCCAATGAAGCGGACTTGGTCATTTTGACCAAATATCTCCATATAGTTGTGTATGGGTACATATCCTCTTCTTGGGGGCTGAAATCCGCCATTATGTGTATGTTGCCTGTTTCTGTTTTGATCTTAATAGATACTAGTAGGTATGCTTTGTCAAGCTCTTTTAACCTGGTGAATTCTAATCCCTTTTTTGCGGCCATAGCTACCTCGTCATGGTTTATATCTGTGGTGGTTTTATGTATTAATTTAAAATTAAATATTTTGATAGGGCTGGTTTTGGGGTCGATATTTCTTTCGTTTAATATGATAATGTCTGGGTATATCTTTAAATACGAATTACAAAGTGAATGTCTTTTTTGCATCCTATCCCGCCACGATATGACATATTATTTTTAGTTTTCGTTCGATTTCCATTGTTACGTGATACAGTGAGTGTCTTCTCTCCACCTTCTTTAGCTCTCTTTCGCACCGCTTCTTTTTGTATTCCTCCCTCTTGATATTGTAACACATCTCTTTGGTGATCTTTACACATCCGCTTATGATGAATCTATGTATTTCGTTGTTTGAGTAGAGTCATTTAAATTCATATTTATACATTCCTTTTTTTTTATTCTAAGTATGATTTCTTTTGTATTTCCTATTGGGATGGTTCCATCTTCTGCGGCATAGAATCTTAGGTTCAATCCTTTTCCTTCTTTGTTCTCTCTTTGTGTCTGACATTGGGTAACCTCCTTTTTTGTTTCTTCCTCTTCCGCCGCTTCTCTTTTTTGTTGGATTTCTGAGTAGCTAGCATTATTCGTTGGTGTTCCACATCCATTCTTTCTTCTGTTGTATGGTTTGTATTCTGTCTGAGCCTTGGGTCTCTCAGTAATCCCTGATTTATGTTTTTGTTCTGGCTTGAGTTACTGACGTCGGTGGTTTGTATTGTATGTTAAAATGTCAGCCGAAGGCGGGTTCTCTGGAAACCACATCGGCTTCAGGCTATTATTACTTAGCATTTTATTTAGTTCGATTGAGTATTTGCTTGGGTTAGCTACATGCATTACCTGTGCATGTAGAATAACCGCTATTATATTTAATGATTTTTCCTGCTTTAGTTCTATGAATGTTTTAGTTGTTTGAAGTTGCCTCGCTGTGGCTTTGGCTACCTTTGCATATGCTGGGTTCGTCTTCTCATTTCATTTTCTTTCAATGATTTATTTCTTTATTGGGTAAGCCATCGCCATTGTATGATGGTTCCCTCCACAGTTTACACATTTTTTCTCGGAGCTCTTGCAATCTCTCCGGGTATGTGTGTTAGAGCTGCATTCAGTGCACTTCTTTTCCTCTTTTTCGGAGGCAATCCCTTGTTATGTGTTGATCTAGTGCAAAGCAGTTGAAGCACGTCAAAACATTGATGAATTCATCGCTCTTTATCTGCTCCGGTGTTACTTTTAAATTAAACGCTAGTATCCCATTCTCCTTAGCTTTGCGAGCCATCCATGTCTCTTTGAATATAATCTTAAAAACATGGGTATATTTGTTATTTGTAAGTCTATTTTTGGATTTAACCACTTCTTTTATTCGTGCCCATTCTTGGCGCTGCTCAATTTCTTCTTTAATTTCTAAACCGTGTGTTCCCCTATACAAGGGTCTATCTGTCGGCAGTATATTGCTTGCTGAGATTCGATTGGAGGCGGGACTTTGGCCTCTAGCCCTAATGTTTTTAAGATTGTTGTTACTCTTTCGCTGAAGAGTTTATCGACGTCCTTTTCAGATTGACATATCGCAACGTAATTTGAGGTATGGTCAAGTAGCCTAATTAGAACTATTCCAAGTTCTCCGTATATTATTTTGAATACTGATGTTCTCTCTGGTTTTTGTGCATCTTTAATAGTGCGCATAGCGAACCTTTTCTTTGGTTCCATTTAATTCTGCTCTCTCTTCTTTCTTTTCTTCACTGAGAGCTCCTAAGCTGAGAAAAAGGAAAGAGAAGTAAAAAGGAAGATAGATAGATATAAAGTGCGGCTCAGATCCAGTTAGTGCTCTGGCTTATTCCGCATAGATTTCAGTGAATCCCTGCTTACCTGCCTGTCTGCTAACCCTATCAGCGTTAGTTCCACCCAAATGGATCAGCCGCTCACACAGGTACTAGTCCTTCCGGGGCTAAGCTTCAGCCTGTGCTGAGTTAGCCGCCCGGTTCAGATAAGGCTCTCGTTCGCTTGGGTATCTATGGAGGCTCAGCTTCCCTAAACAACACGCCCTTGCAGAGGTAGGATAGCGAAGCAGAGTATAGCGTTCGAGAAGTGCAAGCGAGTGGCTTAAAAGCTTCTTTTGAATGAGTCTTTTTTGAGACTCGGGATGGCCGAGTAGATTCACCGCTGTCTAACAGTGGTCCAGTGACGCGGGAAGCTGTTCGCAACTCGCCTACGCTATTATTTTTTCTTCGCCACTTTCCTACTCTCCTCTATCAACAATAGTGTTCAGATCCGGGAGGGGGAGCGTTAGCCCTTGGATAACATTTCCAAGCAGGCTCTCTTCATTTCGTTAAAATACGCTCCGCTTCTAGGAGGGGGGGTTGTATAGCGTACGAGAAGTACAGGCGAGCGGCTTAAAAGCTTCGTTTGAATAAGTATTTTTTGAGACTCAGTATGGCCGAGTGGATTCGCCACTGGCTAACAGTAGTCCAGCGACGCGGGAAGCTGTTCGCAACTTGCCTACGCAATAATTTTTTCTTTGCCCCCTTTCCTACTCTCCGCTATCTAGACAGAGGTATTCGTGTATAGTCAGGTCAGGGTCCAGTTAAGTCCTGTAAAGTCTCTTCTCGGTTGAATGATCTTTGTCTTCTTGGTGAACAATTGGTTAAAGGCTTTCTAAGGTTGATCACTTTCTCCTCGTAAGTAAGTAAGAATAAATCAACTGCCATCCGTAGAAGGTGCCCAGTTTCCCAATATTCATTACATGGGCATAGAGTATGCATGTGAGCACTTCTGTTGTTGCCCCTTGTGGTACAGTTAGATGGGTCTGTGCTTCCTGCGTTTGTTTCACACTTACTTTAGCCACTCCTGCGTATGTTGCATTTCCTATCGCTTCTCTTTCATTTCGTTCTATTATCTCTTTTCTTTTGGGACATGCCATTGTCATAGTCCCATGTGGCCCATGGCAGTTCGCGCATTTCTTAGTACTTTCTTTTCACTCTCCTCATTCATGGTTCTTCTGCCCGCACTCGGAACATATTTTATTATTCTCGGTGCAGTCACGTGTCAAATGGTCCTCCATCTTGTAGCAGCGGAAGCATTATTGAATATTAATGTGTTTTCGCACTCCATGTTCTCTGGTGGAATTCTCATGTTAAACATGAGCAGTCCTCGTTGGTAGATCTTTGTTGCCATCTCTGTTGTTGCACATATAATTTTAAAAACATGTGTGTGGTGGCCAAATTTAATTATTTAATTTATTTTTATGCCTTCATGATTTTTTCTAATTTTTCTTTCATTTCTTCTTTGTCATGGGAACCCACCCAGACGTCGATTTTCCTACAGATGATACTTATGTTTGCAGTTAAAGGTGCATGGTTAAACGCTTCGAAAGGGTAGTGGTTCTCATGCTAACATATTTTGAGTTATTATACTCACAGATGATCTTCTGGAAGAGGCAAATTATGCCTATGGCTCCAGGGTTTTGAAATCAGAGTTATCATTCTCTTAGGTAGACTGGTTGCCACGGATACGAGCTCCACCTACCCGTCCCTACCATGATGCTCAACCACGGAGATAACCTCCCGAGTAAATAGTGTCAGCTTTTTAAAAAGAATCAGGACGGAGATTCGGACTGACAAACCAACTATTGCCGGGCGAGCGCGCTAACCACTATACTAGCCGTCTTCTTGGGGGCAGTTAAACTCGTAAACTATGTTGGTAGACTTCAGGTTCAAGTAGTTTGGGTACCTGTTATTTTTCATTAGGAGATTGTTAAGTTTTGTCGTTTTATAGTATATAATAAGCTGAATTTTGTCCATTTTATTCTTAACTTTGATGTTGCGGTTAACAATCTCCTTGATGTTTCTTTCGTCTATTTTATAGGCCGAAGATATCTTATTTTTGTAATAGAGTTTGATGTTATTTACTGCTTCCTGATTACTTTTCGTTTTATGCGTGTCTTTGAATTGCATACTTAAAATGATTAAAGTTTTTTTTTCAATCATGCTGTTCGGGAAACCGTTGTTCACGGGGGTTTGTTTTACGCGGAAGATCTCTTGATGGAAAAGTTCCCACGTGGAGCAGCATTTGTATGCTCAGCGAATTTATGAGCCGATTACAATTTTTTATGTACTTTTCAGGACATTCACCATCCGCGTTAAGGCATCATTCCATGTCCGTAACTTTTCCATATACTTTTGTGATGTAGTTTCCATTGATGTTATGTACTTCAACATCCAGAAAAGGAGGTTTATTGTACGTGCTCAATTCATAAGTGAATTTTAACACGGAGTTCTCCTCAAATTGGTGTTTGATGTTCTTCAGATCTTCTTCGTGTTGGACGTTGATATAGATGTCGTCTACGTATCGGCAATATGTGTGTGGCTTATTTTAACTGTTGTCAAATAAGCTCTCTTAAAGTTGAACAATATAGTAGTTGGCGAAGGTCTACTCCAGGGGTGATCCCATAGCCACTCCATCCACTTGCGTGTATAGATTACCGTCCGGTGTCCTGAACGGAGCCTCTGATGTGTATGAACGTAACATATTCCTTAAGGCGTTTGGGTCAAGATTTGGAGGAGACATTGTAGGATGGTGGTACACATTTTGTATAATGATGTCGATGGTCTGAGCGATAGTCACATTCATAAACAGGCTTTCTACATCAAGGGATGCTATTAGTTATTCCGGTCTTGTAGAGTGGAGTATATCGATAAATTCCTCCGTAGAATTTATGCTATACTTTGAGTTTAGGTCTCATGACTTGAGAAATGATTGGCCTCAAAGGGTTGTTCAGCTTATGTAATTTTACGTTTACATACAGATATCCTGGTGTATATCGCCGACAATCTTTTGGAAATGAGGTCCTCCAATGAGTGCATTAGCTTTAGTTATTTGTTCATTTATTTTCGTTTTTAAGTCTTCTGTTGCATCTTTTTTCATACGTTTACATTTCTTGGTGTCACTTAGGATGGTATTCAATTTGCTGTTATATTATTCTTTGTTTAGAATAACGTATATGTTGAATTTATCAGCTTTTCTTATGACTATTTATTTGTGTTTTTTAGAGAGCTGATGGCCTTGCGTATATCTGGTGTTATGAGTTTGGTGGAGCAGTGATGGAGGATATTTCCGAGGGTTTCGAGGAACTGGCCGAGGCCTCTGCCTATAACTGGGGCGCATAACCCGCCGGAAACGGAAGGTTGAGACGAGATTTTCGGACGGTAGATCAGGAATCATAGGACGATGGCGCTTGCGGTGTCTAAGGGGTTGATCCAACAAACAAACACACGTTTTCAGCTGGACCAAATAGCACACTATCTGCCCAAGTCGACTCGCAGCTTTCTTCGTATAAAGGTCGGTAATCATTCCTTCTACAATTAGTCATTTACCTCCAAACAAATCATAATTAGTTAATTCCACTTTCACATTCTTTGCAAACGACCATACGAGAGTAGGTCCTAATTATAATACTTCTCATATTGCAGCCCCTAATTTACAGTCCATCATAGTCACTATATCATTAACCATATTATTTCACCCTATTATTCCACCATATTAATTTCACATACTTCAATTCTCTTCGCATCTTGTTCTGTAAATCATATGTTAAAATAACTTACATTGTATATCTAATCTACTTATCTCATTGTACATTCGTTGATTCTATGAATATATTTATATTTGTGTAATTGTCATACTTAAAGCCCAGTTCATTATTTCAAAATTTAGTTCGTTGTCGCCTTAGGCCTAAAAACTATCCGCCTACAACTTCGATCAAACAAATTTATGGTTATGGTTTTCGAAACGCTATTTAGGCTGATTTATTAACAGAAAATAAATCACATGAATAACCATATACTATAATATTCAACAACAGGAGAATATTCTTTTGAAGATTATTGAGGCTCAGCGAAGTCAGCTCCAGAGCCAGCCCACTTATCAGTGGCCGATGACCCAAGTGAGGAATCCTTCCTCTTACCAATCAGTTTTGGATCCTGGGGACGGGTAGAAGAACCATCATTGGTCGATATAAAATATTTTTTCAAATAACATTTGATGTCGTCAATGATCTCACCCTGAATGGCAGTCCAGGCTAGAGCCGCAGGGGAGAGGGGAGCAACATTGGATATCTCGGTGTGAGAGCGATGCTTCGACGGTATATCAAGAATACTTCTGACATTAAAGGTAGATGGGCGATGAGATGCTTCAGGCGTGTCAGAACTCAGGCATGATGGTCGATTCCCTCCAGCGTCACGCAAAACATCTGAGAAGAGACGGCCGAAAAGTGAAGTTTGTATTCGAGCACACGTTAGCTAGTCTATCTCACGTCCAGACGCAGAGTCACTCAAAGAGAGGACCTCCTTTTCATATGAGAATATTGGGCATGCTTTCGTCGCGGCACTGTGGGCACCAACACAATTGGCACAACACGGTGTTTTTGCCTATTCAGGGCCATGATAATCAGAACAACAATTCATACAAGACGGGAGTGCCGATAGGCACGACCAACATGCTTGCAATTGAAGCAACGTCCGGCGGGGTTCACCACAACGGAACTCAAATTATTTATGAAGGTCAAACACAGAAACTTTTGCAAGCGAGGTTTCAGATGAGGAACTCAGGCCAGAAAGCGGGGATAATCTAAATCTGGGTCCAGAACTTTGGCATAGGGATCCAACGAGGGAGAGAATGCTGATGGGGGAACTGAAGAATGTTTGGCACGAGAACCATTACGAGAAGGGGGAGTTTTAAGTTTATGACAAGCCATTGCAAACATAATTGACTCCCCGGGCCCCTGTCCCGGCTCTACTGCTACTTTCAATTCGGTTTCGTCACACCGTCTTTATAAGCCAAAGAGGCAACCTGAGTTCTCCTACGCGCGTAGGGTTTCTCCTTGAGCATCGGCAAACAAAGCCGATGGAGGCGCTCAACTTCCTACCCTCATGAAAAAAGGAATTCAGAATCAGTCCGAAAAAAACAAGCAGAGTTCAGTAAATCGCCAGGGCCACTAGACAAGAGAAAGAAGAGGGGAAACAAACGGCAGTAGAAGAAAATAATAGGGGAGGGGGTGTAATAAAGGTCTGGTTTGCAGCATCATGGACCCCTAAGGGCTCCAGGGCTGATCCCCCTCTCCACGAGAAGGCTAGATGAAATGTCCCAGAGAGGGAGTGGGGGGACCGTTCTATTGATAGCAGTATGTTCTATAAAAGACATGTGTTCCATAAGACCCAGGCATTAACTTAGTTTCTAGGTTTTTAAGTAGGGGATTGAAAGGCGTTCGTTTCTCGGACAGGAGCCTTCAGTGAATGCAGCGGGCCATGCACAGACGACAATAGTGAGTGCTCTTCGGAAAATCAATGGCTCGCCTGTGCAGGTGATGCTAAACTCTATTATGAACTTTGTAAAAAGAACAGACTATGCGAAGTAACTTTTGAGAACTCTTTAAAATCAACACACTAGGGTTTGCCAACCAAGGAGCAACCACAGTTGAGCGAGTGATAAGGAAACAAGTAGGGGCCTCGAGACCCACTTCACACTATTCGTCACGTTTGATTTTGAAAGGCTCCTCAAGTCGATGCGAGCTAGGTACTATTGATACCACGTAAATGCATTAGAGATACTCCGCTGAAGTGTTATCATTGCCACCGCTTCAGCTATACTATTCAAACCAACACACCTGCTAAGTTGGGTTAGCTGGAAATCTCTGCAAGCTTCTCAAAGGCCTTGCATAGTAAATCCGTATTATGCAATACCAAGTGTGTGAAGTGTGGCGAGTGGCACCCTGCTTCTTCGAATCGACGTGACACGTATCGTTTAGGGAAAGTGGTAATGACCATTAATCCGGATTATGCAATGCCAAGTGTGCGAAGTGTGGCGAGTGGCATCCTGCTTCTTCGAAGCGACGTGAAACGTATCGTTTAGAAAAAGGGGTAATTGCCGTTAATACTGAGGTCCGAGATAACTTTCAAAGAGGCAAAGGAATTTGTTTAGTCACGCAATGTAGGACTTCATATGCTTCTAAACATAATAGAGGACCCTCTACTCGTTACCTTTCCGGTCATACGACCATGGTAACCACAACGCCCATTCTGAACCCTTTTGCGGGTTCTACTACTTCTCTCGGGCTCTCCCTTGGTAGAGTTGGTGGCAACACAGGCTCGCGGCTCGCCCCGGCTAAAACCAGCCCCCCCTCCATCCATTCCATCGCCATTCATTAGCAATATACAAAGCGTCCTCGGGCTTCCACCAAGTATTTAGTCTCATTATGGTCAAATCCCCACTAGGTGGTCGTGAGACTATCCCTAGGCTTCTTAAATATACACCCCGTGAGAAGAGCAGCAGTAAGGGATCTTCGGCTCCCTCTCTTGGCCTTGCACATGGCTAGAAAAGGCGCTTCTGGAAATTGGAACTCTCTTCCCAAAGGGATTGAAGAAAAATGAGAGGAAAGCTCGTGCAACCAGCCAAACCCGCTCCAGTAAGCACTTGGAGGCAACAGCGCCTTCAGTTCAATCTGCAGACAGCAGTGCTCAGAGTTTTGTCTCTAGGAAAGCTACCATCATGCCCGTTAGTATCTCCACCTAGAATGACCCCGCTGCTTTTGCAAGCTGGAGGACATTTCCCTTTTATGGAACCACTTCATAACCTTGTTTCAATCTATCACTATTCTGTTCGGACGCAAGGCTCATTTAGAGTTTGTGGTGGCTGAATACTTTCATGGTAGTGATCACTTTCCCATTCAAATATCATTTTCTGGGCCACTGCGTTCTGAGAAACCGCCACGATGGTGCAGGAGCGGGCGCAATGGCATATACTTCCTGAAATGATAATTATTTATATATCCCAGTCGAGCTAGGTCAGGTGATAAGGCCGTTTTGTTCTTCTGTGGCACCCTCATCAGCGTGGGTCTGTCTACTATTCTGAGAATGTTTGGGCGTTTGGTGGTCAGCTGAGTGTGAGCTGAACCTAAGGTAGAAGAGATATATCTATACATGCTACAAAAGCCGTTGGTAAATTTCGTCGAACAAGGCTAGATTCAGGTATGTTTCGAAACACGTCGACTGCTCTTCTTGGCGGACATACGTGACTTCATTTAACGTAAAGACCAGTCTGGCAGAAGTGTGGAAGCGTGAAAAGTTCACACATGACTACACCTTTCCCTGTCTTCAAGGAGGACCGGACCGTAATCTCGGACGCCGCGTCCGCGATGGAGCCATTCCTGACCGCGTTCTCTAGCCATAGTGATGCTCCGCCAGCACTTAAAGCACGCAGTGAGCTCAATAAACTGGACCTTCAGATGCGGGGAACCTTTCAACGACCTGTTTACGCTGAGTTTCCTTCCGCTATCGCTTCATGCGCGGATGCCGCCCAAGGTCCAGATGATATTCCTTACATCAGGCTGCGACACTTGGGTGAGCAAGTCATAGCCTTTTTGTTAGAGTTGTTCAACATAATTTGGACAGTGTGTCCTCACATATTCCTGGCAAATGACCACCGTGCTTGCTTTTCTCAAGCCATGGAGTATTACACCACCCTGATAGGTTTCCGCCAAATATCTTTAACTTTCTGTTTGTGCAAGTTGATGGCACAAATTGCTAAGGTTTATAGTGTACGAGAAGTGCAGGCAAGCGTCTTAAAAGCTCTGTTTGAATGAGTTTTTTTTAAGACTCAGGATGGCCGAGTGGATTCTCTGCTGGCTAACAGTGGTCCAGCCATGCGGGAAACTGTTCGCAACTCGCCTACGATATTATTTTTTCTTTTTTCGCTTTCCTACTCTACTCTATCTACAATGGTGCGCAGACCCGGAAGGGGGACCGTTAGCCCTTGGATAACATTTGCAAACGGGCTCTCTTCATCTCTTCAAAATACGCTCAGCTTCTAGGAGGGGGGTTGTATAGCGTACGCGAAGTGCAGGCGAGCGACTTAAAAGTTTAGATGAATGAGTCTTTTTAGACTCAGGATGGCCGAGTGGATTCGCCGCTGGCTAACAGTGGTCCAGCGACGCGGGAAGCTATTCGCAACTCGCCTACGCTATTATTATTTCTTTGCCCTCTTCCCTACTTCCCCTATCTACAATGGTGCCCAGACCCGGGAGGGATGCCGGTATCCCTTGGATAACATTTCCAAACGGGCTCTCTTCATCTCTTCAAAATACGCTCCGCTTCTAGGAGGGGGGTTGTATAGCGTACGAGAAGTGCAGGCGAGCGGCTTAAAAGTTTCTTTTGAATGAGTCTTTTTTGAGACTCAAGATGGCCGAGTGGATTCACCGCTGGCTAACAGTGGTCCAGCGACGCAGGAAGCTGTTCGCAAATCTCCTATGCTATTATTATTTATTTGCCCTCTTTCCTACTCCCCTCTATCTACAATGGTGCCCAGACCCGGGAGGGGGACCAGTAGCCCTTGGATAACATTTTCAAACGGGCTCTCTTCACCTCTTCAAAATACGCTCCGCTTCTAGGGGGATAAGGTTGTATAGCGTACGAGAAGTGCAGGTGAGTGGCTTAAAAGCTTTGTTTGAATGAGTCTTTTTTGAGACTCAGGATGGCTAGGTGGATTCGCCGATGGCTAACAGTGGTTCAGCCATACGGGAAGCTGTTCGCAACTCGCCTAGGCTATTATTTTTTCTTTTTTCCTTTTCCTACTCCCCTCTATTTACAATGGTGCGCAGACTCGGGAAGGAGAGTGATAGCCCTTGGATAATATTTCCAAACGGGCTCTCTTCATCTCTTCAAAATACGCACCGCTTCTAGGAGGGGGGTTGTATAGCGTACGAGAAGTTCAGGTGAGCGGCTTAAAAGCTTTGTTTGAATGAGTCTTTTTTGAGACTCAAGATGGCCGAGTGGATTCTCTGCTGGCGAACAGTGGTCCAGCGACGCGGGAAGCTGTTCGCAAATTGCCTATGCTATTATTTTTTTGTTTGTCCCCTTTCCTACTCTCCTATATCTACAGGTTAGCTTATTTCTTTGTACAAGCGAAGCCACCTTCTCCTGCACAATGCGACTTTCTAAAGTTCCATTTCACATTGGATGCACGCTCCTGCTGGAAAATGCTATTTTGCTAGGACTACCTTTGTAGACAGCACTACGCCACAGTGTTTTTTTCTATTTGGAGGCCTGTGGCACCCATATTATAGGATAGTTAGGCCCAGTGAAGAACCACCACAAATGAGTTCTCAATGGATTTATGAAATCCTAAGATTGAACGCAAACATTAATTAATTAGTTAATGACATGTAATAAGTAGTAAACCATTGTAAAAATAGAGAAATACCTATATCATTACTGTACATTTATTAGAAAAGCATAAGAAAGGCAAGTAAATAACTGCTTTCTCACGCTGCCACACACACGCGCGCATCCATATACACAGAGGAGCAGCTGCAGGACCTAAGATGCCTACGCTTGAAAACGGGAAGCCGAAAAAAAATACCAAAGGACTATATGCTTTGGCCGGTCGAGTTCTCGTGAAGGTGTCAAACGAAAAATAAACAGTCGTATCTTGATAGGATCTGCTAGCCTGGTCTGAAAATGTGTACAGATACTCGAGAGACGCACACACCTCTGGCAACTCCGCCCAACGGTCAGCAGAGAGGCTAGCAAGTGAGTTTCCTATTGTTAGCTCCGCCCCACGCCTTGAGATGAGAAAATAGAGGTCACGCACCCCTTAAGCAAGGATCTATAAATTAACGAACTTAAACATTGAGAGGGCGGTTAATTCATTCAGCCGGATATACTTTATCATAGACCTCTTTAGCACTGGACTGGCCACTGTACTATGTTTTGAAAGTCGCCTGTGCATAACGCCCCACTGAATTCAAACGCGCCTCCGGTCGCAGGGAACGCCTGTTTGAGTTCATCAGTGAAAGCAGCCACAAGCCACGCTTGCCTGTCTCCGTAAGCTATGGTAAGTTTACATTATTTTTGTATATTTTTACCCAAAACTGCATACTCTTTGCGCTAATGTTAAAGAAGTTTCAAGAGGTCTGTGGCTTGTTCCTTGTGTTTTTATGGCAATTGTTTTGAAACTTTTAAGGACAAGACTTTTGTTTTTAACTCTCCACCACAACAATGTGTGTGTGTGGGTGGGTTCGGTGAACTGCTATTGTTGCTAATAGTAGTAGTAGTAGTAGTCGTAGTAGTAGTAGTACCAGTACATGTCAGAGTAGTATTAATACGCTATTGTAGTAAGAATTGATAAGTAGCAGAATATTTTATATATTTTGGCACTCTTCAATAATAATAATTTTATTATTATTATTATTATTATTATTATTATTATTGTTAATATTATGTTCAGTATTACGATATATTTTTTTGAGGGTCATTTAGGTCACCTGCGAAAGTTGGCTGGAGGAAATCATTGGCCTAGTGTCCGTCAGTTCATGGAGGGGGAGACAGTGGTAAGAGCACGAAGCCTGGTTTGACTGTCTGGTTACAGCTTGAAAGCAGTGGCCTCCGAGATAGAGGAAGCGAGGCAGCAGCGGCACCTTGACGACGCCAGACTGACCCAGGAGCTGGTAAATGCAGGTATTCATAACGACCTGGGTGAAGGGACGGAACAGGCAATTGTCCACCTGACTGGTTACCTGGCACCAGAGGTGGGCAGTATTTATATATTTTGTATTTCAATACATTTATGTATTTAAAATTGCATTTGTAAATACATTTGAAATCATGTATTTAAATACAATTTATTTAAATATTTTTTGCAAATACTTTACTGATAATAGGTTTATATAGCTGTTAAGAACGTGTAATGCATGTTTTAGCTTGTCGCAACTTGTATGACACAAACGGTTGACTGCGTGAGCCAGTGAGGGAAGACTACTTGCATCAGTTCAAATTCAGTTAACAGATGGTCCGGGTTGTGTTCGGTTTTATAGTAAGAGCGCTCAGCGTTATTTCAACTGTTGCATGGCAACTTCAGCTTCTTCGTAAAGAGTGTGTAATGGAGAGATTATACAATAATAAAGACGAGGAAGATAAAGAATCATGCAATTATAGCAATCCTTTACTAGATGGTAATTTTTTTAGAGTGAAATCTTCCGACGGAAAAAGTGAAGTGTGTATGTCCATCATGCAATGGCGAAATCTCTGCGGCGAGCAATGCTACTTCCAATCTACGCATTCATTTGAAGGTAAGAATTTATTAAAGCTAATTGTATGATACTTAATTAAATTGACAAGTTTCACTATTTCTTATTTTTAAAAAATGGCAAAATTGCTAGTAGCTAACGATAATGTTAACTAGCGTAGGTTTACCATGCACGAACCTACCTGCTTCCTTTTGCAACACCTTTATTTATAGTATATGCTGATTGAATTTAACGTGAATTATGATAACAAGAAAGAAATGTCCTTCAATTATCTAAACATGTACATTCATCAACAGAGAAAGCATCTTGATTTGGTACAAAAAGCGGATAACTACGTGAAAGGTCAAAGAAAAGATTCACAAAGAAAATGTTCAGTATTAGACGATGGTCCTTCATGCAGCGATTTTAAAATAAAAACATTACTGGAGTGTTTTGCAGTGAATACTAAGAAGGTCAAACAATCTGTGGTTGATAAGCGGATTGCAGATTTTATCATACAAGGTGTGCATCCCTATCAACCATGGAACAACCAGCTTTTGTGGGATTAATTAAAGGTGAGTTCTGAGTTAAGAATGTTGTTTACAATTATAATATTAGTAGTACAGGTTAAGCTCTTATAACGACCGAATACTAAAGCGTTCGGATCATTGGCCACTACGTAGGTTATATAACGAAGTTAAATAAAGGAAGACATATACAAAAAACAGAGGTTAATATATTGCAGTAATTTCATGAGAATCCATAAACATACATATATTCTTGAAGCGCGCTATCATTTACTTGAAGATATTATTGAATAAATTTTTTTCATGAATAATTAGTACAATTTCCGATAGATTATATGTAGTTATTAGATGAATTCCAATAACGATGTATTTCATCATAGTAGCAATACCTATATATCATTATGTTAAAACTAGCATGCTCGCCCGTTAAAAATGTAGGAAATAAAGATTGATAATGTATATATTCCTAACAAAACTGAAAGTCAATATTTACTATGTAATTCTGCATATGAAGGACTAATAATATATTTATAAATGAATGTACCAGTCCTATATAACTATAGGATATTCATATAGCTACATTTTATGTATAAAATTTTATATGCATACAATATATTCTCATTTCACTCACAATAATCACACATTCCACTACCGCAGGTCTAAATTCTTCAGTTAATGTCATTTCAAGGCAGATGCTAGGCCGACATCTTATAGAAGAAGAGAAAGTGACAAAAGCTCTACTAAAGAATAAACTAGACAACACCTCTTACTGCAGATATTTGATCAACTCGTCAACGTAGTTTTGTAGGGGTGCGAAAAATGTATCAGAGAAATATTCCTTTCAACTCGATAATATAAATAGCCGATAAATTTACCAACCAAAAATGCACTAAAGCTGGTCGTGAAGCTCGAGTATTGGCGTTCAAATCCAACGGTACCGCGTTCGAAACTCAAGAGACCAAAAACTTTTATGAAGATGTGTCAATAAAGAAAACGGAAGAAAACCGCTTGAAGGACTAACTCAACAAGAAGGACCAAGAAATCATCAACTCAAGATAATAATTGGAAGAAAATGAAAATGCATCAAGAAAGGAAAACAAAGATTAAGGACCAACCCAGCCAAAAGAATATGTTTTAAGGGCTAACTTAAAGAAAAAGGAAATTCAGAAGAAGAAGAAAGATTCGAGGAAGCTGCATCGAGAAAATCAAGAAAAATATTGATAAATAAATAAATAGGGGATTAAGAAAGGATATGCCCCCCCCCATAACTGGTGACCCTCAAAGGCCGAACAATCTTCTGATCTTCGTTACAACTGCATCTGCTCTCCTACTAGAGATTTAAGAAAAAGTGCTGCTGGGAATCGGATACCCGGGAAGGAGAAGCCATTACTCATTGATTAGAGACAAGACTTCGTTCGCTCTCCTCAATCCCACTAAATTAGCTCCACTCATCCCGCAGCCTCGAAGGCCGTAGGAGGAAGAGCTACTACTCCTCGATTAAGAAATCCAAGATTGGTCTCTCTCCAATCCTCAAATTCGCTCCGCTTTCTAGAAAGGGACCTGTGTAGGGGTGCGAAAAATGTATCAGAAAAATATTCCTTCCAACTCGATAATATAAATAGCCGATAAATTTACCAACTCAAGGACGGACTAAAGCCGGTCGTGAGGCTAAGGTATTGGCGTTCAAATCCAACGGTACCGCGTTCGAAGCTCAATAGTCCCAAAAATTTTATGAAGATCTCCCAAGGAAGAAAACGGCTTGAAGGATTAACTCAACAAGAAGCTCAAGAAGAAACCAGCAACCCGAGATAAATGGAAGAAAATGAAGATGCATCAAGAAAGAAAAACGGAAGAAAACGTTTGAAGGACTAACTCATCAAGAAGCACCAAGAAATCAGCCCCCCGAGATAAAAGGAAGAAAAACCAAGATGCATCAAGAAAAGAAAACGAAGATTAAGGACCAACCCAGCCAAGAAGAATACTTTCAGTCGAGAAGAAGAAAATGGATTCGAGGAAGATAACCTGCATCGAGGAAACCAAGTGAAAAGCAAGCTTGAATAATATTGAAAAGAAAGAATAAATAGGGATAAGAAGCATATGCCCCCCTCCCCCCCTCTCCCTAGTTTCCTGGCATTATAGTGCATTGGGTATGTTAAGATTTTGCTCTTTATAAAATAGGAAATTGAAAATGTCTTTACTGTTAGGGAGTTATCAGCTCTTGGCTGAAAACATACCTAATTGTTGGTGGAATTTATCTCGATTATATTAATATGTAAAATTTATGGAAACATTTATGAGACAAACATTGGACTGTTATTCCATTTTGTTTTTCAGCTTGAGGAAGCTGCTCTTGTCTGTCTCAGTGGAGTATTGGCATGCTGTCGCTTCAAAGGAGAACATAACTACATCAAGATTGATGAATATATGGAGAATATCATTAATGAATACGATATCCTCCTGCATAAAATCAGAGCACCGTCACTGATAACGGCTCTAATTTTGTTAAAGCGTTTAAGAAATTTGCAGTCACTGCTGCAAATGTGTCCACAGATTCAGAAGATGGGATCCAGGTAGGTGAAGAAGATCAGGGTGAGCCCGAGCTGGAGGATAGTTTCTTAATGAGAAGTGTCTTAGGTCAGGAAGACCTTTCGTCTGCCTCATGCAGCCTCAACCCACCTAAGCATATGCGATGTGCTTCACACACACACTAAGTCTCGTCGCTAAAACTGATGCAAAACAGGCACTGTAAATATCTTCTTTTGCGTATATTATTCATGCTACGATGAATAAATGCTCAACATTATGGAACAAAAGCGTTCGTCCAAAATCAGCAGAGATTATCAAAACTGCTATCAACTGCTCATTAAAGGTGCCTTTCATTACGAGGTGGAACTCTCTGTTTGATGCATTGTCATTATTTTTACAACACAGGAACAAATTACATAAACTCATGACGTCCCTTGAACTTCCAGTGTTCAGAAGTCACGAAATTGAATTTCTTGGGGAGTATGTCAGTTTTGGTTCCTATTGCAGTGGTATTTGATCGCCTACAGGGAAAACAAAACTGTTTTATGGAGAATTGCTCACTGCTCACTGTGGAGAAAAAGATGAAGAACCTTCAGTCACGTTCTCTGAAAGGCGCTACCAATCTTATTTGACGTTAGCAAATGAAACCAGCGTTACAGATACCATTATTGCATCAACAAGCCATCCATTCTTCAAACCCCGCTGGTTAGATATCAGTATTTCATAGGACAGTTCAATCCGCCAAGACTCTTAAAAATATTATGACTCAAGTGATTGAGAATTTAGCAGAGGAACTCGAAGCTGAATCATTCAGTGGTGTTTCGGACAGTGACGATTATTTTGGATTTACAAAACCTACTCAAACACGATCAACCTCAGATTTAGAATTGTTCAGTTACCTTCAGAATTCAAATAAAACACTCCAAAGTTTAGATAGATATCCAAACATAAAAAGCTATTTATTAAATACCATGGCTGGGCTCAAATTTAATTTTTTCAGGTGTGACTTTGACTTTGCGACTACGACTTTTTCTCCCGGTGCGACTCCGCTAAATTACAAAGTAAACTTTAGCGCGATAACAGAAACATGCTTTTATAAGGCAGAAAAACACATATTTATTTAATTAAAACACAGCTAAACTAATATCTACAGGTCAGCCTCCTCCTCCTCCATGTCACCCCGGCCCATCTTCTCCTACAGGAGGTCCATGTTTCCTTTGAGGAACACAAGCTCCTCAAAGTTGACCTCATCTAGGATGCACCTATTGGCCATGCGGACGCCACCAGCCGTGCTGAATAGCCTCTCCACAGTTGCAGAGCTGGGGAGGGGGGTATTGTACTTAATGAATAAATCCACCCACACCTCCCTGTGCTGGTAGGGAAAGAGGGACCAGGCCAGCTCGCCTTTAGAGGAAACCCACTCCTCCATGGGCTTCCTACGGACCTCCCTCACCTCCTGCTGCTGGTTGGCTGGGCCTTTAGCGAACAACTTGTTAAAGAGGTGGGCCTCCAAGTCCCAGGGTTCCTGCACTTCTGGCTGGCCAGGCTGACGCTGCTGCTGCTCCTCTTCCCTTGGCTTGATGACGGCCCTTAGCTCCCTGGTGATCGTGTCCCTGATCTCCTCTACCTTGTCAGGGGCAATGCTCTCCAGGGTCTTGGGGGTGAGGTTGAGGTGGATGGCTGTGGCCATAAGAAGGTCACCATCCTCAAAGAGGTGGCCAAACCTCTTTTCATAGCCCATGAGGAGGCCTGTACCAGGAGCTTGTTTAATTTTAGGCAGGTTAAAGGTAGAATGCTGTTTGATTTTAATTACTTCTTACACTTTACAGTAACAGTAATTTTTTCGTGTTATCCACAAGAAAAGTATAAGCACATATTAAAATACGAGAAAATGAGATTAATTCGCACGATGAACGCCACAAGGCATAATACATTCTCGAACGTTTTTAACTGACAAGACAAGTTTAAAACTTGGTTCATGCTTAAAAAGTGTATGTAATTTTACTAATTTATAATAAAATTTAGAGTGACCAACTTTTTTTGGTACGTTTAGGTAGTTTCATGTAACGTCAGTCTCATATAATGTGAAGAATTTAATTTATCGTTAAAGGAAAGTTAAAAATCAGATAAAAATAAAGTTAGCTGTTACCAACTCAAATTATATATTTTTAGCCAAATCGGGCTTTAAAACTGGCTTAAAACAGCCGCCGCAATTTCTTTTAAAAAAGTCGTCTTTGTTCTTATTAAAAGTCGCGGAAAATTAGCGGTGCGAATTTGCTTAGTCCGACCTTTTCAAAACTTTTGCGACTTCGAAATTCATAGTGCGGCAAAGTTGCAACTTGTTGCCGCAACGCCCAGCGAAGTTAAATATAACACCACCCTTCCGTCGTCAGCTCCTGTGGAACGGCTCTTCTCTTTATGATGATTAATCTTATCTCCCCGAAACGGAGTTCTTTATCTGACTAAACATTTCAGCAACTGATATTACTTAAATCTAATGCTGATATAAATAACTAACTGAAATTTCATTCTATGGAACTTTCTATTTTTTTTGCAGTACAAAGTCCAATTGTCATCAAATCCTACATTAGTAATTATAATATACAATTTCACTTTAATGGATATTTTTTTGTTGTCATTATATATCCATGTATTTGAAATGTATTTAAAAATGTATCTAAATACATTTAATGTATTTAGTATTTAAATACTAAATACATTTTCAAAATGTATTTAGTATCTAAATATATATTTCTCATGTATTTGATATTTAGTATTTAAATAATTTAAATGTATTTAGAGCCAACATACGCCTGACACACAAGATCCTGCGTACTCACAGGTGCTGGTCTTGTCAAGACATCCTCATCGACAGTTAGGTCTCAGAATAACTTACCCGTGTCACCGAACAAGGGGACAAGGACATGGAGATACCCCTACAGGGCAAACTAAAACCACTCAAAGACTTGCTGTCGCGCGGTAGGCTAGTATGCTCCTCTCACAAGACTGTCTGTCTCACCAGGAATGTATGCCGCATATAGGTGGCTCACGAAGGAGGAAAGAACACGGTACTCCCCGCTCGGGTGTAACATCCCTAAGGAGGCCTACCATAAGGTCGTTGTTGCACTTGGGGAAGATGATGACCAGCTGGCTACATTGAGCTGTGCTAGTGGTCACAGCTTCTTGAAAATATTGTACCCCAAAATGGCGGCCAGTCTGTTCAATGTCTTCATCTAACTACAGCAAAGAAAGAAATAGTGAAGTGCATTCTAAACGCAAAATTGATTCAGATGCAGCTCGCAACAAGAGCACTAATAAGAAACTAAAACTGAATGGCTTCAAGAAATAGATACATTTTGTGAAAGGTTAACATTGTTTTTTGGAAAATTTCAGTATTAATCTTGTGTTCATTTGGACGGCGAGCTGGACATCTTCATCGTCCCCGGACCGGCGTCCACGCAGTGCAGCCTTGAGCTGGTGGAATAAAAAGTAGTCGCTAGGGGCCAGATCTGGACTGTAGGGGGGCGGGTGGATATTTGAGCTCCTCGAATCCGCACTCGTGCAGGGCAGCTTGTGCAACTCTGGCCACGTTGAAGTCGATCATGAAGCGTGATGTTTTGTGAGTTTTCTAGGGACCCAACGGGCAGAGACCTTGGTCATGGCCCAGTTGTCGTGGATGATGTTGAGAACACTTCCATGTGATATTCCAAGTTCTCGCTCGATTTCTTCGACCTTCACCCGTCGATTTTCGAGGATCATCCTCTCCACACGGGCCACATTGTTCTCGTTGGTCACGTCTGACGGGCGTCCTGGACGGGGGTCATCTTCAAGGAACTCACGACCATGGCGGAACTCCCTATTCCAGCGAGCAATGGTTGCATAGGAAGGGGCGGTGTCGGTGTACACTGCAACCATGCGTTCATGGATCTCTTTTGCATTCTTGCCTTCCTTGGTCAAAAATTTGATCACTGCGCCGTGCTCAACCTTCTCCATTGTTGAAAAATTTGTGACAGACGATCTGCGATCAGTTACTGCTTCTTAAATAGACGATGCAGGAGCGTGCGGCTGCAGGTCCTGACTTGTCATAACTTGTCCTAACACCCCCACAAACAGCCACCCCCCTTCCTCTGTTTTGCCCTACCGATTCGCAAAACTTATTGACCGCCCCTCGTACATTGTCATGACTCAATATCTATATATGAAAACTGCAAAACATACAGCAAAAGATATATTATAAGCCCTCGGTTTTCGAGTAACATCAAATAATGTTGAAAATCGTTTGGGGGGGCCTGTATGCAATTGACCAATATTCTGAGCCTAGTTCAGGTTTAAAGAGATATGTGACTCTAGTAAAGGTATCTGCCTCGTGCGATTAGTATTACTGACATCATGGGGTTCATCCCTCGCTCTTAAGTCCTGCCACCTCTACCTCGGCTACCCCAACATTAGTAAAATTACATAACGCCGCATAGAACTAGATTTATTTCGCTTTCGCCTAATAAGGTAGACGCCATTTCAATAATAAAAACCTACTTTTCATCGCCTTCCCTTTGAGTCCTTTCCTTTAACCGTGAGGTAACCAAAGCACCTTCTGGAACCCAGCCTAGAATTAAAATCTACGTGAAACCTTTGGAGTCAGAGCAACCTCTCACCCATAGACCGGTAACCTTAAGACGTGCAATAACAACGAGGACTTTTTCCCACGACATTTGGGCAGCCGTCCTTCCCCTATAAACTGGTGACCATTTTCGGCCGGACAGTAAAGTTGACAAGAAAATGGACGCATCAGACCATCAATAGGCAGGACAAGGAGAGACGGAAATCGTGAACGCCATCACCATCAAGCCACCAATCTTTAACAAGGCTGCAGTTGCAGGTCGGTTTAAGATTGTGGAAGCCCACTTTCACATTTCAAGAGTAAGTAAGGAGGATATTACATTCTTTCATGTTTTAGCAGCACTACCTCCCGAGACCGTCATCCGGCTGCAATCCTTCTCCTATAGACCGATGATACCGCATGGCGATACGGTATAATAGCAGTGGTGGGCGCGATAACGAAAAAAAGTATCACGATAACCGATAATCGATAACTGGCGATAAATTTATCGCCCGATAAGGTGATAACCGATAAATCCAAAATTCCGATACTAGCGATAACGATATTGATGTTTTAAATAAAAAAATCGATAAATCCAAATCTTTATTTTTATCTTAGAAAACTTAGAAAAATGATAGAAAAAAATTAGAAAAGTCTTAGAAAAAACTTCAAATTCAATGTTTATCCTGTCTCTTCAATAATGAAAGGTACTGTTTTAAGTAAAATAACTAAATTTTCACAGCCACAGTCTAGACCAGGTTCTGCAGCATGTTTCCCTTCGTAAACATGAGCATGTTAAAGTTTTCATCAGACAGGTAGCTCCTCTTAGCCCTGATGATGTCCTTGCCAAGGGAGAACAAACGCTCCAACGCGGCGCTGCTCGTCATCGCCGTGTTGTACCTCAAGAAGAGATCAATGAAGACCTTCTTACTGTTGATGGCTGGGTCTGCCAGACTGTCTGTCGCTTTGGCCTGCAGCCACACATTCACAATTTAAGCAGCCCTGGACTTGGTTGACCTGTGATGAACCCCAGTATCACCCTCCTCATCACAAATGCTCGCGTAGTAGTCCTACGTCTCCATATCGCTGCCGTTGCTTCTGCTGGCGGTCTCCAGGTCAGCACGCCACAAGATCTCCTCCAAATTCCTCTCCATCAGGGACTTGACCATTCTTTCCTCAAAAGCCCCCATCCACTTGAGGCGAAACTTGAGGTGGAAGGCAGTGGCCAGAAGACACTCCTCACCCTCAAAGGTGGCGGCGAACCTCCTCTCCATGGCAACAAGGGGCTCGCAGAACCGGAGGTGGCCGCTGGTCATCAAATTGAGCAGCTCGGACCTGCCTATTTTTGCCTCCAAAGCACGCACGGCTCGCCCCTGTGCTAAACTGGAACCAAAAACTGAAATTATCGATTATCGTTAGTTTGGAACCAAAAGTATCGGTGATACCGATGAATCGATAACGCGGAAAATATCGGATAACCGATAACCCGATATCGTTATCGCGATAACGCCCACCTATGTATAATAAAGACTTATCCATACTATGGTGATAAGGGAAAGCCTTCTATTTTTGGTTGTCTTATTTTTTGAAAGATTGATTCCACTTACGGAATGGGGGAGGGCGAGCTCATTCAGTTGCAATAGGGTCGTAAGATGGCGTCCAGTAGGAAAGTGTCCTCAATGCCACTTACTCTCATTTTAGGTGCCGCTTGCTCTGCATGGTGCACAGTACTCGAACTTGGCGTCTCTTTCAGTCACGAATGGTTGTCATTACATCCGCATAATATCTCGACGGTGTCTATGCCGTCGCGAGGCGCCAATCGTACCCAAAACCTTTCAGATTTATGGCAAGGCAACTCATTTGAGATATTTCGGTCGGTGGCACTTCTGGGTTCTGCCCAGGATGTACCACCAGTGAATATTTTGCGCTACATCTTCCAATGCTTCTACAGCACCGGGAGTATTGCGTTTTAACTTATTTTAAGCACAGGCCGTCACGTTGGTGCCATGCCAGCCACATATGGCTCCAAATCCAAAAAGGGCCGCTCCCATGTCGTTTCCCTTCTGTCGAAGCCGGCAAGGATCTCTCGAGCCTTGCCTCCTCTGTCTTCATGGCAGAGCTGGTTGCATACACCGATCAGTGGGGGAGGGCACGCGCTATGAAAGGTTCGGAGACAGAATTGTCATTTATAGCGACTCACAGAGTGCCCTCCAGAGTTTGCAATTTCCGTAACACCACGGCTACAGCGAACATTTCGAGATTGTCTTCTGTTAGGTTCCTGGGCATGTAGGTAATGCACGAGACGATTGGGGGACCAACATTTATCCGTCGACCACTCTGACTACATGGCATGAATCAGGTTTGTCCTTCGGGCTGCCTGGCAAAGAATATATAGATGGATGACGGGAGCCCTAGGTTGCGTGCTATTGGGCCAACTTTTCCCGTGAACGTATCTCCCAATCATAGACTCGCGGCACGCAGGACTCCGTTCAACCTTGCTGACCCCCTTTCCCCTCGACTGTCCTGACTATTTTTTGTAGAATGTTCCATTTTGGGAGTTCTTATCGTGCGTTGCCTGTCCCGGTAGCAGGGGTAATGAGGGCGCTATCGCTTATCCTTTGTGCTCGGGATGGATTTCTCCACACTTGACAGTTTTTGGAACAGGCCAGTCTTCTTCTACAGTGTATATAGGTTTATTTTTTTGTTTCAGTGCGTACTCGGACCCCTCCCCGCCAAAAACTGGGATAGTTTTTTTATCTTAAAAAAAGGAGTGGCCTCGCTATCTTCCTTACCGGAGCAGTTTGCGCTTCTTACCCAAGCAGAACCTTCAGTCTGTCGCCTAGGGCCTACCTGCGCTAGCAATGTTCCTTTGGTCTAAAAATGGTTTTCCACTACATAATTTATTCTTGGTCTATTTTTTTTCAGATTCATGCCTATTTTCTAGGACAAAAGGCAAGAAAAAAGCTTGTATCGGAATTCTTTTGATATGTCAATATCCAAACGTTGCTTCAACTGCAACCAATATGGATACGTTGGTCGTGCCTGTCGGCATCCCCGTTCCTGTGTGAATTGGTTCTGATTACCATTGCCCTGAATACATCAGAACACCGCGCTATGCCAACTGCGGTGGTGCTTACAGCACTGCGTCGAAAACCTGCCCAATCTTTTTAGATGAAAAGGTCCTCTCTTTGCGCGACTCTACGTCTAGAAGTGAGGGAGGCTCGGCAACATGCTCGAGAAACCCAAATTTCGCCTTTTGGCCCTTTTTTTTATCGGATGTTTTGCGAGAGGCTAAAACGAAACCGATCATCACGTTTGAGTTCCGACACACCTGCGGCAGCCCTGTACTATCCCTCCGGACGCCTGCTCCGCCCACTCAACCTCTTACTCATGATCCGATGGAAGCCAATGATATTCCAACATCGCAAACCGCGGTTGTTTCATCACCCTCCTCCGACATCGAAGGCGTCCTCGGCCCACCATTCCGGATCTACCTTCCGAAAATCTCTCCTAGATCCTCTGTTTTATTATCTTTGTCTGCGTTTTAAATACCGGTGATTTTACAATTTATCATGGCCAGACTGACCGACTGGTTTTCGGTGGTCCATCTTTGATGACCTCTATAGAAGTGACTTCTCTATTTTCTTGTCGATCGTTCATCCGAGCAATCATCCAGCTATGCCTCTCAAATGAGGCTTAGGCAAAGCTGATACTACAGGCTCATATATCAGTGAAATTTCTACTGGTAGGCCTAGGAAAACATGAGAGATGACCAAGCCATCGTCCTATCTCAAAAAAGGACCCATTCAAGACAGTAGCCAGGATATTCCGAGCAATTAAACTTATGTGCATTAGTGTCTCGACGAAGACAGTATCACGCCGCCTGAAGGAAAGATCTTAAAAATCTCACACACCAACAGCCCTAGGAGCAAGAAAGCTAGATTATCCTGCGTCACTAAGGACGTTCTATGGACAGAAAACCGATGCTCCAAAGTAGACCAGCGATAAATCGAAGTGCAATTTGTTTGGTTCAGATGGCAGGAAGTTCGTCCTTCGAAGACCTGGCGTAAGATTATCTGTGTACTACGTGAAGAGAAGCGTTATGGTCTGGGGCATAATTTCGGCAGAAGGTATTGGCCCACTTTTAGCAGCGCAGTGGAGGCAAGTTTATATAGAACTTCTGCAAGCACATGCTGTCCCCCGTATGAGAGCTGCCTCTGACCTGTTTATGCAGGGTAATGCACCTTGCCACACAGCAAAGATGAAGAATTTTCAGGATCAGGAAGTAATTGTCATGGATTTGCCTGCTTAGAGCCTGGACCTCAATCCGATCAAGAATTTGTGGAAGACGCTAGGAGAGATAAGTAGGGAGAGAAACCCAACCACTGTCGAAAAACTTTGCGAAATATTACAAGAGAATGGAGAAAAATAACACCAGAATATCTTCGGTTAGTGCGTTCCTTTGGCAGATGTTAGTGCGAATTTGTTAGTAAACGTCTACATACCAGTTACTAATATACTGTAACAACCGAAAATTACTTGTTGAGTAACTTATATCATTGTACCTTCTCATCTATGTCAGTTGTGTTATTTGTCCGGATTATTTTGACATTATTTTTGGAATAAAAATGCTCTTTTGCACGTAACATACACTTTCATCTATCGTAACCTGTATAATCTAGATGTACAACTTATAGCCAGGCTTATTTTATATATGTAATATATCATGCATTACTTACCATTTGGTTTGAAACCTAACTGTCCGAATCATTATGACCGCTACTATATCTATCTATTTATCTCTCTCTCTCTCTCTATATATATATATATATATATATATATATGTATAACTGAATCACGAACATATAGGTGAGAATGGGTGAAGGAAGTAAAAATCCGGAAACACACTGGAGCTCTTTATTACCGTTTAGCCTTACAACTTCATCAGAACAGAACTGCAGTGGAAAGGAAATCACTCTCTATATGTAAGCAGATGTCATCCGGGAAATTGCTGCCCATCCTCGCTCGGATTCTTCCAGTTGGATAATAATAATAATAATAATAAAAATAAAAATAAAATAATATATATATATATATATATATATATATATATATTTTTCTCTCTCTCTCTCTCTTACTAGTTGACCTGCTGCTTTATTACCATATGAAGCAATGGACGAGAATCTGCTTGCCTCGGGTGCATTTCCCTAGCCGTTACCCCTTCAGGAGGGACTCAAGATGTGCAAACAAAAACAAAAAAAATATAAAAAAAACCTTCGGAATTGACGATCGTGGTGAAAAAAGGTGAAAAAAAGCTGATAAAATTATAAAATTAGATGGTCTTTGACAGGATCGCAAACTCGTTCTTTTAAATAATGCCGATAACAATTTTAGTAATCAATCATTCTAGCAAGGTAGACTTCGGATTAAGGCAGACTTTAACAAGTAGCAGCTTAAACGTCCCCTGAAAAAAATAATCCTATCAAACTCAGACAAACACAACTAAAATATATAACTTGTGCCATAAACCAAGTGATAGAAATACAAATGAAACCGTGCACAATAGTGGGAAAGCGCCCCAAATTATCATGTATAGGAGCAGTGACTCATTTGTAAATGGAGTCTCTTCCGTATTTTAACTTTGTTCCGGAAGACGGAATCTTCCGGCAAAAAGAACAAATTTTGAAATGTTGTCTCGAATCAGAAACATGAAGGGGTGATCAGCCACAAACGGCGGTGGTGGTCGAATGATTGAAGCTCGCATGCACACTACCACAACTGAAAAATATTTGGTCTATTAATAACCAGGTAGTTTTAAAGATACATCGAGTTTCACTCTCCAGCCACGATCCAAAACTTCGAACTTTCCAAAAAATAAAATAAAGCGCAAACCAACGAAGGTATATCGCGATACGGTTTTAGCAAGTCGACCACCCCGGGTGACCAGGCGAAGTTGTTTCTTAGGTGTGATGGTTGTGCTGCAATGTAATGTAGATGATGTTTTGGTATATGAAAGCTGCAACCATGAATTATGCGCCTCTCACGTCTAGGTGATTTTGACTTTGATGATGTTTGTTTCCTGGTGTACATGGTCTGTGGGTGTGGTAGCTGTGCAACCAGTAATTATTCCAAGAGGTTTGTTCTGTAGATCAGGGAAAGTAATCTACCACAGTCGATCATAAGGTGGTTGCGTAAAGCAAGCTGCGAATAGAAGGTGGAAGGGAGAGGTTTGTGGTCATTAGTCTGTTGGGGAGAATTTTAGCTCCTGCGTGAAGGTGATATATTTTGTACAGGTGGTTATAATAGAGGCTATGCTTGGGGCGGTGGATTGAGGCTATCTAGCACATTTCACGCTCGGGTGCGGATACATAAAACTCGTATTTGTTGACAATCTGAGTGAACAAAGGAGACGGGAAAACCCCTCTTGAAAGAATAAAATTGGAGGGGGCCCTGAGAAAGCACGGAAAGTACATTTACTGGTTGGGAATGGTTGTTGTTATTCCCCGGGCCCTATTATTCAAGGAAACTCGCACCACTTAGGTAGACCACCATATCCACTGGATTTGTCCAAAGCTGCAGGATATTGTTAATGTTATTGTGTTGTCTATGCGGTGTTTGTATGTATTGAGTGATTGGTGATGAACACAGCGAAGTCGTGTAAGGTGGGTGCACTCTATCCGACCTAGAGAGTTGTTTCTATGCAGGGTATGTTTGATGGGATTGGGTGGGGGTTGGTTAAGTATTTTGTTGTGTGGAAGGTTATTAATTACTTGTCTGGTGAGTTGTGTGTGTGAATGTGTTTTTTGTACTGTGAGAGATATGTTGGTTGTGATATGGAGTTAAGAATGTTTGTATAGTATCCATGTGGTGTACTTGCTAGAGTAGGATAATGGTTGTGTAGATAGTGACTGGGGATGTTTGGGTTGTGTATGACTGCTGCAAGGAATTGTGTACCTCTCATGACAAGGTGTTGCTTAATTGTAAAGAGATTAGTTTCAGCATGTAAATGTTCGCTGGGTGTTATTTGTGTACTACCTAATATGATTCTAAGTGCTATGTCCTGTACAGTCTATAATTTGTTTAGTTGTGTTTCCGATTTGGCAGGTGCCCAAGCAGAGCGGGCATAGTCAATAATTGAACGTATGTACTGCTTGTAGATTTGGGAATGGTAGGAGAGGATGGGGGTTAATTCGCCGATCTGGCGACTGTTTTCAAGTACACATTTCACCGTAATTAAAATTCTAGCCTAGTGCTAGTTTATTAGAAAATTCGAAAAAACAATTTTTTAAAAAAAATTTAAGAGCTCATCTGGCGACTGCCTACTTGGGCATTAGTCGCCCTATTAAAAACTGCCTAGTACTAGGCTACTTTAAAATAAGATTAAAAAAGAAAAAAAACACTAAAAATAGAAAAAAAAGGAAGAGGCAACGAGCAGAAAGCAAGCTCCTGCGTCGAGGGGAGGTCCCGCTCGACGCAGGAGGGGGGGACAAAAAAAAACTAGTTAAATAAAAGGGAGAAGGCCGGTCTCCCCCCAAAAGTATACAAGTCCACCAGTCAATGTGCACGCACTTGTCCCGCCTATAAGGGACAGGCGGTAGCGACCCCGCCCATCCCGGTACCAGGAAAGGTAACGTGCGCGAAGATCACCCAGACTGGGACATTCAAAAAGAATGTAAGGAACAATCTGGGGGACAGCGCAGTCTTCACAGTAGGGCGCTGGCGAGCGGTACATCAAATGGCAGTGCATCCCGCGAGTGTGCCCAATTCGTAGAAGAAAGAAAGCAACCTGAAGCCTTCGCGGAATTGGGGGGTAGGTCCATCGGAACAGTCGCGGCGCAATGGCACGCAACTTTAAATTCCGTTCGACCGTCTCCCATCTTCTTTGCCAAAAAGCCCGAAGAGCTACCCGTATTCTTGCCATGTAGTCGGTGTGAGGAAGAGCGAAACGCTGATCCGGTCGCAGAGTCCTCGCGGAATCTTTGGCGTCCTCACCGGCGCGCTCATTTCCCGCAATTCCTACATGTCCAGGAACCCAGCAGAAGATAATCTCGACATCTGCCCGGCTCGCCAAAACCGTGGCGTCACGGATATCGCGAACCAGGGGATGCGGAGATTCCAATGCCCCGAGAGCACTCAGGGCGCTTTGTGAGTCGCTATAGATCACAATGCGGTCTCCGAACCGGGCACGTCGCGTAATCTACCGTACCGAGTGGTGTATTGCCACCAGCTCGGCAGTGAAGAAAGACACATCGCCTGGCAGAGCCCCGCTGACTTCAAACAGAGGGGATACGGCGTGGAAGCTGAGCCCCTCTTCGGACTTGGACCCATCCGTATACACTGGCACGGTTCCAGCGTGAGAAGAGGTGTGCTCCAAAAAGGTCGAACGCAATACTTCCGGCGCCGTACAAGCTTTGGGAGCAGAGGCGTGGCGACAAATAGCCAAATGTGGTACCCTCCAGGGTGGCGTCCTGGGCAG
Source organism: Ceratothoa steindachneri (assembly GCA_963969495.1). NCBI lineage: Eukaryota > Metazoa > Arthropoda > Malacostraca > Isopoda > Cymothoidae > Ceratothoa > Ceratothoa steindachneri. Next base: position 78,854,749 of record OZ018327.1, on the reverse strand, counting down.
AACCAGGCACGCCACCGGCCCAAGAGCTATACCTAGCTCTCGAAGGAGTTTCCTGGCCCTAGGTATGACTGGCATCTCTCAGCGGCATAGGCACCGGGCTCGCGCGTACAGGCGAATGATGCACTGTACACGGCATAGAGCAAGTGGCATTTCCACAGCATCGACTAGTAGGCTCTCAATGGAGGAAGTGCGGAAGGCACCGATCGCAAGGCGAAGGCTGGTGTGGTGGATCGAGTCCACCTTCCGCAATACACGCTCGGCTGCGGATTCATAAAACTCGCATCCGTAGTCAAGCTTCGAACGAACAAAGGATCGATAAAAAAGTAAGGCAGTAGCCCTATCAGCGCCCCAAGCGCTGAACGTCACGGAACGGAAAATATCCATGGCGCGGGTACAAAAGACCCTAAGGCTGCGAATATGAGCCTCCCAGGTGAGGCATCGTTCAAATACAAGACTAAGGAAACGGTGCGATTCAACCACTTCCAGGTGTACAAGTCTGGATCTGGGTGGAGCCGTGGATGGCGGCAGAAGTGCACCACCTTAGTCTTGGCCAAGGAAAACTGAAAACTGTGCGCTTCGGCATAGCGAGAGACGCGGTCCAATGCCTGTTGGAGTCGACGCTCCAGAGTTGCCATCTGGGCCGTGACTAAAGAGATCGAAAGGTCGTCCACGTAGGGCGTAACGAGAACATCTTCCGGCAGCACCGAGGTGATGCCGTTGGTGCTCACGGCAGGGTGTGACACTGAGGACACCCTCTTCCTGCTCCATTGGGCCGGAGAGGGCTTCCCCACCCGTCCGCGGAATCGACGATCTCGCAAAAATTCAGATATAAAGACTGGGAGGCGTCCCCTCGCCCCCATCGTGTGGAGAGTCTCCATGATACCGTATCGCCATGCGGTATCATAGGCCTTCTCCAGATCGAAAAACACCGTGGCGAAGTGCTGTCTACGAAGGACGGCCTCGCAGACGGCATTTTCCAATCGGAGCAGAGCATCCGACGTGGAGTGGAACTTGCGGAAGCCGCACTGTTCAGAAGACAGATGACCTCCGCTGTCCAGGAACAAGGCTAATCTAACATTTACCAATTTCTCCATCAAATTGCACACGCAAGAGGTTAGAGAGATTGGGCGGAAACCGGCCGGAGTCAAGTGATCTCTCCCCAATTTGCGAAAGGCGAGCACAGTAGCGATTCGCCAGGAATCTGGGAGGAGACCCTCCACCCAGATCCTGTTGAACAAATCTAAGAGAAACGCCATGCCTCGCTCATCCAGGTGTCGAAGCATGGCGTACGGGACATCGTTCGGACCATGAGCGGTGTCCGCGCACGAAGCAAGAGCGGAACGCAACTCACTCACAGTAAACCTGTCGTTGAAGGGTTCTCCGCCTCTGGAGGTAAAGTCCAGTCGGCGGCCTTCCGCGACATCACGACGTGCATTGAATGCTGGCGGAGCAGCATCTCGGCTAGAGAATGTGGAGAAAGCGGTCGCGAAGGATTCCGCCACAAACGCAGGGTCCTAGATTGCGGTCCCATTCTCCTGGAGAACGGGAAGGGGACCATTCGAAATATACCGGAACCTAGCCCTAGCCCGACGAAATTCAGCGACAGTGAAATCGTTCAGGTGGCGCTTATAGCGAATGTAGGCATAACGCTTCTGTTTGAGGGCCGTCTCACACTCAGCCGACCACCACGGGAGTGGTCGGCGCGCAAAACGGCCAGACGTTCTGGGAATAGTAGTCAGGCCCGCGGCCATGAGGTTACCGGAGAAGAACTCAACGGCCTCATCTACCGACCTAAACTCCTCGACTGAGATAGAGAAACGCAGGCACCGAGCCCGCGCCAAGCACCACCGAGGTGGTCTCTCAGGCGGCAGTAGCCCTGAAAATGATATTTGAATGGGAAAGTGATCACTACCATGGAGGTCATCGACTACCCCACAATCAAAACCAGGCTGTGCATCCGAAGAGCACAAAGATAGATCAAGGCAAGAAAATGAAGCGGTTCTCGGGCAGTGATGCGTAAACTCATCCACATTTAAGACACCTATCTCAAGCTCTTCGATCAGATCGGCAAGGACTTGTCCCCTGGGATTTATTGAGTAATCTCCCCAGAGAGGATGCCTGCCGTTCAGATCTCCAAGCAAAAGAAAGGGCCTCGGCAACCGTGCCACGACACGGCGGAAGTCCCCCGCATCGAAGTCAGCTGATGTGGAATGTACGCAGAAATAATAGTATAACTCCTATCCAGGTGAAGCTGCACAGCCCCTGCCTGAAAGGAGGTATCTAAAGTGAAAGGAAGAACTGACACATCATGCCGGGTGTAAACCGCGCATCCCCCAGCCTGGCCATCTCGTAGTGGTGGGGTCGCAAGACCACTATACCCCGGGAGGGTGGGCAGGGGGCACGCGCTTAGCATGGTCTCCTGCAGAAAAATAGCTAACGGAGAACGGGACGAGACGAGCCGCCGAAGCTGCTCCCAGTTAGTCCGGAGTCCACGGCAATTCCATTGAAGGAATATGCCCTCAAGGCCTAGCTCGGAGGAGACGCGGGGGCCCTCTTCGAACAGAAGACCCTCACGAGAATGGCCGTACGCTTCTCGGAGGCAGAACCCCGGGTGCTGTTGGCCGGACAAAGCACTGAAGGCGCTGTCGCCTTCAAGGACATATTGGGGGAGGTTGGGCTCGCCATGAGAGTCTTTTCCTCCCTCCGCCTCGAAACCTTAGGCAGGCGTTGCGGCTTCGGAGGCGGGGGGCACTCTTTTCAAGGAACCACCGTCTCCGAGCCACTTAGCCCACCACTAGGCGTGGGCGAAGAAGCCTTTGTTGCTGCCCTCCTTTCGGGGGACAGCTTTAGGAACCCCCGAAGATTGCCTGGCGACCAACTTCATGGGTGTTGCCTCCTGTGAGTCTAAAGACTCGGTGGAGGCGCGTGGCCGTTTCGCCTTACGGGAAACAGTCACGCTGGGGAAAGAATAGGTTTTAGGTGGGGCTGGGTGTGAACCCTTTGTGCCGCCAGCTTTACCAGGGCAGCGCCCGGGTTGAGTAGAATCCGCAGAAGGGCTCCGAATAGGCGCGGAAACAACCTTGCTCGTTGGCCTGGAAGGACCAGAAGCAGATGGTGTCTTTCTAAGCATTGAGGCATAAGACGTCCCAGGCAGAGCCGGGCGCGCTAGGACCAAGTCCTTAGCCTCGCGGAATGAGAGTCAATCCTGGGCCTGAACGGCCAGGATTTCTTTCTCAAGGAGATATGCACCACATTGCTTCGAAGAAGTGGGTTGCGGCTCTCTGCAATTGATACACTTGGCCACACACGATTTGGACTTATCGTGTGCGGCCTTGGAGCAATTTACACATACTTCGGGTGACCTCGACTTTGCACGTCTACATGAACGATTCGTATGGCCGTAGCGGTGACAGTAATAGCACCACCGCGGCAGTGGCACGAATGCCTTCACGCGATAGCGGTACCAACCGGCACGCACAGACTCAGGGAGCTTGTCACAGTCGAACGTGACAAAGAGTGTAGGGGTGGGTCTCGAGGCCCCTCCCTGTTTTCTAATCACACATTCGACCTTGACCGCCCCATGGTCGGCCAGCTCTAAGGTGATGTCCTCTATGGAGTAGTCAACGAATTCCCTCGCATAAACTACTCCTTTCACAAAGTTTATGGTAGAGTACGGCGTCACACTCACCGCCTCGGCGGGATTCGCCGCATTAGCCAGAAGGCTCCCGTCCGAGAAACGGGTCACCTTCGGATCTCTACCAATTACACTAGCTAATCCTCTCCTCTGATGGATCATGTTGCCCTTGACCAACATGGTGCCATCAGTGGAGCGAATAACGAGGAAGCGTTTGAAGCTAGAGGGCTCGAAAATGCCAGTAACCTCTGAATGAGGGCCCCTATGTGATCGAGGCTCCGCCCTGTGCACTTTTGGTCTTAGTCATAGTCAGGGGCTCCGCACCCGGGGGGAGGGGGGGGGGCAGAAAGGCCGGATGAGACGATCTTGGCTTGGTCGCTTACCAAAGTGGCAGCAGACCCATCCGTCCCCACAGACCCGCGGATGGAGAAGAGCCCCGATCTTCTTAGTCTTTTTATTTTTTTTATTTTTAGGAGAGGAGGGATCGGAATGAACCGCTTCTCCCCTAAGTCGGCAGGAGCCCCCAGGCCAAGATGGACCGGCCTCAGCCAGGTCCTTCTCTGAAATGGAGAAGGTCCTGGCAGTCGTAGGGGCACCGGTCGGAGGAGATCCATCCTCTCCTTGTACTGCCTCGGAAACCCTAGCCGTTTGAGGAGGACCTTGCATAGGGGCGGATTCGGGTTCGGTGCTTGGTGCCGAGCCTGGGTTTTCCCCCATGGAAGGCCCTACCGTCTGAGGCTGGGTTGCCTCAAGGACCATGTGTATCTCAGGGAGGGCCTCCAGTTGGCCCCCTCCCCCAGGACATCGCAAGTCCCGTTGCATCATTGTCCATAGTCAGGTGTGGGGAGGCACAGGCCTTGACCCCGGCAAGATTTAATACTCTTGCCAGCAGGTCTTTTGAGGGTAGCGACCAAAGGGGCCTGGCTTCCCTCTCCTCCCTAAGGGGGTTTGCCCTACCGAGCCGCTTCAATGGGGAGCGGTCGGCTATGGGCTGCCTGCTGGCTTTCTTGGCAGTCCCCTTGGAAAGAAAAGGAGGGACTGCCACTGGAAACAGGGAGGTGCCCGAAAGCACCTCCACAGAAGGGGGTGAGGGGGAGTCCCCTACACCCGTAGGCGTAGGAGAGGAGTAAGCCTCCTTTCGTGTTAGAGAAGTTTGGAGGGTCCCCTGCGCAAGCACAGGGGGGGGGGGAGGGGCTCCATTTTTTCGGTGGAGCTGCCCGAGGGCGAATCCGTCAAAGTACAAGGGCAAATTAAGGGGAGATTTTTAGTTTCCTCATCATTGTGCATGGTGACCCTAAATTTACAACGGGATGTAATAGCTCATCACCCCTCGCAGTAGCCCGCCCTGCAAGGGGTGCATACAGGCCTGGCAGAGGCCAGGTGCCGCCATTCACGACCACCCCTCCCGCCTGGTGGCCTGACAGTCCATCGGCATGGCGGCTCCACCTTGGACACGGCGTAAAATTGATAAGAGTGTGAAGAGGAAAGGAGAACGAGTGTGAGGTTAGGGATGGGTAGGGATGAAGCAGGTTGTTAAAAAACCCCTATCCCGAACCGTAGCTCATGAGTTAGGGAACATTGTCCCCTCCCCTTTCAGCCCCGATCCAGTACGGTTGGCTTGAGAAGAAGGTCAGCATCTACCCTGTGAAATTGGAGGCCCACCAGAGAAAGTTGTGGGAGAGGTTGTATGAAAAGCGATGAAGTAAGGCTGTCTGAAAGAAGGAGAAGAGGCTAAGCTGGGGTCGGACGGCATGCTGAATCCCGTCAGCACGGCGGCCAGGATGGCAAATCGCCGCGCCCCTTACGGGGTTATGTAGGAAGAATGGACAGAAGAACAAACGTCAGGAGAGAGCCTCATTTTCCTCATGCAATGTGGAATCTATATCAGTGAGTACTAAACGAAGAAGATAGGACAAAAAATCATGCAGAAGCAGCAAACAGGAGGTTGCAATCGGAACTTGAAATCCAATATCCAAGTATATGGAAATTTATTGACTGTTTGCATAAAGTACAAAGAGGAAGAGACCTATATTATGAAAAACTTGTTGCAGACCATAATCCTGCCCTAAAATTGAAGAAGTTCAGGGATGCAGATGAACATATTTGCAGACTGATGGGGAATTTTGAGGTTACCTGGCATTTTCGAGCCCTCTAGCTTCAATATTTAAGAGGAATTTCTCACAATTATGAATAGTGTTCAAGTTTAAAGTCATGATTAAAATGAAATGAAAATGTTTAGTGTTCTGTGTTTTTTTACTGTGAGTACATATCTAATAAGGCCCTAATTTCTCTAAAATTATTATTATTAATGTATGCAGTCAATTAGTGCCTTATATATATGCCAATATTAAGTCTGTGTAGTTATTAATTCTAATTATACCTTTGCATATTACCATTTTATTATTAATATATTATTATTGTATGCGTTCATTAGCCCCTTGTATGTATGCTTAGTAAATTTCAAATATTTAGTCGTTTCACGTATTAAGAAGGCTTAGCTTAGCAATATCCTAATATGCGTTTAATATGCTTCATTTCCATATTGGGGAATTAGTTTTTGTGCAATTTTGTAAACAAACAAATTAAAATATGTTAGCAATTATATAATCTCCACCAATTTACCTTGGCAAAAAAAACTAATAGTTTCCTTCTAGGCTAATGTCTAGTGGTCTACCAAATTTGGTAGAAATCAGTCTAATAGTTTTTCAGTATGTTTGAACACGAACAAAAGAACGAATGCCGTCACAAGTAGATTTGGTTGACTTTCTGCACCAAAATGGGTCTTTGCGCTAAAACAGGCCTTGTGCTGAACTGGGCCATTCCAACTCTGGGGGACATCATTTAGCAAAATACTAAGTAATTCAAGTATATTAACAAAATATTCAAACGTATTAGTGAAATACACAATATTATTATACATATTCATTAATAATATACAAAATTCAAAGAAGTTTGATTAAATATACTAAATATATAAATCTATGAGGGGTGCTTTATACTTTCAGCCAAGTATGTATGAAGAAGTTGGTGTATATATTTTGAAGCTTTTCATGCTGTACCTTTTCTTGTAACACACACACCAATTGTATGCTCTCACTTAAGGCTACTGGGTGCGTTAAGGATCAAAAGGGCAAAACTCTTCAGAACCTCCTCATTTACACAAAAAAGTAGGTTTACTTTATGGGTAGTAATATTTGCAAACATCCAAGTTAGTATTTGAGAAAAAACAATTGATATGGAAACACTAACCTGTAGCAGCAGCAGCTTCAGATCCTTCTTCGTTTACCTCCAAAAAAGCTTTGTGAATCACATTAGATACATACAAATCCTTCCTTTCTGAGATACCAGAAAGATCAGCCACCTTTGAAGTGAACAAATCTTTCATTCCCATCTATAAAAAAAGAAGAAATTTAATCAGTATTTTTTAATCATGCATTAATTAGAGAGGCAAAAACCTGGCTCAGTCATAATATTCACCTGATTAAAAGCTTCATTAATCAAAACAACCATGGCTTAGGTAACTTGTCACACCAGGATTTTATTCCCTGAGTCACAAGACTGAGTACACACACACTTATGCAAATCATTTCTAGGGACACCCATCAACTGAACAAGGTACTCCCCAAAATCAAGTACTCTGTATTTGTTGGATTTTGTTTCAGTTGTGCTTGTGTACTGTGGAAAGTGAGTGGCATTTTTTTCCATATCAACAAGGAAGCTCTCTGTATGGGATGAAGGGAAGGCACCAGTCAATGACTGGATACCAGTGCGGTTGGTCAAATCCACCTTCCGCAGTAGATGCTCAGATGCAGAGGAATAAATCTCATGTCATACTCAATTTTTGATCTACAAATTTGTGGTAAGACATCAGGAGGGTAGCTCTAGTAGCAACTCATGTGCTGAAGGCCACATAACTTATAATATTCATGATGTAGGTACAAGAGACCCTAAGGTTGTGAATAAGAGCATCCCAGGTGAGGTGTTGGTCAAATACAAGACCAAGGAATCGGTGGAAGTCCACCATGACCAGGCACAATGGGTATGTAAGGTAATGTCAAGTAGAGGGTCTCATGGCAGGTTTAAAAGGGCTCAATGGGTGTTCATGGAAGGCTCAAGGGGTGATAATGGTGGGCTCAATGGGTGATCATGGTGGGCTCAATGGGTGATCATGGTGGGCTCAGTGGGTGTTCATGGTGGGCTCTTTGGGTGTTCATGGTGGGCTCTTTGGGTGTTCATGGTGGGCTCTTTGGGTGTTCATGGTGGGATCTTTGGGTGTTCATTGGGCTCTTTGGGTGTTCATGGTGGGCTCAATGGGTGATAATGGAAGGGTCATTGGGTGATCATGGTGGGCTCATTGGGTGTTCATGGTTGGCTCATTGGGTGTTCATGGTTGGCTCATTGGGTGTTCATGGTTGGTTCATTGGGTGTTCATGGTGGGCTTGGTTTTGTACAGGATCTAATTCCTAGATTACCGATTTTGATGCTGCTCCATACAAATGACATCCATAGTTTATTCTGGACAAAATAAGAGTTTTGTAAAGGTACAGGGTGTTTCTGACAGCCCCTCAGTGATGATGCGACAGTTTAGTCAGAATGTTTGACTTTGTAGCACTGTTTTTTGAGGTTTAAGATGTGGAATTTCCAAGTAAGCATCTGATCCAATGTGAGATCTAAAAAATTTTATGTTATTTTGAAAAGTGATTGGGCGTCATTCAAGTAGCAATGGGATATGCGGAATTTGTCTTTTTCTTGTAAAGGTTATGGCGGTTGTTTTTTAACTTGAAATTGTTAAGCCGTGTTGTACTGAGTAGTTCTCTATTTTGTCTATTGCTTCTTGTAGGTGATTTGATACTTCTGTTGCGCTTGTGGCTGGGAGCTAAATTGCCAAGTCGTCCACATATAATGAGCATTTAATGGTAGGTGGTACTTGGAGAGTCAAATTGTTGATTGCTATTATGAAGAGGGTTGTGCTGAGCACACTTCCTTGTGTTGTGGTACTCCTTCGTGTTGGTTGAATTGTGTAGACTGGGCTCCATGGAGATCTATTGTGAATTTTATATTGTTAAGGAAGTTTTTGATGAAGAGTGAGAGTGGACCTCTGATTCCTAGCTCGTGTATGTTATTGAGTATATGATGTTGCCAAACCGTGTCATACGCCTTAGCAATGTCAAAAAAGACTGCTGTGACAAACTTTCCTTCGCTGAATGATCTGCAGATGTCATGGTGAAAGAGGGTTAAAGGATCTAGTGTAGAGTGGTATTTTCTATAACCGTATTGGTTTGAGGACAGAAGGTTGTTTGTTTTTAGATACCATTTCAATCTAGCATTGATAATTTTTTCTAATATTTTGCATAGGCATGGTGTCAAGGAAATCGGTCTATAATTCATTGGGTTTGATGGATCTTTTTCAGGTTTTAAGAAGGAAAGGACTAGCGCTTGATGCCAATCATCCAGGACAGGAAGGAGCCATTAGTCCAGATGAGGTTGTAAATGTCCAACAGTAGCTCTAAGGTGTTTGGGTGGATTTTACTTATGATGAGGTTTGAGATTTCGTCATCTCCAGGGGCTGTTTTTGGGCTTTATCTAGGGATACTTGTAATTCGTTCATGGAGAAAGGATTGTTGTACAGAAGGATTCTAAATTGGTTAAGAAATCTAAATTTTTTGATTCTGTTAGATCTTTCAAGTTAAAAAGGTCTTGTTCCGAGATCCTTTAGAAATGGTAATGAGGGAATGCCCTATTATGTTAGCGACTTGGTTTTGATTGCTGATGGTATTTCTGTTAATACAAAGGATAGGGAGGTGAGAGGGCTGTGGTGTCCTTCGGGCGATGGCAGATGCTCTTTTATAGTCCATGTAATTCTGTAACGTTTAGGTTCTTATGAAAATTCTGCAAGCTTTATCACATTTTCTTTTATCGTCTTGGCACTCTTGGTTCCACCATGGAGTAAGGCACTTGCTAGTGTTGTGGTTAGTCTTTGGGATGTGTTCACAAGCTGTTTTCTGTAGTTCTGCCGTGAAGCAGATATTCGCCTCTGGATTGGGTTGGAGTTTGGCTGTCATCAATGCGAAGGCGGTCCAATTTGCTCTATAATAATTCCATCGTTTCCTGGAAAGTGGGGCTCTTTGAGCCCCACTTTCATGTTCTGTATTTGTTACCACATAGGTCTGAGTAAACGCTCCAATGAGTTTCTGTGGGGAAATTAAGGGAGGTTAGGCTTAAGTATATTTTAGACTGTTGGTTTGTTGGTGATAATGTGTTGGGGTATTTGTATTTAGGATGTTGATATATTGGCGCTCTATTAGGTCTGTTATGATGCATCCTCGAGTATTTGTTTTTGTATCGGTCCAGTAGTGGATCCTGGCATTGAAGTCGCCAAGGATGAGAAATGGCTCTGGTAGTTGCTCAAAGAGGTCTTCGAGGTCCTGGCGGTTTAGGGGCAAGTTAGCGGACAAGTATATAGAACATACTGTTATGAGCTCTAGACAATGTAGCCGAACGGCTATGGCATTTAGGGGCATGTTTAAATAGTATTGCGTGTGTGGGATATTTTGTCACATGTAGATTGCATTGCCTTTGGTTGAGTCAGTTGTAATGAAATAACAATCATATTTGTTATTCAGATGCTGCTGCGGGTTTGAGTGGATAGTCTCATTGAGATAAATCCACACTGGGTCTTTTTCTGTAATTATTTTGTGTAATTATTCGAAGTTGGCCCGAAGGACACGAATATTCCATTGCAGGATTTGCGTTTGTGTGTCATATTCTTCAGTCTGTAAATCTATTTAGGAGGCTTGGAGGCTCCCTATTGGGTGTATAGAGTTTGTGTGTAGTTTGTTTCAACGTGCCTGGTATTATCGGGTTCTGTATGTTTTTGTCCATATTGGTAGTTTTCTTAGTGAGAGGTTCCTTATATTTTACCTGTGGGTGCTGCAGCTTTGGTTTTGTGTTGCGCTGGGTGCTTAATAGAGGTATTTCTCTTTGGCTAGCAGGTGAGAGTGTTCATTGTGAACACTGTATTGATAGTGGGGCTGTATGTCTGGAGGCATTCTTATTGGTATCGAGTTCCTTGTTTATTGCCAATTCTTTTATATTTGTAGTTGAATATGTGGACCTTGGTGGAGAGGTTGGTAATCTATGCGGTGATATTTAAGAAAGGAAAGCGTCTTTTGGGGGCTTTGTACTTCTATTTTGTGTTGGTGTGCTTGAGCCAAACTATGCTGTTTTCTCGGCTTGAGATGCAGGGCAATGGGAGTCTGGTGTCAGGGTTTGTGGGTTTATGAGTTTGTTGTGGAGGGGTGAGAGTAGCTCGCTATCGTAGCATATAGTTTCTATGTTCAATGAGCTGTTTCTTTGGGTTGCTTAAACTTCTGGGCTTTTAGTTGGTGAGAAGGAGGAAGTGGCAGATTTAGGGGATTCTTGGCAGCTTCTTTTTTGTGATTGCACTTTAGGTAGGTCTATTTCGGTGTGCTTAGTGGTTGGTGGTTCAGTTCGGACATGGTGGGGTTTTGTTTTGGGCTGTTAGGTCCAATGTTGGTTTGGAAGTTAATTCGATGGTTGGAGCTTTGGTGGTGGAAGCAACGGAAACATAAGGTGGAGTACACAACGTTCTTCCTTCCTTGACCTTATCTTTTAAGGCTTGGTGCCTTTGGATGCCAAAACGGACAGTTCTAATCCATACCTCCCGATGGAAGTTGAAGTGCAGATATGTTCACTTGAATGCGTGGTGGTTATTCCCACAGTTAATGAATGCATCTTTCCTTTGCTTTGCATTGTTCACTGTTGTGTCCTTTTTTGCTACATTTGAAGCATAATTGTGGATCAGTTTTACAATATTTGGCCGGGTGACCAAACATCAGGCACGATCAACATTGAATTGTAGTGGGCAGTTCACTCTGTATTCAATTGTTGTTCCTGCGAATCTGATTATTTCTGGGATGGTTTGCTGTTTGAATGTTATCTTGTCAATTTTCAGTGGAGTTGAGTGTGTGGGCGATTTTCTCTCAAAGATGGACACAGTCTATTTGATGGCTGTCATCTTCAAACAGCCTTTGTATCCCTTGGCATATGAAGGCCTCCGTACTTTTGGGTCCAGGCATAAATCTGTTGAGTAGAACTGTGCCTACTCTCAGGTTGTGATTATTTTTGTCTATTGGTTTTATTTCATTATTACCTAAGGCGGTGAGGGCCAGTAGTTTTTTTTGATATTTTTTCTGACTTGGCTTTAACTGTAACCTCTGTTCGGTCAGGATTGATTGAGAATTCTGGTTGTGACTCTTCTCTAACAACTTGTAGTTGTTCTCGCAGTTTGAGTGCAGAGAATGGTTCATTTCTTGTGGTTTTGAGCGTTATGTATCTTTACCAACAAGCCGGTCTGAATATTATTCTGAGGTTGTTTATTTTTTGCTTTTGGTGTTTTTTTTGTTTGTTCATTTTATACAGTTGGTGAGTAAATAATAGTATCCATAGCCAATAAGTGAAATTCAACACCCATGCCCGTGGCGGCTCACACTAACCCCAACAAGGGGCCAGCACTACTGGGTGCCTTTTACATGCCCCGGCCAGTACCACTAGTTGGGGCCCTATACATCTTCACCGCTACCCCTTAAGGAAACCCGGACCAAACCCCCATATAGCATGGTAGGCTGATCAGAGTAGTGGATTAAGCTTGGTGACAGATTTCTGAGCAGTTAGGGTCACCACACTTAACATCTTTATGTCAGAGTATTTGGTTGACAGCTAAAAATGAGCGCCGGTTCATAATCGAGGAGGTCCATGGGCAGGAGAAGAGACCAACAAAAGGGTAGAGAAAAGGTGGTTGTAAAGCGATGATGGAAAACCAGGGGCACAGTGACGGAGAAATAGGACAGGAGACGGAGATTAGGGGGTAGCGAAGGAAGGAAAAGGGGCTAAGCTGGGGCCGGACAGGGCGCCGAGGCCCATCAGCACGGCGGCCAGGAAGGCAAATCGCCGCTCCCCTTACAGTGATTGGGTGTTCATGGTGGGCCTATTGGGTATTAACCCTTAACCGGCGGACATCGTCAATTGACAGGCCCTTAGAGAATGGCAGGTAACATCAATTGATGATTCAAAGAGTTTCCTTCCATATGAGGATAGACAATTGATGTCCCGTTATTTTATTACTAATTGGCAACTCCTTGAGTGAAAGAGTAGACAGAATCACATTTGAGCTTAATTTATGCGTCATTTTTCAGTCCAGTATAAAAATGGAGTCTGAAGCTTCAATGTCATCAAATTTTCCAAAGCATAGAAAGTTATCTTCAAAAGAAATAGTTTATATTTTTTTTCATAATCCTTTTTACGATTTTTTCTAACATTTAGAATAATAAAATATAGTTTACATTGCATATTTACTTAAATAAAATATTTTAAATGATAAAGACCTAGAAAAATTAAAATTACTCGTTTTTCCCCGTATGGCACAAGCTCTGATGCAACCCAGACTCGCCGGTTAAGAGTTAATGTGGGTTCATTGGGTGTTCATGGTGGGCACAATTGATGATCATGGAAGGCTCATTGGGTATTCATGGTGGGCTCATTGGGTATTCATGTTGGGCTCATTTTTTTTTTAAGAGCTCATCTGGCAACTGCCTACTTGAGCATTAGTCGCCATATTAAAAACCTGCCTAGTACTAGGGTACTTTAAAATCAAATTAAAAAACACACAAAATACAAACAAACCCAACACCAAAAATTTTAAAAAAGAGAAAAGGCAACGAGCAGGAAGCAATCTCCTGTGTCGGGGGGAAGGGCCCCACGGTGGAGGAACGTGCAACATATAATAGGCAAAAAAAACAAAAAAACAAACAAAACAAAACATGGGTTAAAAAAAAGGGAGAAGGCCGGCCTCCCCCAAAGTATAGAGGTTCACCAGTCAATGTGCACACACTCGTCCCGAGTACAAGGGACAGGCGGCGGTAGTGACCCCGCCCATCCTGGGACATTCAACAAGAATGTGCTGAACAGTCTGGGGGACAACGCAGTCTTCACAGTAGGGCGCTGGCGAGCGGTCCATCAAATGCCGCTGCGTCCCAATTCGGAGATGACAGAAAACAACCTGAAGCCTTCGCGGCATTGGGGGGTAGGTCCATGGGAACAGTTGTGGCGCAATGGCACGCAACTATAAGTTCCCATCAACCATCTCCCATCTTCTTTGCCAAGCAGCCCAAAGAGCTGCCCGTATTCCTACCATATAGTCAGTGTGAGGAAGTGTGTTTTTTTTTTTAGAGCTGATCTGGCAACTGCCTACTTAGGCATTAGTCGCTGTATTAAAAACTTGCCTAGAACTAGGCTACTTTAAAATCAAAGTCAAAAACACACACAAAAAACCCCAAACCCAACACCAAAAATTCAAAAAAAGGGAAAGGCCAACGAGCAGGAAGCAAGCTCCCGTGTGTGTGTGGCGGGGGGGGTGGGGGGTCCCCCGGCGCAGGAATGTGCAACCTATAAGGGAAAAAACAACAACAAAACAAAACAAGAAAACTGGTTAAATAAAAGGGAGAAGGCCGGCCTCCACCCAAAAGTCTAGAAGTCCACCAGTCAAGGTGCACGCACTCGTCCCGAGTACAAGCGGCAGGCAGTAGCTACCCGGCCCATCCCGGTAATGGGACAGGTAACGTGCGCGAAGATCACCCAGACTGAGACATTCAACAAGAATGTGCCGAACACTCTGGGAAACGACGCAGTCGTCACAATGAGGCACAGGCGAACGCTCCATCAAATGGCGATGCGTCACACGAGTGTGCCCAATTCGGAGACGACAGAAAGCGACCTGAAGCCGTCGCCGCATTTGGGGGTAGGTCCAAGGAAACAGTCGCGGCGCAATGGCACGCAACTTTAAGTTCCCTTCGACCGTCTCCCATCTTCTTTGCCAAGCAGTCCGAAGAGCTGCCCGTATTCCTGCCATGTAGTCGGTGTGAGGAAGAGCGAAACGCTGGTCCGGTCGTCTGGTCCTAGCGGATTCTAGGGCGCCCTCATTCCCCTCAATTCCTACATGTCTAGGAACCCAGCAGAAGATAATCTCGACATCCGCCCGGCTTGCCAAAACCGTGGCGTTACGGATATGGCAAACCAGTGGGATGCGGAGATTCCAATGCCCAGAGAGCACTCAGGGCGCTTTGTGACTCGCTATAGATCACAATCCGGTCTCCGAACCGGGCACGTCGCGTAATCTCCGGTACCGAGTGGTGTATTGCCACCAGTTCGGCCGTGAAGACAGACGCAGCGCCTGGCAGAGCCCCGCTGACTTGAAACAGAGGGGATGCAGCGTGGAAGCCGACCCCCTCTTCGGACTTGGAGCCATCTGTATACACTAGCACAGTTCCAGCGTGACACGAGGTGTACTCCAAAAAGGTCGAACGCAATACTCCCGGCGCCGTACAAGCTTTGGGAGCAGAGGCGTGGCGACAAATAGCCAAATGTGGTACTCTCCAAGGACGCGTCCTGGGCAGAACCAGGGGCGCCACCGGCCTGAGAGCTATACCTAGCTCTCGAAGGAGTTTCCTTGCCCTAAACCCAAAGGGCTTAGGGTATGACTGGCGTCTCTCGGCGGCATAGGCACCGTCGAAATCAGCTGCGGATGCAGTGAAAGCTGTTGGCGACTGAGGGAGGCGCCGGGCTCCTCGCGCGTACAGGCGAGTGATGCACTGTACGCGGCGTAGAGCGAGTGGCATCTCCCCAGCATCGACTAATAGGCTCTCAATGGGGAAAGTGCGGAAGGCACCGGTCGCCAGGCGAAGGCCGGTGTGATGGATCGAGTCCCCCTTCCGCAATAAACGCTCGGGTGCGGATGCATAAAATTCGCATCCGTAGTCGAGCTTCGAACGAACAAAGGATCGATAAAAAAGCAAGGCAGTAGCCCTATCAGCGCCCCAAGCGCTGAACGTACCGGAGCGGAGAATATCCATGGCGCGGGTACAAGAGACCCTAAGGCTGCAAATATGAGCCTCCCAGGTGAGGCGTCGGTCAAATACAACACCAAGGAAACGGTGCGATTCAACCGCTTCCAGACGCACCCCATTAGGAAACAAATCTGAGTCGCGTGGAGCCGTGGATGGCGGCAGAAGTGCACCACCTTAGTCTTGGTCAAGGAAAACCGAAACCTGTGCGCTTTGGAATAGCGAGACGCGGTTCAATGCCTGTTGGAGTCGACGCTCCAGAGTTGGCATCTGGGCTGCGCCAAAAGAGATCGAAGGTCATCCAAGGAGGGCGTAGCGAGAACATCTTCCGGCAGCACCGAGGTGATGCCGTTGATGCTCACGGCAAAGAATGTGACACTGAGGACACTTTCCTGCGGGACACCCTCCTCCTGCTCCATTGGGCCGGAGAAGGCTCTCTCCACCCGTACGCGGAATCGACGATCTCGCAAAAAATCAGATATAAACATTGGGCGGCGAGCCCTCGCCCCCATCGTGTGGAGAGTCTCCATAATACCGTATCGCCATGCGGTATCATAGGCCTTCTCCAGATCGAAAAACACCGTGGCGTAGTGCTGTCCACGATCTGACGTGGAGTGGAACTTGCGGAAGCCGCACTGTTCAGAAGACAGATGGCCTCCGCTGTCCAGGAAAAAGGCTAATCTAACATTCACCAATTTCTCCATCAACTTGCACACGCAAGAAGTAAAGAAAAAAGGGCGGAAACCGGCCGGAGTAGAGGGATATCTACCTAGTTTGCGAAAGGCGAGCACAGTAGTGATTCGTCAGGAATCTGGGAGGAGACCCTCCACCCAGATCCTGTTGAACAAATCTAACAGAAAGGCCATGCCTTGCCCACCCAGGTGTCGAAGCATGGCGTACGGGACATCATCCGGACCATGGGCGGTGTCCGCGCACGAAGCAAGAGCGGAACCCAACTCACTCACAGTAAACCTGTCGTTGAAGGGTTCTCCGCCTCTGGAGGAAAAGTCCAGTCGGTGGCCTTCCGCGACATCACGACGTGCATTGAATGCTGGCGGAGCAGCATCTCGCTTAGAGAATGCGAGAAAGCGGTCGCGAAGGATTCCGCCACGGACGCGGGGTCCGAGATTGCGGTCCCATTCCCCCTCCCGTTCTCCTGCGAGAACTTTCCTAGAATCATTTTGACTCGCTTCCACACCTCTGCCAGAGGGGTCTTTCCCGTTAAGTGAAGACTGTATGCTCGACGAAATTCAGCGACAGTGAAATCGTTCGGGCGGCGCTTGTAGCGCATGCAGGCATAACGCTTGTTTGAGGGCCGTCTCACACTCGGCCGATCACCACGGGAGTGGTCGGCGTGTAAAACAGCCAGACGTTCTGGGAATAGTAGTCAGGCCCGTGGCCATGAGGTTACCGGACAAGAACTCAACGGCCTCATCTACCGACATAAACTCTTCGACTGGGATGAGAATTTAGTCATTTCCTGAAATGCAGGCCACCGCACCTGCACCTGCGCCAAGCACCACCGAGGTGGGCTCTCAGGGCGCAGTTGCCCTGAAAATGATATTTGAATGGGAAAGTGATCACTACCATGGAGGTCATCGATCACCCCCCAATCAAAATCAGGCTGTGCATTCGAAGAGCACAGAGATAGATCAAGGCAAGAAAATGAAGCGGTTCTCGGGCAGGGATGCATAAACTCATCCACATTTAAGACACCTATCTCAAGCTCTTCGATCAGATCGGCAAGGACTTGTCCCCTGGGTTTTATTGAGTAATCTCCCCAGAGAGGATGCCTGCCGTTCAGATCTCCAAGCAAAAGAAAGGGCCTCGGCAACCGTGCCACGACACGGCGGAAGTCCCCCGCATCGAAGTCAGCTGACGGTGGAATGTACGCAGAAATAATAGTATACCTCCTATCCAGGTGCAGCTGCACAGCCACTGCCTGAAAGGAGGTATCTAAAGTATAAAGAAGAACGGAGACATAATGCCGGGTGTAAACCGCGCATCCCCCATCTCGTGGTGGTTGGGTCGCAAAACCCTTATACCCCTTATGGGCGGGCAGGGGGGACGCGCTTAGCATGGTCTCCTGCAGAAAAATAGCTAACGGGGAACGGGACGAGACGAACCTCCGCAGCTCCTCCCAGTTGGCCCGGAGACCACGGCAATTCCATTGAAGGAATATGCCCTCCAGGCTTAGCTCGTAGGAGACGCGGGGGCCTTCTTCGAACAGAAGACCCTCATGGAAATGGCAGTACGCTTCCCGGGCGCTGTCGCCTTCGAGGACTTATCGGGGGAGGTTGGGCTCGCCATGAGTCTTTTCTTCCCTCCGCCTCGATACCTTAGGCGGGCGTTGCGGCTTCGGAGCGTAGAGGCCCTCTTTTCGAGGATCCACCGTCTCCGAGCTCTAGGGACCCCCTGAAGATGGCTTGGCGACCAACTTCAGGGGTGTTGCCTCCTGTGAGTCTAACGACTCGGTGGAGGCGCGTGGCCGTTTCGCCTTACGGGAAATAGTCACGCTGGGAAAAAGGGACGGGGAGCCCTGGTTTTAGCCTGGGCTGGAGGTCAACCCTTTGTGCCACCAGCTTTACCAGGGGAGCGCCCGAGTTGAGAACCCACAGAAGGGCTTTAATGGGCGCGGAAACAACCATGCTCGTTGGCCTGGATGGGCCAGGATCAGAGGGTACCTTTCTAACCATTGAGGCGTAAGACGTCCAGACCGGGCGCGCCAGGACCAAGTCCTTAGCCTCGCGGAATGAGAGTCGATCCTGGGCCTTAACGGCCAGGATTTCTTACTCAAGGAGATATGCACCACATTGCTTCGAAGAAGCGGGGTGCGGCTTTCCGCAATTGACACACTTGGCCACACACGATTTGGACTTATTGTGTGCGGCCTTGGAGCAATTTACACAGACTTCGGGTGACCCCGACATGATCGATTTGTGTGGCCGAGGCGGTGACAGTAATAGCACCTCCGCTGCAATGGCACGAATGCCTTTACACGGTAGCGGTACCAACCGGCACGCACCATCTCAGGGAGCTTGTCACAATCGAACGTGACGAAGAGTGTCGGGGTGGGTCTCGAGGCCCCTCCCTGTTTTCTCATCACATGTTCGACCTTGACCGCCCCATGGTCGGCCAGCTCTAAGGTGATGTCCTCTATGGACTAGTACGAGTTCCCTCGCATAAACTACTCCTTTCACAAAGTTTATGGTAGAGTGTGGCATCACACTCACCAGGGTTTCATCAAGTGTCCAAAGAGCACTTATCTTGGCCGCCTCTAGGGATCCGTCGCATTCGCCAGAAGGCTCCCGTCCGAGAAACGGGTCACCTTCAGCTCTCTACCAGTCACACTAGCTAATCCTCTCCTCTGATGGATCATGTTGCCTTTGGCCAAATGTTACCATCTGTGGAGTGAATAACCAAAATGTGTTTGAATGAAAGGCCCCGCTCAGCTTGGAAAGGGGTAGGCGGGTATGTAATAAAGAGAAGTAGAGAGAGGTAAGTCAACTAACGAGCAGGGTGGGTGATCACTTTTTATTATCATACGCTGGTGCTAGGTGATACCGAGATGGTATGCAAGCCACCCAGGTACCATGTCTAACGAACCAAACTCTGTCCAGGTAAGAACAGTTCCTCCTGGTACAAAGTAAGGGTAGACAAACAATTGAGGGGATAGTTGTAAAAAAATAAAATAAAGAGAGTAGCTTTGAGAGTGAGTGAGGGGAAAACACACCAACACCTTTCCCAGGCCCCATCAGAGTTCATGTCAACCCAGTGATTTGCTTTCCGAATTTGGATGCAGGCCAGGAGGGCGTGCAGTCCCTCCAAGTACCAAATGTTACAGGCTATACAGGGTACCCCTCTCCATGGACAAGGTGCCACAAATGAAAATTGCTCTATGGTTGCTCAAGCTGCAGTTGACATCCATGAGTGCACTGTTTTCCTCCAGAAAAGTCTACACTGGGCACCCCCCTAGCGGGGAACGTGTGTGGGATTTATAACCATAGATTCACTTGTGGACATTGTGGCAGGGAGAGTGCACAATCCTCTGGATGTCAGCTGCAGCATGATCACCAATGCTACACTCAACACCCCTTGGCAGGGAGAAAAGCATAATAATAAAATCCACTTAGTTACAAGCGAAGCCCCTCACCTTGATAAGGTATAAGACTGTCCAAGAAAGACCATGCCTGAGGATGGGGTTTCAAGCAAGTTCAGTTTTAAAACCTAATGAGACCATCTACAAACACTATCCTACCAAACTCTCCAATAATTGTTTACATTAAAGAAACTTCCACATATCAAAATGATGCGTCCTATTAAGTTGTAGATCAGGCACAGTGGGTCCTCTATCCCATATGTCATTGAATACATCCATAGGATTATTATATGAGAATATGTTCTCAATTCAATGTTTTCTACCCATTTTGCCATTTGTAATCAAGTTTAGTCACATTTATGATATACACCTGAGACAATGCAGATAATATTCTTATTCCCTCAAAATAGTCTGGTTTCTATGTCTATTCTACACCACCATACTTCACCGTATAAATTTTGTGTCTATGCTTTATTTCTTAATAAAGTGAAATAAGGTTTGAAAGTAACTAGCTTTGACATCTTTCATACTATCTCCACTCAGAGGTGAACTAGTTTTTATTGACTCAAATATCATGGGCTAATTCGGGGGATAATGAACTCTTGTCCATGTAAATGCAGTTAGGTAAGGACAATAATAAGAATTCCTTAATCCGCTACAAAAGTCTCTTGGAGTTCCTGAACCCTGTTCAGGAGCATTACATATACGACTAAGCAACCAACCATTTCTCTAAAAAAAGAAATTTCAAGAAGCCTTTTTTGTAAGAGCTAGCGCTTACTGAACGGGAATGCGAATGTTCCCACAGTTGTTCAAGTCAAGTCAATGCAGTTAGGTAAGGGTAATAGTAAGAATTCCTTAATCCGCTATAAAAGTCTCCTGGAAACTTTTCTAGGGGATTAAGGAATTCATACTATTATCCATATCTTACCATATCATAGGCTAAAATATACATAAAATATACATACAGAAGGTAGTGTTTGAGACAGTTCAAAAGTTTCCTCCATCTTAAACTTGGGAATGGTGACAGGCACTTCAACACTTCTTGCATCTTTATCCAAATCTTGCAAGTTAAATGAGGACAACTTCTCTTCAACATCATCTAATCCATCCTTGGCATTGGGTAGAACAATGATCATGCTGACGAGGGGATCCTACAAAAATAGGATGAAATAAAAATGAGTTTTAACAGCAACTATCAAAACTTTTTCAACTGTTAAAACCTACCACTTTTCCAAAAATTGGGGTCAGTGCACATCAACATTGCATTTCTAGGCATAAGGCCCCAAGAAGGCCCTCTCACCCCCCCCGCTCCATCTCCATACACATTTATCATTCTCTTACTCCTCAGCTCAGTTTGCTTTTTCTCTCTCAAACAATGTCTCAAAATCCACAAGACTTTTACATAGCCTTCCAACTCTTTGCACACAATGATAGTCCCTCTCGTATATTCTCTTCACAACTTTATTTCCATCCATCCATCTTACATGGCTACACAACCTCATTCACACTATAAACATCTCTTATCCACGATTTGCACACCAGGCAACCCTCTCAAATTGTTGCATCCTCTCATTCAAGATCTTTCCTTCTCCTTCCATAGCAGAATCTCATTCCCATAAACCAACAGTGGTAGAGGCATATTCTCATACTCCCTGGCACATTCCATACTCAAACCCACAGCATTTACAAATCACCGAGAATTTCTTCCCATTCCAAACCTTGTAGGAGCAATCTGGCTCATCTGTACTACGTTCATTTACTACTTAATCAAGGAGAGGTCTTCCCTGGCAACCTCCAACAAGGGCATGGCCACCGAGAAAATAAGCAACAAAAACATGAAAAGAAAAAAAAATATGACAGAAAGGAGAGAAGAAAACATGCTCCAGCATGCGCCTAGCACCTAGGAAGCTATATTGAATGGAGGCCGGTCTCCTTGATAAAATGTAAAACACTGCAGTTGAATCTGACTGAACATGTCGGGAGCACAAGGAAAATGACATAGCGACCCCAAACCTCCGGGTACCGGGAGAGGTAACACGTGCAATGATCCTCCGAATGTAACGCAGTCGGCGCAGTAAGGTTGAGGGCAGGTGTGTACAAGGGCACAATGCACTGTTCAGAACACAGCAAGCGGCATCTCAGAAGCATCGACAGGAGGTTCTTAATGGGGGATGTGCTGAAGGCATCAGTCACCAAATAGAGACCATTAAAAAAAAAAATTAAGAGCCCTACTGGCGACTGCCAACTAGGCCAAAAGTGGCCGTAATCATGCTACAGCCTAATGCAAGGATAGTTAAAGAAACAAAAAAAACAAACAAGAAAGAAGCACGCCCTGGTATCGGGGGCCGGGCAAAACGACCAGACGTTCTAGGTTGCTGGAGAACTCAATGGCCTCATCTACTGACATAAACTATTTGACTGGGACAGAGAAATCAGTCATTTCCTGAAATGTGCACCACCGCGCCAAGCACCACGGAGGGGCAGGGTTAACAAAACCCCCCCAAATTTTGAAAAAGCCCAATAAAACTGGGGGGGAGGGACAAAAAAACTACAAGCATTAGAATAATATAGAAAAAGAATAGCTATCTCTATTTTTATAATATTAATAATTATATTAAGGTAAGAAAAGATCACATTAACAGATCACTGATTCAGAATTGTGGGTACCCATGATAGACATAACCTGTACAAGGAGAGATGAATTATGAGTCAGTATCAGAGAAATAACCTTAATTTGATACATATTTGTTGAAATTATAAACATAAATATGCATTTTCCATAAAATAACGATAAGTAGCATTCATTTCTTGAAAAAGCCCAAAAAGCCCCAGGAATAAAACCAGGTTTTTTGATTTGCCATCCCTGCGGAGGGGGGCTCTCTCAGGCATCAGCAATCCAGAAAATGATATTTAAATGGGAAAGTGAACACTACCATGTAGGTCATCAACTACCCCCACCCCAAATGAGAATGAAGCGGTTCTCGTCACTGATGCGTAACTCATCCACATTTAGGACACCTATCTCCAGCTCGTCGATCAGGTCAGCAAGGACCTGCGCTGGGACTGATCGAGTAGTCTCCCCAGAGGGGGTGTCTACTGTTTAAATTTTTAAGCAAGAGAAAGGGCCTCGGCAACTGTGCCACAATGCCATGGAATTTAATCATGTCCAAGTCGGCTGACGGAAGAATGTAAGCAGAAATAATAGTTGGGGGAGGTGTCATCTGGGGCTGGGGCCACCCGAGAAGCTTGTAAAGGGGTGGATTAAGATTTGGTGTTTGACCTCATGGAAGATCCTCACGTCTGGGGCTGGGTCATATCCGGGACCATGTCCATCTCAGGTGGGGCCTCCATGTGGCCATTTGTCCCAAGGCATCACAGATCCCATTCAAGGTACTTTTTTATGTCATCTATGGCTGATGAACTGACATCCATTGGGAAAAGAGGGGGGCAGGCACGCCAACTGCCTGCAAATTGTAAATACAGGACTGTAGGATTGTAGGGGGCATGTATTGGAAGGACATGATGTTCATTTCTCCCCTAAGGTGGTTGACCCCATTGAGTCCCTCCTAGTGGGAGTGGTCAATTTTGGGCCACTTTCCTGCTCTAATGAGAGTCCCCTGTGATAGTAAAGGAGGGACTGCCACTGGTAGGGAGGGAGTTACTAGAGGGCGCTTCCAGGAAAGGGAGTGAGGGGGAATCCACCGCACCTGTAGGCCTAATAATAATATCCAGTAGTAATAGTAAGCAAGTCCTCGCTTAATGACGAGGTTCCGTTCCAACAACCCCGTAGTTGAACGAACCCCCCCCCCCCCATTGACCGACAACTTAGCCGACGCATAGCGTCAGGCCTATTAATGAAGTCACGTGTTATCGGCACTCGGCACTTATTCTCTTTATTTCGACTAATACTGATTGGACTTATATAATAATTTGTAGTCATGTGGAAGACACGAAAACATGTGCGCCAACAAGTCCGACACGGCAATCTCGGCACTAGGAAGGTTATGCGCGTGTCGTAACTTCGAGAGATTTTTGTTAAACGAATATCGGACCGGTCGTGACGGCCGTCGTAACTCCAAGTCGTCGTTAAGTGAGGACTTGCTGTACACAATAACTATAATATATATTAATAATAAAGCCTTTTGGTTTTATCCTTCTCTGATTGTTTCATTGATCTTCGCCATCTTTTAAACACCTTTCAAATAAGAGTTGACAATAATTGTAATAATATTGGTGGAGTCTATTCCGTTGAATGTTCTGTTTGTCCAAGTAAATATTTTAGACAGAGAGGAATGCAATTATCTGTGCGTATTAATCAGCATACATACAATATTAGGAGAGCTGAAAACCAGTGCATTTTTTTTTAATATGTCCCCAAATCACCACTTAATTAATTTGAATTCAGCAAAATTTATTTTTTGATCAAATGACGCTATTAAAAGAAACATTGTTGAATGTTCATGTATAAGTCAATTGGATAACTTTAATATTTCCCCTGACCTTTTGAAAATTGATGCTGTTATCATAAACTTATTCTTAAAGAAATTAGTTTTGTTTGCACTATTCATTTTTATGGGTACCCAATTTGTCAATTTAATTATTTCATTTTATTACTCTCTCCTTGCACCCCCTCCGCCAATGTATCTGCTTGCTTGTTGTGTCTCTCCTAATCTCCCTCTTTAGACTATCTCCTTTTCCATTAATCATTTTAACCCCTCTGGCTCTGTTCTTGACCCTTTCTGCCTCTGGTTTGACCTTGCTACCCATTATAGCTAAATCTTAATGTCAATTTACCCATCCCTCTCCTACTTCCTCATTGGTGATTTCTTGTCTTGGAGGTGGTCTTTTATTTTTTACTGTCTTATGTATACCCTTATTATATTATTTTCACCTGTAGTTATCCTTGAGAATGAACTGAATAAAGTTTGAAAGTACCTGGAAACACCTTTTCATTTTTCCTGCAGGATATTGCATTATTGTCAACCTTTTGTGCTACTCTATGAGTAATTTATTTCATATTAATAATAATATAATCATAGTATATACTAATAAAAAATAATCCTAAATATAAAAATACTAAATAATGATAATAATTAATAATAAAAAAAGATAAAGTAGTGTTGAGAGGGGGTGAGGGGAAAGCGCACCACCAACTTTCCCAGGCCCAATCAGAGAGTTCAAGTCAACCCAGTGAGGGGGCTTCCCTAATTTGCACTCAGGCTGGGAGGATGTGCAGCTCCTACAGGAGGTGACTAGTGTAACAGGCTAAACAGGGTACCTCCTCTCCTGGGAATCAATCTCAAAGGGGCACAGTTCCCCAAACCGAGAGGCAGGGTGATAGGATGTCCAAGATTCATTGTGGCACACCCAGAGATGAGACCCACCAAGACATTTAGTTGGCCTAGGCAGTAAAGCCCACCAGCCATAAGCTGTACAGTCTTCTGTACTGGATAATGGCTACAGGAAGGGGGGCAGCTCATTATAACCAGGGAAGGGGTTATTGGGGCAAAAGCAATCTTCCCATTAATTGTGAGCCAAAGTCCAGGACTCCTCAAGTCTTGCACACATTTAGAGGGCATTGTTTAAAGAGGTTCCAAGGCCACTCTTCTGACATGCCATGAAGTAGCTGGTCAGGTCCTTTAGCCTGGAGAAAATAAAGTGGGTTAGGTGCAGGAAAAAGTGGGTGCCTATGATGGACAAGGAGTAAGTGCACCAGCTTCCTCAGTCCCTGTCACAGTTCAAGTGAACAAGGTGTTCCATCTTTGCACTCAGGCCGGGATGACATCTTCCTCTCAACATACCAGGTGTAACAGACTACACATGGAAGGTACACCCTCCTGAGGCGCCTCAATACTTAAACTTTCGAATTGTTCAAAAGTTACATCCGGATATAACACTACCTCATTGACAGCTCAAAATCTTACTCTTTTCTGTATTTACTTTTAGACCTATTCTCTTACACACCCTGTCAAAAGATTCTAACAGCATTTGCAAATCACTGATCCCTCTTACTCTATGTCATCAGCATAGACCAACATAGATAGAACCCATCCCTCATCAATCTAACACCCTTTCTCCTTTAACACTTCCCTCAGTACTCCATCCATAATAAAGGCCAAGGTAAACAAACAAATCATTTTCTATTCATATATAATTTTGATGGGGAGTATGAGAGTAGAAAGGCAGTGAAAACTATACCTAGAAAATCAATCTACACACACCTTACTTATTTCATTCATTTGAACTGTTTAGACTGTGACTTCAGTAAAAAAAGAAGATAAAATGCAGTCAATATATGGAAAAATCAACCTTACCTTATAGTTCAGACTCAGGATTGAAGCAGATAATTGAGAATTATAGGATATTCTGAAGTTTTCCTTCACAGTCATCATTGGTATTTGAACATATTTCTCAGGTGTGACCCAAAAAGGCTTGTTTTGTGTATCCTGAGGATCAAATGGATGCAACCAAAGGCCTTTGAAATATATTGCATTGACCAGGACCATGCACGTTAACGAGTTGAGAATATCTGGTGAAAAGATTAAGAGTTTCCTTCAGCATTTTATTTACATAATTAAGAAGGGGAGATACTTTAGAGAGAGCACTTTCTACAAAGATAAATGCTGTATAGAATAAATTTCCCAATGTGATGTTCCATCCTTTATCGGACACAACTTTCACCCAAAATTGGGTTGGTGCTTATCAAGAGCCCCCCCCCCCCAAACCTCACCCTTATCGAGTACAAAACCATTTTTTTCTATGCTAAATTGCCCCATCATAGCAATACAGCAATGGGGGTGTTATGTACTGTATGCTGTAGCATCTTGTCAAGTCAGGCTTTTTTCCTGGGCAGAAGGAACCAAGCATGCCCCCACCCCCCTTATAAGCTATCATCCACTTGGTCCTCAGCCATCTTTCTCTCAGACACTCATTTCCAGAATCAACCCAATTTTTAAGCAGTTCAAATCTTAGCCCCATGGCATCCGATGAATAAAAGAAAGGAGACCATGCCGTATGTAAATCATGCATCCCAAGGGAAGGTGGGGAAAGGACACACACCTAGCATGGTCTCGTGCAAGCAAGCAGCTAATGGGGAACAGGAAGGAACAAGCCTCCACAACTCCTCCCAGTAAGCCCGGAGTCCACAGCAATCCCATTGAAGGAATATGCTTTCCAGGCCTAACTTGGAGGAGATGCCGGGGGCCTTGTTTGAAGAGAAGACCCTCATGGAAATAGCCATAGACTTCCTGGAGGCAGAACTCCAGGTGCTGTTGCCTTTGAGAAATTAACAGAGGAGGTTGAACTCACCGTGTGAGGGCTTATCAGGGAAGGTTGGGCTCGCCATGCAAGTCTTTTCCTCCCTCCGCCTTGAAACTTTAGGCAGGCGGGTGGTCCCTCTTTTGGAGGATCCACCATCTCTGAGCCACCAAGCCTACCACTGGGTATGGGTGAAGGAGCTGAATCTCCTTTAGTACTTTTCTCCTTTCGGAGGGCAGCTTTAGGAGCTCTAGATATCCTTATGGCCAACTTCAGAGGTGTTGCATACCATGAGTCTAACGACCCAGTGGAGGTGTGCAGCCGTTTTGCCCTATGTGAAACGGTCATGCTGGGGAAAGGAAGAAGAACCATGGTTTTAGACAGCCCTGGGTGTGAACCCTTTATGCCGTCAGTCATACCAGGGGAGCGCCCGGGGTGGGTAGAACCCACAGAAGGATTCCAAATGGGCAAATAAATTATCATGCTCGTAGACCTGGAGGTGCCAGGAGCAGAGGGTGACTTTCATAAGATGTCTCAGGAAGAGCCGAGTGCACCAGGACCAAGTCCTTAGCCTTGCAAAATGATAGATGATCCTGGGCTTAAATGGCCAGGATTTCCTTCTCAAAGAGATACGCACCACATTGCTTCGAAGAAGCGGGGTGCGGCTCTCCACAATTGACACACTTGGCCACACACAATTTAGACTTATTGTGTGTGGCTGTGGAGCAAATTACACAGACTTTTGGTAACCCTGACTTTGCACGTCTGCAGGAGCGAATAGTATGGCCAAAGCAGTCACAGCAGTAGCATCTCCACAGCAGTGGCATGAATGCCTTCACGTGGTAGCAGTACCAACCTACACGGACCGACTCAGGGAGCTTGTCACAGTCGAACATGATGAAGAGTGTAGGGTTTGGTCTTGAGGCCCCGCCCTGTTTTCTCATCACACACTCGACTTGACCAGCCCATGGTTGGCCAGCTCTAAGGTGGTCATCTATGGAGTAGTCCACGAGTTCCCTCACATAAACTACTCCTTTCATGAAGTTCATGGTAGAGTACGACGTCACACTCACTGGCATGGCATCGAGTGGCTGAAGAGCACTATTCATGGCCGCCTCAGAGGAATTTGACGCATTCGCCAGAAGGCTCCCATCTGAGAAACGGGTCACCTTTAGCTCTTTACCAATCATGCTAGCTAAAGCTCTCCTCTGATGGATCATGTTGCCCTTAGCCAACATGCTGCCATCGGTGGAGTGAATAACGAGGAAGTGTTTGAAGACAGCGGGCTCAATGAATGATAAGCCCCAATGTAATCGAGGCTCCGCTCTGTGCACTTGCACTTTTAGTCTTGGTCAGGGACAGTGGCGTCCGGTGACTTTTGAAGATGAGGGAGCAATTCAAGTTTTATAAAAATAAATGTTAATTGAATTAAATATGTTGTTTAATTAAAAATAACTAGAAAATTATAAGCTGCTCACTTTATTTAAATGTTAAAATAGCTTCTGTAAGTATGCACAACCACAAGCCAAGATGTTCTATCATATTGGCCTAGATTGTATTTGCGAGTGCAACAGTTATGGATGACATCTAGTCTTGGCGTGGGACTACCTGTTTTAATAATAGTTTCCTTTTCATTATAAGTCATCGCATTGAACTTCCTTTTGAATAATTTTTAAATAATGCAATCACATTTTCTCACAACTTTATTTACATCCATTTTGTTTTAAAGGGGGTTATCTATTTAAAAAAATGAATAAACAATACACCACACTTATCTAAGCAATTACTCGTGGCTACAAGGGGTGAATGTGGCAGGGCTGCCAGATTCCAGGAAATATAAACAAAATGCTTACAATACAAAAACAAACCATATAGAGCTTAGGCTATATAGCTGCTTTCATTCTCGTAACCAGTATGTAAATATAACCTAAAAATTGTTTAGGCTACAGAGAATAATAATAATTACGTCATTGTGTCTTAGACCTTTTATTACTTTTTTCTAGATTCTAGCAACTAGGCAGGATTGTCAGATGCAAGCAGATGACTGAAAAGCAAAATTTGATTCCTTTTCCCTATACTACAAATAGGCTATTTTTCTTTCTTAATTCTAAATAAAAAAATAAAACTCTAACAACTGTATATTAATGCTCTGAAAGGCAAAACATCTTTTAAACTATTCATTTCAAAGTATCAAAAAGCAAGACTATTATTGAAATTAAGAGAAAATAAAAGAGAAAGAGTAGAAATCTCAACAAAAGGATGCATTTCTTCAATTGCAGTCTGGCTCATCAGGGTCTAATGCAGATTTGATTGAATGTGAATGGTACTGTAAGCCGTATACACGTATAGGCAAGCATAAATTGATTCTGCTGTCATACTATTGTTGGGGTGTAATTTCCTTTTCTTTTCTTCTTAAATGGAGGAAACATTGCTTCCCCGGGCTTCTATTGACTGCATGCCACTGTTCAGGGACTCCCCATCCAGTGGGGCACTGGGGCCGGATGTGCCGATCTTCGTCACCTCAAGGACCATGTCCATCTTAAGGGGGGCCTTCATATGCCCCCCCCCCACCAAGACATCACAGATCCTATTTGAGGTACCTTTGGTTGTGTCATCTTGGGCCAGCAAACTGACATCTGTCGTGGAAGAAAGGGGGGGGGGGCACATATAGTGACCCCCTGTAAGCTTGATATTCATGCCTGCAGGACGTTTAGAGGGCACAGGCCCTGTCATCCTGCACCCCCCTAAGGTGGTTGGCTCTATATAGCTGCTCCTAGGTCAATTATGGGCGGCTTGCCTGGCAGTCCCCTAGGAAAGCAAAAGGGTGACTGCTACTAAAAAAGTGAGTCGCCCAAAGGCAACTCTAGAGAGGGGGGACTCCCCTGCACCAGTATGCAAAGGAGAGGAGTAAACCTCCTCTCTGTTAGAAGAGATTTGGAGGGTCCTCTGAAAGAGGATGGGGGATATGGAGCTCCATTTTATCTGATGATGTTACAGGTGAAGGTAAGGTTGTTTTTTTTAACTCATCAGTGGGCATGATGACCCTATTTATGCCATGGGACGCATATGCTAATTCCTCCATGATGCAGTAGCCGGCTCTATGAGGGGTGAGTACAGGGCTGGCATAACCAGCTGCCGCCATTTGAGGCCACTCCTCCCACCTAGTGCCCGGGCAGCCCATCAGCATGGCAGCTCCACCTTAGGCATGGTGTAAAATCTATAGACATTGAAAGGAGAGGAAAAGGGGATGTGAGGAAGGTGTGGGAGGGGATGTGAGGAAGGTGTGGGTGGGGATGAAGCAGGTTGTTAAAAACTCACCATGCCAGATCAGAGCTCAAGAGTGAAAGGAAATTGTCCCCTTCCTCCTCGGTCCCGATGGTTGGGTGAAAGGAAGCAGGTTGGTATCTACCCTATGAAATTCGAGGAGAGGTTGCATGGAAAGTGAGGAAGTAGGGTAAAAACACAGGTGGTCAGAAAGGAGAAGAGGCTAAGCTGGGGCCGGATGGGGCGCTGAGTCCCGTAGGTACGGGGGCCAGGAAGGCAAATCATGCACCACTTACAGGGTTTAAATGAGACAGCCTTTGTTTTATGATGTATGTGGTTAATTGTGTGCTGCAGAAGGAACTTGTCAGGCGGAGTAATGTTGTTGCATTGCTCCCCAGGAGCAGCTGACATCTCTTCTCTCTCTGACAGTTTGGGAGATTAGGGAGAAAGCTTTTTATCCTACAGCTTGTGTTCTAGGTCCCGCCAACATTACCACAATTAAGTGGGACTGCGCCTTCTGTGAGGCTGACCTGAGGGACAAGGTAAGAGTGGAGAGAGACTGTTGCATGCTGTAGGAATTTTAGGAGCCCATTTGGCAACAGCCTACTTGGGGCATAAGTCGCCATACTCACTAAAACCTACTACTAGACTATATTAAAATAAAAATAATAAAAAAAACAAAAGAAAATAGGAAAATGATAAAAGGAAGCGGGCTCCATTTGTCGGGGGGTAGACCCATCTTCCCCTGCCGCAAAACATGCGGCCTACAACAAACATTAAAAAAAGTTGTATAGTCTGCAGATATGTGCGCACAAACCAGCCCTGAGTATAGAAACAAGCGGTAGCGTCCCCACTCATCCCAGTAGGTAAAGTGTGTGAAGATCGCTCAGACTGGGTCATTAAACCAGAATGTGCCGAACAGTCTGGGGGACAATGCCGTCATCAAAATAAGGCAGAGGCGACTGCTCCATCAAATGGCAGTAAGTCCCGTCGCGAATGTGCCCAATTTGAGGATGACAGAAAGCACCTGAAGTCATTGTGGCATTGGGGGGTAAGTTCATGGGAATAGTCATGGCTCAATGGCATGCAACTTTAAGTTTCTCTCAACCGTTTCCCATCTTCTTTGACAAGCAGTCTGGAAGGCTGCCATGTAATATGTGTGATGATTAGGGAAACAATGGTCTGGTTGCCCAGTCCTCGCAGACTCTTTGGCACCCCCATTCCTGGCAATTCCTACATGTCCAGGAACTCAGCCGAAAATAAACTTGACATTCGCCCAGCTCACAAAAAATGTGGGGTCATGGATATTGCAAACCAGGGGATGCGGAGATTCCAATGGAATAATGCACAATGAAAAAGAATAAAAGTGTTGCTAGGTCCTTAATGTTTTTCCTTCTTTATTTTATTTTTTTTTACTTTATCAATGAAAAAATAGATACAACATAGTACAAACAATTTGGACAAATTTAATTTACAAATTCCAGCTTTTTTTAAAAAATGGTTTATAATTAGTGTTTGTTTCTTGGTAACTTCTTTTTTTTTGTTTGAATTTCATCCAGCTTCCTTTTCTTTGAAGTAGCTGCTCCTAACATAGACTGTGCAATGCTTATTTCAGTAAAGTCTTTTTTGTCTATATGTGCCTTCTTTTAGTCGAATCTGGGCTTCTTCAATCAGCTTGTTTGAAACAGTAATATCTTGTTTTTCCTCTTGCTGAATTTCATTTAATTGTGAAGCTAATTCCTTATATTTAGCTTTTGTAACAGACGGTTCTTCAAACATCTCTCCTTTTCCAGTTTTTCCTTCTCTTTTTCTTTTTGAGCTTTTTATTCTTCTTTTAATTTTCTCTTCCTTTCTAGTTCTTCTTTATATTTAAAATATGCAGTGTGTGCATATGTTAGTAAAGTTCTCGTTATAGGGACAAGTTGTGGTTTATTATATAACTAAAGTCCACTTTTAATATTTAGCCTTGCATTTAGCATTTCAACCAACATTCTTGCTCTGTCTTCTGGCAATATATTCTTTGACACAGAAAATCCATTCTCCACAGCAGAGTTGCAGTGTGTGACAGCTAGAAGAGCTTTCACTAATTTGGCAATATTTTCTATTTTTAAATTAGATTTAAATACATTTCGCTAGTAGTGATCAATTCTATCAATTTCTCCATCATATTTTAAAGTCATCAAACATCTACACTCATCATGCAAGAGGTCCTCCCTTACTTTGAATGGCAGTATTTTGCTGACTTTCTGAATGTCTGATATACTTACATACTTGGTCCTCTGCTCAAGTTTAAAAAATTGGTAATATTTTAGACATATATCTGTTTTTAAAGAAGTCTTCTTTAAAATATGACTGCAGCTCTTTTTATAAAATTCTATGCAAACATTAAAAAGCCTTTCCTCATCATTTTTGGAAAGAGACTTTATTAATGATTTTGCTTCATTACAGCACTGCACATTCTAACCCTTTACTAAATCACCTGGTAATTTTTGTCCAGTACATCTAAGGATTGCAATGAGGGGTTTGTGGATGAGATGAGTGATGGAGAAATAACCCTATTCATTAAGGTGACAATAATTTCTTTCAAATCAAGATACAAATCTTGAATGGAGCTTCTGATCGATATTTATTTAGAGGCTTTGAAAAGATTTCTGCTGCTCTGAACAGAAAATACACCCCAGGTTTTATTGAAGACATTTTCAAACATTCTCTGACCTTCTTGCAGTAAAAATTACTTAGGAGACTTTTTTGCTTGGCATGAATATACTCCATGAAGTATTCATGTATTGCTTCGCATTGATCAATATTTTTATTTTTTATTTTTTTTTTAATATCTCATCTGGCGACTGCCTTCTAGGGCATAAGTCGCCGTACTCAACCTAGCCTAAATCTAGACTATATTAAAAGCCAAATAAAAAAAATTAAAAAAACAACAAAACAACAAAAACAAACAGTGAAAAAATATAAAGAAAGCTACGTCGATGGGGAAAGGCCTACCCTCCCCCGGCGAAGAACAACGCAATCCATAGTTAAATATTAAATAACGGGGAGAAGGCCGGCCTCCTCCAAAAAGTCTACAGGTTGGTGTGCACAAACCTGTCCTGAGTACAAAGGACAGGCGGTAGCGAGCCCGCCCATCTCAGTACTGGGACAGGTAACGTGTGCGAAGATCACCCAGACTGGAACATTCAACAAGAATGTATGAACAGTCTGGGAGACGACGCAGTCGTCACAATAGAGCACAGGTGAGCGCTCCATCAAAAGGCGATGCGTCACATGAGTGTGCCTGATTCGAGATGACAGAAAGCAACCTGAAGCCTTCACAGCATTGGGGGGTAGGGTCCATGGGAACAGTAAAGGCGCACATGGCAGGCAACTTTAAGTTACCTTCAACAGTCTCCCATCTTCTTTGCCAAGCAGCCCACAGAGCTACCCATATTTCTGCCATGTAGTCAGTGAGAGGAAGAACGAAACGCTGGTCCGGTCGCAGAGTCTTCGTGGACTCTTTGGCGCCCTCAGGGGAGGGCTCATTCACCGCAATAACCCAGCAGAAGATAATCTCGACATCCACCCGGCTTGCCAAAACTGTGGCGTCACGGATATCGCGAACCAGGGGATGCAGAGATTCCAATGCCCCAAGAGCACTCAGGGTGCTTTGTGAGTCGCTATAGATCACAATCGGGTCTCCGAACCGGGCACGTCGCGTAATTTCACGTACCGAGTGGTGTATTGCCACCAGCTCGGCCGTGAAGACAGACGCAGCGCCTGGCAGAGCCCCAGTGACTTCAAACAGAGGGGATACGGCGTGGAAGTCGACCTACTCTTCGGACTTAAAGCCGTCCATATACAATGGCACAGTTCCAGCGTGACAAGGTGTGTGCTCCAAAGAGGTCGAACGCAATACTCCCGGCGCTGTACAAGCTTTGGGAGTAGAGGCGTGGCGACAAATAGCCAAATGTGGTATCCTCCAGGGTGGCGTCCTGGGTAGAACCAGGGGCGCCACCGGCCGGAGAGCTATACCTAGCTCTCGAAGGAGTTTCCTAGCCCCAAACCCAAAGGGCTTAGGGCATGACTGGCGTCTCTCGGCGGCATAGACACCTTCGAAATCAGCTGCGGATGCAGTGAGAGCTGTTGGCAACTGAGGGGGGCGCCGGGCTCGCGCGTGCAGGCGAATAATGCACTATGCACGGCGCAGAGCGAGTGGCATCTCCCCAGCATCGACCAACAGGCTCTCAATGGGGGAAGTGCGGAAGGCACCGGTCGCAAGGTGAAGGCCGGTCTGGTGGATCGAATCCACCTTCCTCAATAAACGCTCGGGTGCGGATGCATAAAACTCGCATCCGTAGTCGAGCCTAGATCGAACAAAGGATCGATAAAAAAGTAAGGCAGTAGCCCTATCAGCGCCCCAAGCGCTGAACGTCACGGAACGGAGAATATCCATGGCGCGGGTACAAGAGACCCTAATGCTGCGAATATGAGCTCTCAGGTGAGGCGTCGGTCGAATACAAGACCAAGGAAACGTGCGATTCAACCACATCCAGGCGTACCCCATTAAGAAACAAGTTTGGGTCAGAGTGGAGCTGTGGATGGCGGCAGAAGTGCACCACCTTAGTCTTGGCCAAGGAAAACTGAAACCTGTGGGTTTCGGCATAGCGAGAGACGCGGTTCAATGCCTATTGGAGTCGACGCTCCAGAGTTGGCATCTGGGCAGCGCCAAAAGAGATCGAAAGGTCGTCCACGTAGAGCGTAGCGAGAACATCTTCCGCCAGCACCGAGGTGATGCCGTTGATGCTCAGGGCAAAGAGTGTGACACTGAGCTGAGGGCACTTCCTTGCGGGACACTGTGGTGGAGCGAATGTGAGTGTGTGTATAAGAGGCCATTCTCCCACCCTTTTTTCCCAATACACTCTCCCTCCCTCTGTAAGAATGTGTGTGTGAGTGGGAATGAGGTTTTTTTATATTTTCTTTTGGTATATATATGTATTTGATTTCATGTATTAAAATTGGTTTTTTCTTTCTCAGATTGTACTTTGCTTAAAATAATCTTTTATCAATCTACTAAATGTTAATGATTTTATGAGACAGCATTCAAGTACCAGAATAAAAAAAAAGAAAAAAAAACAAACAAAAACATTGCCTGCATTTTGCAAGAGCGACTGTAATGAAAACATTTTGGAGAAATTTAAAGAAAATTTAAGAAATCTTCTAATAGTAGTTGACTGGATCTTGAAGAAAATAGAACTCCGAGGCGGTAGGCACCATAAGACCCGCACACCCAATTTTGTCACAAGAGTGACTGCCGACAAATCGTAAACCGTGGTACCACGTGAGAAAACTCCTCTTTTTGTTGTCTCTTGTTTTGGTTGTCCCTTTTTGTATTTGCTGACACTTAGTATTAATATATATATTTTTTGATTTATTGGGTTCCAAGATAGGATTGTTTTAGTATATATATATATATATATATATATATATATATATATATATATATATATATATATATATATAAATAGGCTCATTAGGGGCAAATTTAACCATATTTTTGTAAATATTGTATTTTTTGTTAGTAAAAGACTGTACATACAATCCGTTTCATTCTCTTTCAATTTCTCACGTCTGGATTAGTGTAGGAAGGGGGTTGGATCGATTGGGGATAGTCTAAATTTTTCGGCCGGAGAGGGCTCCCCACACCCGTACGCGGAATCGACGATCTTGCAAAAATTCAGATATAAACATTGGGAGGCGTCCCCTCACCCCCATCGTGTGGAGAGTCTCCATGATACCGTATCGCCATGCAGTATCATAGGCCTTCTCCAGATCGAAAAACACCGTGGCGTAGTGCTGTCTATGAAGGTAGGCCTCGCAGACGGCATTTTCCAGTCAGAGCAGAGCATCCGACGTGGAGTGGAACTTGACCAAGTTGCACTGTACAGAAGACAGATAGCTTTCACTGTCCAGGAAAAAGGCTAATCTAACATTTACCAATTTCTCCATCAACTTGCACACACAAGCGCTTAGAGAGATTGGGCGGAAACCGGCCAGGGTAGAGTGATCTCTCCCCGGTTTGCGAAAGGTGAGCACAGTAGCGATTGGCCAGTTATCTGGGATGAGACCCTCCACCCAGATCCTGTTGAACAAATCTAACAGAAAGACCATGCCTCGCTCACCCAGGTATCAAAGCATGACCCAACATTTAATAGATTTTTATCTTACTTTTTCAACTTCTTTATTTAACAAGTTAACTTTTTTATTTATATTTGAGCCATCTGCACCTAACATAAGGAGATTGGCTAGATTTAATTGAGCATTGTGAATTGAATCTAAAGTTTAATTTAGCAGAATTTCCCCAGTTGCGTGTCCCATGAAGAATGTCTCTAAGTGATGATTAATAATTTCTTCATTCCTTTCTGACCAATAACACACAAATATTTGAAGTTCTCTTTTAGCTTCATTATTCTTCATTTTGCCAAACATAAGTGCAACGTATAAAGATTTCAAATCATCAATTACTATTTCTCTAAAATATTGGGACAATGCATATTTAAGTAAGTAGCTTAGTTTTGTTTCACAAATGCTCAAATCCTTTGGAAGTCCTTCTGGGAACATTACAGTCCACCCCACTATGATTCCTTCGCTGGAAGTTAAGAAATGATTCCTTTTACAATTTCCCATTGCATAAATTAGTTCAGCCTTATTGCTGCATCCTTTTTTTAAAATTAGAATGATATTATTATTGATATTTAATGAGTTAGATGTTGAAGGCAAGGATATTTGATCACTGGACAAGTCCCTTTGGAGTTGAATGTTTGTTTGATTCCTGCAAGCTTTGGTCTTATAATTTTCTTTATGCTTTTTATATGAAGAGTGCTATGTTATGGCTTGGAATCCTTTTTTCTTCACACATATCAAAGTATTGCATACTAGATACACTAATGTATGCTCATCCTTTTTCCTGGCCCATTCCTTTATTAGAATATTTTCACTCTCTATCTTTTCAAACCAAAAATTATTTACTTTAATGTTTCTCATTCTGAAAATAGTGTATTTTAATCTGAAAAAGGGTAATCCTTTGTAACATCAACTAAAATAAGTTTATTGGATAAGGTCATGTAAATTTTGAAATTACCATATCACTGCCTTCCACTTACTTACCTACCTACCTAAAACTACTTTACTGCTGGTGGTTTCCAAAGTTCAATCCTCAACAAAGGCAGAATTATTTAGTATTTTAAATTTATTATTATCATTATGGGTTCTCAAGTGAGGTATATAAATATGTACCTAGTAAAAAAAAGCTTCTAGAGATGTAAGAGGTCTCTATCTGGGGTTTGCAGGGGACTGGAATCGATTCTATACTCTCAAAGTTAGGAAAAAGGATTCCAAAAGAGACCTGCCACCAATATGTGTTGAGAATGGTAACCGTCTAGTTATAGGGAACAAACCAAGACAACTGAAAATAAAAGATATTTCCTGAAAATGATCATAACTCAAAATTGACATGACATTAATGATCAACCTTAATTAAACATACCTATTGCACTTTCTTAAAGTAAATTTTACATATTTTTTTCCCTCAAATCCTCCAATTTCATTTTTATAAATGAACAGACAGGCAATGAGTTACCTGTGTATAATTCCTTTATATACATACCTACCTATAGTTATATGCATAATAAAATACCTATTATTTTTCTTTATCCTTTAACCCCTTCCCCACAAATCTGTGGTGCCCGCATATGGTACTGTATATGCCATTTTATTTAAATTTAACATTTATTGCATTATTCATGTTGTTATGTTTAAATTTTGCCTATTATTATGATGTTTGTTCATGTTGAGAATATCTTTCAAATAATTAAATTAAAAAAATAACTATTGCTTACTCACCTAAATGCAATGTTTATTTAGTAGGCCTACTATGAAATGTATTGAAATATTCAACTGAGCATAGGCCTGTTAAATTGGGACAACCAATACTCTGCATGGATTTGAAGTCACTATCTTCCTAATTATCACTATCGCTTGAAGACATCGTCAAAATATACAACAACAAAAAAAAGCTTATGCTATATATATTAAGCAATCAATCAGAAGTAATTTCCAACTGGCATAGAACATGTTTTTGCCTTGAGTGGATAAACAAACCCCGCCCACAAAGTGTTTTTATTGGTCAGTTGAGAATGATGTCATTATAAGACAGACACTTTGAGTAATGCTCAGGAATGTTCATAGCATACTCCGGCAAAATTACAGAACAGAAAAACAATCATTTATTTCATGACGATAACCTTTCATCATCGGAGACATGGGCGATGACAGTAGGCATGCTGAAAGCAGTTTCATCATCATAGTGAAGGGGTTAAGGTTAAACGCCTTTCTTTCAGCACTGATTTGGATAATTTCATCACCAGAGGAAATCCATATGCTATGTAAAGTTGTTTCTAAAAAGAGTTCATCCCTAAGTCCTATACTAAACCCAATTGGGGTTCAATGTAGAACCAACTTAACACTAATATAAACTAGGTATACCCTCATGTTACTCATAAATCTATTGGTTTATAAATATTAAATGAGGGCTGATCGTTATTTGAAAGTAGATAGAAGTAGGTATTTATAAAAAAAAGTGAAAAAAGTGAGTCTGCTGGGAGGCCTGCATAAGGGGGTAGGGGACCTATATTTTTTCAGTGGAGCTGCCCAAAGGCGGCTCCAGTGATGGTAGAGGGAAGTATTTTTTTGAATAGATTCATCATTGGGAATGGTGACCCTATTTATATCACAGGATGCACACGCTAATCACTCCACACAGTAGCCCCTCTGCGAGGGGTGAACACAGGGCCGTTAAACCCAGTTGCTCTCAATTAAGACTATACCTCAGGCCCAGTGGCCAGGCGGCTCTACCTTGTGCTGGGCATAAAATTGATAGACAGTGAAAGGAGAGAGAAAGGGTATGTGAGAAAGGTGAGGGTGGGGGTGAAGCAGATTGTTAAAACCCACCACCCCAAACTGGAGCTCAGGGGTGAGAGGATGTTGTCCCCTCCCCCTTCAGCCTCAATCCAGAGAAAGTTGTGGGGGGTTGTATGGAAGGTGAGCAGGCAGGGTAAGAAGACAGGGTGTCAGGAAGAAGAAGAGGCTAAGCTGGGGTCGGATGAGGTGTTGAGTCCTGTCAGCATGGCGGCCAGGAAAGCAATTCGCCGTGCCCCTTATGGGGGTCCCATGCAACAGCTAGGAAGTGGTAGTTCTATTGCAACTTAACCTTACAAAGGATGCATCCAAGTAGGGTGGTCCCACTCCATGATTGCATCCAGGTGGGGTGGTCATACTTTGTTTTGTGTCCTTTGTGTCCTTTGTAGTGTGCTGAGGTGAGTGGATAGAAGATTTGGTACCCTAAAATGTTGATTGCATGAGGTTGATAGATTCCTTAGATTACCCAAATGTGGTTCGTGTGAGTGCTCAAGTCTGTTCATTTTTGTTAGCCTTGTTTACTTACTAGTGTAGTGTCGAAAATTTAGCCTTGTATGTAGTGTAACAGCGAGCAATATAGGTGTTTTATTGAAGTGAGGGAGGGGGGGGGGTCATATTTGTTGAGAGTGATACAAGGGTGTCTGTTGTATTCCCATTTGTGGGTGGTAAAAAGGGTGAGAGAAGACTTTGAAGGTAACTTATTGGGATTTGTTGCAGCCAGCTTTTGAGTGTTGTAATGCAGAGTTGTAGATGGCAGTGTTGAGTGTGTTATGGGTGTTGTATGGGATTGGTGATGTTATCTGTGTAGCTATAGTTATGTTGGGATTGCTGAAGGTGAATGTTGTTGAGGAAAAGGTTGAAGAGGGTGAGGTTGAGTATGAATCCTTGTGGATCTCGGTTGTGTTTGTGAAGGCTTGTGTTGTGCTTGTTTGCCTGTGAAAAAATTGTCAAGAAATTTTTTAGATTTGAAGTTGAGTGTGGTGTTTAGTATTTTGTTGATGATGTGTCTGGCTATCATATAGAAGGCTTTGCTATTGTTGCCATTACTGTCCTGAGTGGAAGTGTGGGTTGGTTGAAGCCTTCTTGTATGAGTTGGGTGATATTGGTTAGTACAGTAGTTG
Organism: Ceratothoa steindachneri; assembly: GCA_963969495.1. Lineage (NCBI taxonomy): Eukaryota > Metazoa > Arthropoda > Malacostraca > Isopoda > Cymothoidae > Ceratothoa > Ceratothoa steindachneri. The sequence continues at coordinate 78,814,495 of OZ018327.1, read as the reverse complement.
AGTGTAATTAGCAGAAACTGTGTTGGGAGGCATCTAGTGGGATGTGCAGGTATATTTTGTTTAGTACTAGACATTCCATTATATTGGAAGGGGTGCAGAGTAGGTCAATTTTGTGGTAAAGGGGAGGTTCAGGAAGTGGTTTGTTTGGCTTGAAAGTGCTCTGATGTGAAAAATTTCCAGACATTAGGATTAGTGTTAAGCAAGAGAAAGTGGTTGGGGATTTGTGTGAGAGCATCAATGCCTTTTGACCAAGCTGTTTTAGGACCAGAGGTAGGAGAGGATTTTTCCTCCTGAAGAGTCTGGCATACCAATTCTGTGGTAGATTGAAAGAGAGTGTAGGCGTTTGTTTGTGGTTCTGTGTGACAGGAAGGAGTTCTGTTGATGATTTTTTTCATAGTGTTGCATGAGGGAGTTTACTAATCTGGTGAAGTTGACCCTGTTTGTGTGTGTCTTGTTTGCTGCTGTTTGAGTTGGCAAATCCTTGAATAGTTTCTGAGGGTTTTTTTTTGTATCTTTTGTGGTTTAATGTGTCCAGGAAGGCTTATCAGTGTCATCTCTGTTGTTGTTTGATTAATATTTAATGTTGTTGGTGATGTTTTTGGGTTTGTGGTTGTTTTCATAGGCAGTCCTTGGTTTTTGTGAGCTGTCGGATTTCTGGGAAGAGGTTATGGTTAGTGCCTTATGTTTCCAATGGGATTATATTTGTCATTGGCTATTGAGAGAATGTCAGAGGTTGTTTTGGTGTCTTGGTCAGCTGAGCAGGTGGTGGGAAAGGAGGTGTTCAAGGGTTAGCAAGTGGGGGTAGAAAGGTTGCTCAGGATGAATAGGTGGTTTAAGTGTTATGTGATGTGGGCTTTTCTATCTCTGTCTTGGGACCCTAGCTAGGCAGCATCATGAGCAATAGTCACCTGCAATGAAGATGAATTACTCACATAAAAAGTAGTCGAGGCTATTAAGTCTAAACTAATTAGTCATAGCTCAATGTAGTTATTTATCCTTAAATTGGATAAAAAGAAATCTGAAGCTACAAATAATTTATTCCTACCAGGAGAAATCATATTTTTTATTTTGGCATTGGTGTCTTTTTCTACTGCATCATTAATCTCTTTCCGTACAGCTTCTGCAGATTTACCAAAATTAACCAGCTTGAAGGATGCCAAAAAATCCTGGCTCATTGCAGAAATGAACTTCTCTTGGACAGTGAACTGGTCTAATACATAAATTTTGTTAGATGTTCTCAACTCAAATTGTTCATGTTGTTTCTGTTGGGAGAAAAGTTTCAAAATATACTTACTAAGATGCTGCAAGTAAAGGACATGGGTATGAAAATTTTATCTCCCCAAATTTAAAATTAAAGAGCAACAAGGCCTTATTAAACAGAAAATGTGTAAGGAGATATCTTTAAAGAAAGTAAAAATAAAGGGAAGATATATAACCACAATGCTCTTGCAGGCATTGGGGCTTGGAGGGCACACAAACCTTAAAAGGAGCCAAAAGAGAGGAGTGAATTACTAGCTCTTTGTACATTGGTAAAAATCATCAGAATCACCAGTCTGAGAATTAAGGCAAACTTAGTTTCTGAGCCCTGGACCCTAAAGTTTTAGGGCAGTGGTTCTCAACTTTGTCTGCTTCAAAAGGTGCATTCTAAATAATATGCATATAATACTGAAAATCCTTTATTTTTTCCACATTAGTACATATACATGGATTATTTTTATAGTAGATTTTTACAAATTTAATAGCAATTGAAAATGTTGATGGATTTTAAAACTTGAATTAAAGTAGAGTGCTCAGAACTGCAAGCATGAGTTATGCATCATCTGCGGGAGTGGGGGTCCCACAGGGGTGCAGCAGCATTGTTTTGCCAAGGAGGTAAGGGGGAGATGGGGTACTCATGCCTTATTTGCCATGCAGCACCAAGGCCTCACCTGATTCCTTCTATATAGTCAGAGGGATGGGGGGAGGAAAATGCCAGTATAGACAGAGAGCTTGGCACCCTCATTTATGCAAACCTTACATGTCAATGAACCTAGAAAACACTTTCAACATCCTCATAACTCACATTTATTTTTAAAAACATCATTCTGGTGACCACCACAGAGGGTGTGACATAAGAGTATTAGTTTATTTAGAATATATTGGAGAAAAAAAGGTCTGGCACAAAAAACAAAACAAAAACAAGATAAAAATAACAGATACAACAACCAAATTTGTAAAGGTATGGTATGGTGCCTGAGTATGTAACCAGCACCAAACAACTAAATACAGTGGAGGAGGCAAATTTCAATAATCGCATACTCAGGATTGCAGGAATCAATCCTGAGTACAAGGGACAAGTGCTAGCAATCCTGAAACCTGGTGGGCACACCCTCCTGAGACCCAAATGGCCAAGAAGAAAGTGGTGCTCTCTCGGGTCATCTTTTGCATCTATTTTAAAACTACCAATACCTTTTTGGCACCTGTTTAAACCCAGCAAAGGGTGAAAGAAGGTATTAAACACTTATTCATATGTCCAAACCTCTCATGAAAAATTTTGCCATTCCAAATGAACCAGAAACTGAAAATACTGGAACATACACAATTTCATCATCTATTTCTCACACAAAATAAACCACATCTTTACATATCACAAACTTTTGAGCACACGCCTAACACTCTTTTAGCTTACATGCCATCAGACATGACTCTTGCATCCTTTCAATATCATCATCCATCAATAACTCTTCACTCGTATCAATATAACTACACCTGCAAATCTAGTCAAGCATACAAGTTCACACTTTAACATAACCTTTCATCCAAGTACTCATTTCCAACATCCACATTCTTTTGCAAGAAGTCAATCACAAGCAAAAAGTAATAATTAACTAATTCTGATCTCTCAACAAATTCATGCATCACATTCTCCAACTTTCCCATTCTCACTGCCAAGCTAAATTTCTTCCAATGCCAGCCTGTTTCTATTTCTTAACCCTGAAACTGCGAGCACAATGCCTTGTCTAGGAATATTTCAACTCATTTTTTCCACATCACTCACCACTTTAGCATTCAGCTAAGAAATTTGTGCATTGGTAACACCCATTCCACAAAACATTTTCTTATTTATTCTTAACAATATGCACTCTCATTTCAATCTCATGTTCACACACTACATTCACAGCTTGAATACTTTCAATCAACACAGCAGCAGCACCCACACTATCTTTGTAAGCATGAACACATTCTTTGGAAACTTCATTTACCAACTTCTGTACATACTTCTTTTTCTCAATTAGCTAATTATAATGTACGCCACATTGTAAATGCAACTCACATCTACTCTCTCTGCTCAGAAACTTACCATGATACACAAGCTTCTCTCCTTAATGCACACACACTCACACCAAACAACTTACACCACAAACACCACCTGAAATGGCATCACCACAGCAAACACATCTCAATTCTTTCTTCAACTTGTTCACATTACCCATACCCAAATGCTCTGGCCTTTTACATACTTCTTTCATAACCATTCTTCATAACACATTCACACTCTCAGATACCTTAACATCTAATCCATCTTTCTCAAGTTTTGTAAACCATGAGTACATCTCTTCCCAATAGTCAATCCTTTGAGTCAAGTCCCATTTTCATTCGCAGTACCTGGTAATCTTGATATCAGAATTTACCTGGCAAATACACCAACACAAATTCACTCAAATATCCCATTGTCCAAGCAAGGATATTATCAAATCATCCTCATGCACTATAAATACACTAAAGGATGATAATCCATTCACACTACAAATTTTACTCTGTAAAAAAAAAAAAGTCTAAAAAATTTCAAACAGAACCGTAATGTAGTCAATTCCCTCTCAATCAATCAATATGCACACTCTGCTACGCAACACTTTCAATACATGCTCTATCACTTGCTTCTTTTTCACTCCACTTTCAAACTGATCTTGCATAAACATCCACCCATATAATAACCATTTGTATCTGTATAAACCTTGAGCATACGCGAGTTATACATCTTTTACTACTAATGCTTTCAACTTCTCAAATGCTACATCCAATGCTCATTCCATTTAATCATGTTACTATTCTTTTCCTAGTCCATTCACTCAATGGTTTCATCACACTTGAATAATCTTAAAAAAAATTCCTTCCAAATTCAACCAGACAAAGAAATTCACAAAATTCTCTTTGTTTTTAGTCTTGAAAAATCTCTTACCTTTTCTATAAAGTTTTCTGGTTTTCACAACCCTGTTACACTCACCATATGTCCTAAAAATTCAATTTCTGCAAACCACACACACTTCAACAAAACTATTTACTTCCATTTCTTCCAACTTTTGCAACACCATTCATGTGATCCAAAAACAGTTGCCCATTCTTGTTTAGAAAACCACTCAAAATTACATTCATCACATGATGAAAAGCTGGAAAATTTGCCAATCCAAAGCTCAAGTTTTAAAATTGGTAATGCCTCATAGGGGATGGGGGGGTCAAGAACACTGTTAATGGCCAGCTCTCCTCAATTACAGGTACCTGATAATACCTGTGCACCAAATCCATTTTCATAATTAGTTCCATTACATGCATACTATACATACATACACTCAGACATGACACACATAGCAAACTTATCTTTCCTCATTCTTCTAATGACCTTCCAAGAGGAAAAAAAAAATTGTAAATTTCCATCAAGCTTTCTTACAGGCACAACCAGGCTATTCCATGCACTCTCAATGAAGTGAGCTGAGGTGATTTGAGGTGATTTGAGGTGAGTGAGAGTTGTAATGGGATGTGTACTAATAAGGGCTATTCCATGCACTCTCACTTGGCTCAATCATACTGATTTTATTCAACTCTTCAGATTGCTCTACTATCTCTAGAGCAACAGGGGATGGATGAATGGATAGAATGTACATGCTCCCTGGTGCACACTTCATGATGATCAAGCCAAAATGACTAGATTTGTTTCCTTTTTTCATGGGTTAAAATCTAAAAGTGAAGATGGATGGATGAGATGAAGTGACTTGCATTGCAGTCAGTCAAAGTTGTAATGGGATGTGTACTAATAAGGTAAATATGAAAAGCAGCTAAAATGAAAATAAAACAAACTTTTCTACAACTTGTAGAGGGATTCCATTTCTTGTAGATAGCGGATAATATGGCAGCCAGGGTGGATATTCTCAGCTGTTAATGCCCATCCGAGGGTGGCACATATAGCGCATGCAGAGAGCACGCTTCTGTTTGAGGGCCGTCTCACACTCAGCTGACCACCACAGAAGCATCAATGTGCAAAACAACCAGATGTTCTAGGAATAGTAGTTAGGCTCACAGTGATGATGTAACTGCCAGAGTTCAACAACCTCATCCACCAACCTAAACTCTGCGATCTTACACTTCTCATCACACACATAGCCAATTATAACACTGCTTCTTTCCTCTCCCATCTTCAAGACACAATACACACACTCTCTCTATTCCAAGGAATCCTGCTGATGGGTACTTATATCCACATATCTCTGACATGGAACAGGTCCTTCTGCCCCAGGGCAACGAAGGATCCACCTGAACACTGTTTGGTATAAAACATAATAATTCCTGGCACCTCTTCTCAAAGAGGAGTGGCACCTGATGTCCTCGGGCTCATTAGCAATTGTCATACTGACCTTTATGTCTATTTCATTATCCAGTCAGGATCAGCCTGGACAAAGGCAGATTGGCAAACCACTACTACTCCATACCACAAAGCTACCTGTTGTATGCTTATACTGGTATTTGGTCTGACTGCCCCATCTCATTTGATTCCTATTCTGTCTGTGTGGAGTTTTTAGCTTGTCTGACCTGAAACATTGCAATTATATGTTTGTTCTAAATTTAACATCATTAAAATACATCCATCCCTAGATTAGTTAATCCTTTGCTTATTACCTGGAGCTGCATACCAACACAATGGGGGGGATTTACAACCTCTTTTGAATACCCCTTGAATTTTGAATTTATAATTATAGGATCACCCACTTCCTGAGTGGATTGTAAGTTTGTGAAAGGAGGATCTGTATCAAGGTGAGAGAACTGGGAAAATCTGAAGAGAAAGAGCAGAAGTAAAAAAGAAACATTTTGAGTGAAGCAGCAAATGATGCAATATGAATGATGATTTCTATACACTCACTAAATTCCCACACAAAGAAGAGATCACATGATAGAGGCAGTTCATAAACTTTAGAGGGAATATCAGCTTTTAAAGAAAAGAAAAAGTCATTGTTCCACCCCTCAAATCCAAAAGGAAGAAGATTTGTTTCAATATAAAGACCTTTGAAAGAAACAAACAAAATAAGCTTTCAACAAATTTAAGAACCACCATTGGTGGCTCTCTGAGGAACTAGTAACCTTTGCTTTTTCTGATTCTCAGTTTCAGTAGATACCAAAAAATTGCTGAAGGCAACACAGAGAGACACTCAAAGAAAATTCACCAAAGAGGGACACAGAAAAACAGAAGGTTAACAGACTAAAATTATAGCATTTTGTTTTAACTAAAACCAAGAACTTCTTTAAAAAAATAATATTCCCATGAATATTCTCAATTCTCCCCCTGAAAAAAAAAAATTCTAAAATGTAGTGTTCCATAGATGGATTTTGTTACAAATGATCATAGGAGTGTGGAGTAGCATGCATCTATGATTTCAACTGTACCAAAAACACTAATGAGGAACAGCAGCAATATCTCTTGCAGGCAGTGACTAACTAAAAAGAGCACTGTTGCAGCTAACAGACAAAAATAGGAGGGGCAGTTAGCTGACATCCCGATCTTTGAGCCTCTACTACTCACATTGGTGTTAGTAGGGGATCTTGAACTCACCAACCAGATGTAAAAATTTAACATTAGTGTGCAATACCAAAATATTAATAAAGTTTTCTGAATAAATTCCTACCACTTATGGTAAGGGCAAACCTAATCTACCCAATGCACATTACTCACCACTAAAAAAAATTAGCTTAACTCCTTTGCAGCCCAACATGAATAAGTAATACAGCACAGCAACATACCAAATACAGTGCCCACAAAAAGTATCCAATCACCCTCAAATTTGCATTATTTTCAGATATTCACAGATGTATAATTCACTTTCTATTTGTTCTATCAACTTCTGGTAACTTTCATATAACGCTCTGATATTGACAGCTTTCCAATGCAATATTAAGTTAGCATTGTGGTAGTATTTATTGCGTGTGGGAGTGCATCAAATATGTTTGATTTCATGGGGGTTTTTGCCATTTCGTTATCACTTAGTGATTTTTTACAGAAAATGGTCAAAATAAAAATTATTTCTAATGTGTGCTAAAAACAACTCCAGAGTGATTGTCGAGGTGCTATTGTTACTCTTCATAAATGTGGGAAATCTCAGAGACAGATAGCTAATGAATTAAACATAGCACAAATTACTGTTAATTTAGGGGTTTTACATGCTAAAAACAATGTTAGCCTATCTATGACAGTAGCTAAAAAATTATCTGGCAGACTGAGAAAAACAAATTTGTGAACAGACATGCTTATGAAACATTTAGTAGTGAATAATCCAACAATGACGGCAAAAGAACGAAAATTTAATATAATTTATTATCTGATGTTTCTGAACAAACTATCCAGGAGTGGCTACAAAAAAGACTCAGATTACCATCTCACCATGCTGCAAAGAAACCATTCATTAATGAAAAAGATGTGTAACAAACATGTCGCATTTTGTAAAAAATACATTCATTGGACTGTTGAGGACTGGAAAAAGGTTTTATTCAGCGATGAGTCACCATTTTTAACATTCAGAAGCTGTCGTAAAAAGGTTCATTGGCCCATTGGCTCAAATAGAATGGACCTTAAATACAACCAAAAGAGAATGAAGTGATGAATTGGGGTTGTTTCAGTTTCCAAGGGAGAGGAAGCATATATTTCCTTCCTAAGAACACAACTATGAATGGTGCATGGTATTTAGCAATGTTACAGGAGAAACCCAGTGGTAATGATAATCCATGCGACAGAAACATTCATGCATGATGGGGCACCTCACAAGGCTAAAATTGTGAAAAAATGGTTTACTGACAATAAATTTAATATTTTGGATTGGCCTGGTAATAGCCCAGATCTCAATCCCATAGAAAATTTATGGCTAAGACACTGGCTCCGTCCAAAAATTAAAAGAGGCCATCCTAAAGGTATGGTGCAACGAAATATCAGTAGACGTTTATCAAAACTTGATCAAATCCATGCCGAAGCATCTACAAAAAGTCATTAAATCCCAAGGAAAGATGACAAAATACTAATATAAGGTTAGTCAATAATAAACATGTTCTTTTTTATGTTAAAGATACAAATTTTGAGGGTGATGGGATACTTTTTGCGGGCATTGTATGTAAAAAATACAAAATGGAATCCAAAGTGATCTGTAATTTCCTTTACCTTTTAAAATCACTTTCCTTATGAATTCCACCCAGGTTTTAACTATGCAAATAACACACTACACTTGCCCAACACATAAATTATACCCCACCAGCACAAGATTTACAATTGAACCTGAAGCCCGTCTTCTCTCTCAAAATCTCCTGTCACTCTTTTTACTGCCTATCTCACTCCTCTTTTAAACAGCAACAATATTTGTGTCAGTACACGATTAAAACACCATCAAAATATGTACAATACAATACAAATTAAGCATAAAAATTAATATACAGAGAACTTACAAACATCTTTTATGTGTAATCCATAGAATTCATTACCTACAGCTACAAGCACAACATCAGGCACATTCCCTATACCAATATGTCTTGGATGCCTAATCTAGTAACCACAACACATTAATACATTACAAAAGATAAACCAACATGCCTTGCTATAAGATACATCCATAGCAGACACATTTATCACCTACACTATAATAAAAGTGGTCCTCATAAATGAGCAGTTTCTCAACACCACAAAAATAGACATCTACAACTACATGTAAAACTTAATATCTTATAGGAAACAAACCAAAGAATCAGATTATACTATACCATTATAATCCAGGTTATTCTACCATTCCCAAAACAGAAGCCTATCATGTACAAAAGAATCTACATTTACATAACAGTCAGTGCAAACCATCTGATCTCTGACATTATACTTAACATCAAGTCAGAAGACAAGAACCCTCTGTAGGCTTTTTCTGGCATTGGCTACAACAGAGACATCCAGCCTGTGGAAGGCATTGTGGCCCACTGCTTACTCAAATTTTAATTTTTATGGGGTATTTTTAGGTATATTTTCATTTACTTTGAAAAGCAGATATTGAAAATATAATAAAAGGAAGACAATGCCAAAAATCACATTGATTTCATTTTTTATGTAAGTCAAATTTCATTTTTTACTGTTAATATACCGTATTGTTTATAATTATATATATTTGTTATTAAAAATTGTTATTGACTACATTTCAAACTTTTTAAAATTTCTATTTAAGTAACTGTGTGGCCCAGGAAATAAACTTAAATTTCTAATTCAGCCCATAGTAAAAAAGGTTGGACAACTCTAGGCTACACCGACATCTATATTCACTGTCACCAGGTGGCTGAAATAGCTCAACATATATTCACAACATACCCAACATTTGCCCAACTTTACCAAATCTGCAGATAGGGAGAGAAGTCAATCTCTGGTAACATAACATAATTTCATGGACAACAAATACCACAAGGGCGTATCAAATGTAATGTCATCCGCATCTGTCAAAACCCACCCACAAAATGCATCCATCAGATTTTGTCAGATCATGCATCTACAATATACAATTTGAACCATCAACAGGAATGTGTCAAAAACAAAAATCATCATCATCAAGACTTGTCAAAATCCAAATTAATCATAATATACAATGATAAAAAAATGCATCCACAGGAATGAGTCCAGAATACCCCCCCACCCCAAGTTAACCCTCCCTCCCCATATAATCATCTAATCTGCATTTGAAAACATTCAAGTTTGGAGTGTCTACTGTCTCAGATGGCAAACTATTTCAGTAATCTACCACTCTATTAGTGAAAAAATATTTTCTAACATCCAACCTGCACCTCCATTTTTTAATTTTTAAAGGGTGACCCCTAGTCCTATTACTACCTTGCAACTCAAATAACTTGGTAAAATCCAACTTATACATCCCAGAACAGATTTTAAAAAGCTCAATCATATCTCTTCTCACGCATCTTTTTTCAAATGAGAACATATTTAGTACCCTCAGTCTATCATCATATTCAAGGTGCTTCAGGAAAGGTATTTTTGTTGCCCTCCTTTGTACTGACTCTAGCAGGTTGATATGTCTAAAGTGTGGTGACCATGCTTGTATACAGTACTCTAAATGTGGCCTAACATATGAGTTGTAGAGTTTAAGGATAACCTCTTTACTCTTGTAGCTAACATTCCTCAATGTATCCTAACACCCTATTTGCTCTATTTTTTGCCTCAATATACTGCTTTGAAAACTTTAGTAACTTATCTACTACTACTGAATTCAGCTAATACCCATCCATTCCATAGCTAAATTCCCTATTATCTCATCCCATGTTAAGAACTTTGAATCTTTTAAGATTAAAAGTCATCCACCACTTCTGAGCTCAAACTAATAACTTATTTAAGTCACTCTGCACTTTAAAGCTACTATCAACTTCTTTGAATATAGCTGCCAATTTAGTGTTATCTTCAAAAATTGACACTTTGCTATTTACAGGCTCCCCAAGATCATTTATATAAACTATGAATAATAAAGGGCCTAGAACAGATCCCTGAGGTACGCCACTGATAACCTCGCCCCATTCAGCACAACTCTCTGATTCCTGTCTTTCAGCCATTCAGCTATCCAATTCAAAACTTTACCACATATCTCATGCATTTTTAATTTGTGAACTAGTCTCCTATGTGGAACCTTATCAAAAGCTTTGCTAAAATCTAAGTAAATTACATCAACATTCTCTCCCTTATCTAATTGTTTAGTAACATAATCCATAAAATCCAGTAAATTAGTTAAACACGATCTACCTCTTCTAAACCAATGCTGAGCATCATTCATTAACCTACCACACTCTAGATGGTCAGAAATCTCCTTCTTAACTATTTTCTCAAGAATTTTACAAACTATAGAAGTTAAGCTTATTGGGTCCTCTTTACTTCCCTTTTTAAAAATTGGCACTACATTTGCTAATTTCCAATTATTAGGTATTTCTCCATATATATTCTCAAGAGTGACTGCACTACAATCTACACCTTCTTCGAGTAACCTAGAATGAATGTTGTCTGTGCCAGATGACTTACTAGTATTTAACTCAAATATAAGCCCTTTAATTATTTCCCTTTTCACATTAATGGTATTCAACACTACTTCCTTTGACCTAGAATTATCATCAATTAATCTATCTGGATTCTCTTCTGTAAATACAGAAGAAAAATGATCATTAAGAACCTGTACTATTTCCTCATCAGATTCTTTCAAAAGGCCTTCATATCTAATATGTAATAGGCCGTATTTTATCATTGTTAGATTTGTTATAAATTCTATAATAGCTAAAGAATTTTCTTGGATCTTTATTATTATTTTGAGCTAAATTAATTTCTGCCACCCTTTTGCTCTTCTTAATAATCTTATTTAGCTCATTTCTGGTCGACCTATAATGATTTAAATTGTCAAAAGTACTTTCTCTCTGTAATCTATGGTATGCCCTTTCCTTCTCAGAAATTTTCCTAGCTATCTCCGGATTATACCACGATGCCTTCCTACATTTCTTCCTAAGAGCCTTTATTGGAATACACTTCTCCTGGACTATGTTTAATAAAGTCTTAAAAGTGTCCCACATCTCATAAGTATTCTTCCCCCTGAATTCTATATCCCACCTAATCTGATTTAGCAAGTTTCGTAATTTATCATAATTGCCTCTATAAAAATTTGGAGTTTTTGTTGAGTTTGTTGATGTTCTACCTTTCACTTTTCCCAAGTTATAATGAACCATCTGATGATCACTATTTCCCAATGATTTCCTGACAGTCAATTCCTGAACCAAGTGATCATCATTTGAAAGAACCAGATCTAATATATTGGCATCCCTTGTTGGCTTATTAACAAACCGAGTCAAAAAATTATCCCCAAAGCATTCTATAAACTTACAACCTGCTCTATCCCTTTGTATCATATTTTCCCAGTCCACAGAATTTAAATTAAAAGTCACCCAAAATAACTGTATCTACTTCACATTCTTTTCTTATTTCCCTGATCATTAACTCATCAATACAATCAGTTAGTCTGGGTGGTCTGTAAAAAGCTCCCAAGTGTATTATTCTATTTTTACTGACCCTATCTCTCCTTTGACTAATGTACATATAATAACCCTGTAGTTCAAATTCACTCACATTGTCATTAAATTTATTTTCATTAACCCATGACTATATTACACATATTATATATCTTTATCAATAATATAACTAAATAAATCATCTTTCTTATTTCTAAGACTACGAGCATTGGTATAAAGACAACTCAGCCCTCCTATCCCAGAAGCACCTCTTTTAGAATGTACACTTTTCGCTCTATCTCCCATGCATCTCTTTCCTTTTCCTGACCCACCCTGTACTCTTATATTTCCCCGACCACTATCAGTAACTAGTTTCCTGCCTGGAAAGACCCAATGACACTATCTAACTCCTGCCAAATACATCAACCCCAGCCCAGCATAGATGGAGTCCATCCAATACCTTATTCCCATAAAACCCATTCCAAACATCTACAAACACCAATCCCGACTCCTCACACAGGCCTTTCACATACTCATTCAGTCCAATTGCATGAGACAACCATTCCATCCCCACATCCAATCTCAGAAGCATACCTGAAAAAATGCCTTTCACTCTACTTTCACTCATCCTTTCAACTAACCTTTTGTACCTCTTTCATAACTCACATGAACTCATCTTCTTTACATCATTTACTCCTACATGCGCAATCACAACTGCATCCCTCTCACACCCAGACACCAAACTATTATACCTCTCAGACACCATTTACACCAGGACCCAGCAAACAAACTCTCACTCCCTTCAATTGCTTGCACTCAACTTCCTATCTAAATATCTAATCTGAGTCACCCATCACAAGCACCTCAGTCATCCTCCTAGTCTCCCTAGGAGGATATTAAGTCATCAGCACTCATCAAGGAGGTTAGTCTTACAATACAAAAAGTGAAGGAAAACTTAGCATATCTATTGGGTTAGGTTGAAGTTCTATTTAATATCACTTTTTACACATCTAGTTTATAAAACTGGTACCCAATTTATTCTTACCTTATATTCATTTATCAAATCAAAGAAGGCTTTTTGTATAGTTGACTTTTCAGGGGGAAGATGCATTACATGCTTCATTTGAGATTCAGTCTGGTTTTTGGTTCCAATATAGACCATAGACAATGCAGTTGCAATGCTAAATGGTGAGAAAAAAAAATTTCCATTTTTTTCTTTGGAGAGTGCCTGAAATCATTTACCTATCATTAAAAATCATGGGGATATATTTGAGGAGAGTAAAATAATAAATAGGTTTCTAAAGATTCATCTCAATAAGAACTATGCTAATGAAGATCTGCAAGTTTAATCTAAGTCAGTCCTATTTAAAGGATGTTTAGCCTTTTGTCTTTTGTTATAATTTCAATCCTAATGGGTCTATAACCTCATTATAAAGTTTACAAGAAAAAAAACCTTCAGTCTGACTATACATAAAGTTGTCTACAATATCTGTTGAAATCTAGATGATGTATAAATACAATGCTTCTTATTCTGCTAAATGTGCACAATTATGAATTAAAATCATTCAAGCCCCAAATAGTCATGGTAGAAAATAGCAAAGCGAACTAAAAAAAATTGTAAAAATTAGCAGAATGCCAAAATTATAGTCCGTTAATGCAAACTTTGAAAAACTACCAATTAAATTTCTGGGAAATTCAAGAATATTCTTGAAAGTGTTGAGAAACTTCTAGATTAGAGTGGGCAGATGTCCCAGTTTTCACTTCTAGAAATCTGCCCCCCCTATTCTAGATGTCTGATGCACAGCTGGTCTACCTAGCACACAGGCGGCATCCTGTATTGGTGAAAATATTCTAGAACTACCTGCTGCGCAGCCAGCCTGTCCCAGCAACTTGTGTGGGAGGCAGTTTACATTAACTTGCAGTATTTGTATTTTCTTTATTTTTATATTTTCAGTGATTTACATTTTAAAATGGAACAATTTTTTATACTGTTGCCTTGCTCAAGCGGGCTTGGCACCACCATGAGCCAGAGTGAGGAGGAGAGCCCTAAGGACAGGTTGGGCTCTGACATCCAAGGGGCCAAAGAGGTCATCCCTGACTAATGATAACTTTGAGAAGCTGGTGTTTGGCAATGGAAACATGCGCCCTCTTGAAGAGGAAGTGGTTGTGCCAGAAGGAGGAGGAAGAGGACAAAAATAACTAATGACTGCAATGAGGATTCTGTATTTTGCTGTTTTAAAAGTTCTGTTATATATAAAAATATATAAAATAAATATATAAATTGTAAGGTAAGAAGTTTTATTGGAAATTATCTTTTTCACTACCAATAAAGGGTTAGTGGACTGTTGCAGATTTCATTAGTGGATAAAAAAATGTGTTAGCATTAGAGGATTTGCGAATTAGTGATTAGCAGATTGCCCAACAAAGTTAGCAGAATTACAGACTAACAAAAAATTAGCAGGTCCCCACCAGAAAATCCAAGAAATCAAAGAGCTTGCAATTTGCACTGCAATCCTATTTGGGAAAAAGTCACTGGTAGCGAACCCACTCGTTCCGATAGCGGCACAGCTAACATGAGAAGAATAGACAGACTGGGAAATTCAACCAGAATGTGCCTAAACAGCCTGGGGACAATATAATAAAGTGCAGCATTAAATGGCATGCACCCCACGAGTGTGCTTAATTCAAAGATGACAGAAAACAACCTAAAGACTTCATGGCATTGATGGGGGGGAGGTGTCCATCGGAAATGCTGCAGCACAATGGCATGCAACTTTAACTTCCTCTCATCCATCTACCATCTTCTTTACAAAGCAGTCTGGATTCCTGCCATGTAATCGATGTGTGGAAGAGCGAAACGCTGGTCTGGTCACTCAGTCCTCGCATACTCCTTGGCACCATCATTCTCCAATATTCCCACATGCTCAGAAACCCAGCAGAAGATAATCTTGATAGCCACCTGGCTTGCGGCAACCGTGGCATCACGGATACTGTAGTAGTGGTAGGAGTTTGCCTTCCCTAACCACTGCAAATGCCTATTTGCAGTGGTGGGCAAGCAATTCGAGTGGAGGACCCAATGGACTATCATCGCGCTCTCCATTCATGTCCTTTTTTTTGAACAGGTGGATTTTTTAGCAATTGAAATAAAGATGAGAGATAATACATATAAAAATTAATTTTTTCAGCTCCTTGAAACCAGTTAGACCAAGTTGTGACAAGTGATTGAATGAGCGAGAACAATCTGAGCCACCACATTCTCAATCAAGTAGTAGTGGAACTATTGCATCTCCCAGTTCCCAGTAAGCTCAAAACACTCCACTGAGCCCAATTTGCAGAACCGTATGGAGTAATTTTTTAAGAAAGCAGGCCCACCTCCACCACCCCTTTTCTCACATTATCTCCCATACCAAGCGGTGTAGTGAGGACAGCTCAACAGTGAAGACAGATGCGGCACCTGGTATAGAGCCCAGCTGACTTAAAATATAGGGAATACAGCATGGAAACCGACCCATGCTTGGAACTTGTGGCCATCCGTATACACAGACACTGTTCCAGCATGACATAAAGTGTGGTCCAAAAAGGCCAGACACGAGACTCCCGGCCCTATGGAAGCTTTGGGGGCAGCAGCATGGCAACAAATATTGAAATGCGGTACCCTCCAAGGTGGTGTCCTGGGACGAATCAGAGGTGCCACCACTTAAGAACTACACCGAGATCTCCAAGGAGTTTCCTAGCCTTAAACCCCAAGGGCTTAGGGTATGACTGGCAACTCTCAGGGACATAGGCATCATTGAGATTGGCTGCAGATACAGTGAGAGACATTAGCAATTGAGGGAGGTGCCTGCTCCTGCATACAGGAACATAATGTACTGTAATTGGCACAGAGTGAGTGGCATCTCCCCAGCATCAACAAGTGGGCTTTCAATGGGGCAAGCGCAGAAGGCACCAGTCGCCAAGTAGGAGACTGGTGTGGTGGGTCGAGTCCACCTTCCGTAATACACACATGGCTGTGGTTGGTAGAAAAGCAAGACAGTACCCCATGCGCTGAACATCACAGAATGAAGAATGGATTGAATTCACCACTTCCAGGCGAACCCCATTTAGGAAGAAGACAAGGTCATATTGGACCTGTGGATGGTGACAGATGTGCACCACCTTAGTTGTAGCCAAAGATAACTGAAACCTGTGCATTTCGGCATAGCGAGAGATGCAGTTCAATGCCTGTTAGAGTCGACATCTGGACCCTATCATCTATGTAGAGAGAACATATTCTGGCAGCACCAAAGTGATTCCGTTGATGCTCAGGGCAAAGAGTATGACACTGATGACACTTCCCTCGCCCCCCCCCCCTTCCTGCTTAATTGGACCAAATAGAGCTCCCCTTACCATAGCCGAATTGACAATCTCACAAAAACTCTGAAATAAAGATTAAGAGGGATCCCCTCATCTCTATCATGTGGAGAGGCTCCATGATACTGTATCGCCATGTGCTGTAGTAGTGTATTGATGTCCAACTCCAGTCTCCCCATCTCTAATACCTTTCTTCTTTTTCAGGGTGTTTGGAGTGAAGAGGATGTAGTAGTCGCTCCAGGTGTGTGGGGAAGGGGGGGGAAAGGGCTCGATAGATTTCCATCATACACCAACATTCATCTTCGTTTCACCCTTAGGTATTAATAAAACAAAGTGACGAACTAATTGAGATAAGAGACTTTCAATTGCGATTATACCTGTGACTAGAGTAGAAATTGTGCGAATTGATGTTTAGAAGGAGAAGTTGAATAATTGTTCAGGTGAGACTTGGTGTTAGTATGGGGAATGTTTAAGTGTGGCAGTGAATGGGAGATTGAAAATGCCTTCTCTTTTCCAGCTTCTTGGTGCCGGCTGGTTAAGTATACATATTCTGGCTTTGTGAGGCATCAGCAGCCAGCATAGACCCTTGCCCATACTGGGGACACGGAATCTTTTATATTTTATAATTTTAGGAGGCCATCTGGCGAGTGCCTACTCGGGAATAAGTCGCCGTACTCACGACAGCCTAGTACTAGGGTACATTAAAATAATATGCAAAAAAAAACAACAAAAATACCAATAAAAAAGGAAAACGGGCAACAGGAAGCACGCTCGAGCGTCGGTGAGAGGCCTCCTGCAAAAAGTCACAAAGTCCACAAGTTAGCGTGCACGAAGACGTCCCGAGTAAAAGGGACAAGCAGTAGCAACCCCCCTCCCTTCATCCCGGTACCGGGACAGGTAGCGTGCGCGAAGATCACCCAGACTGGGACATTCAACAAAAATGAGCCGAGCAGTCTGGAGGACAAAGCAGTCTTCACAGTAGGGCGCAGGCAAGCGCTTCATCAAATGGCCGTGCGTCCCGCGAGTGTGTCAAATTCGGAGAGAACAGAAAGCAACCTGAAGCCGTCGCGGCATTGGTGGGTAGGTCAATGGGAACAGTCGTGCCGCAATGGCATACAACTTTAAGTTCCCCTCAACCATCTCCCATCTTCTTTGCCAAGCAGCCTGGAGAGCTGCTCATATGAGGAGGAGCGAAATGCTGGCCTGGTCGCACAGTCGTTGCAGACTTTTTGGCGCCCTCATTCCTTGCAATTCCTACATGTCCAGGAGCCCAGCATAAGATAATCTCGCCATCCGCCCGACTCTCCAAAACCGTGACATAACGGATATCGCTTACCAGGGGATGCGGAGATTCCAATGCCCCGAGAGCACTCAGGGCACTTTCTGAATCACTATAAATCACAATCCAGTCTCCGAACCGGGCACGTCGCGTAATTTCCCATACTGAGTGGTGTATTGCAACCAGATCAGCAGTGAAAACACGCAGTGCCTGGCAGAGACCCGCTGATTTCAAACAGAGGGGATAGGGCATGGAAACAAACCCCCTCCTGGGAGCAGATGGTCAAAAGTGGTACCATCCAGGGTGGCGTCCTGGGCAGAACCAGGGGCGCCACCAGCCGAAAGCTATACCTAGGTCTCGAAGGAGTTTCCTGGCGAATTCAGTGAGCTGTTGTCGACTGAGACAGACGCCTTGCTCTCGCGTATAAGCGAATAATGCACTGTGCACTGCGCAAAGCGAGTGTCATATCCCCAGCATCGACAGGTAGACTCTCAATGGGGAAAGTGTGGAAGGCATCGGTCGCCAGGCGAAGGCCGGTGTGGAGAATCGAGTCACCTTCCGCAGTAGAAGCTGGGTTGCGGATGCATAAAACTCTCATCCGTAGTCGAACTTCCAACGAACAAATGATCGCGAAAAAAGTAAGGCAGT
Organism: Ceratothoa steindachneri; assembly: GCA_963969495.1. Taxonomy (NCBI): domain Eukaryota; kingdom Metazoa; phylum Arthropoda; class Malacostraca; order Isopoda; family Cymothoidae; genus Ceratothoa; species Ceratothoa steindachneri. Next base: position 78,795,918 of record OZ018327.1, on the reverse strand, counting down.
ATCTCTATCAGCGCCGGGGCGCTGAAAGTCAGAGCCAAGAATATCCATGGTGCGGGTACAAGAGACCCTAAGGCTGCGAATATGAGCCTCCCAAGTGAGGCATCAGTCAAATACAAGACCAAGGAAACGGTGTGAGTCCACCACTTCCAGGCACACCCGATTTAGAAACAAGTCGGTCAGGGTGGAACCGTGGATGGTGGCACAAGTGCACCACCTTAGTCTTGGCCAAGGAAAATCGAAGCCTATGCACTTCGGCATAACGAGAGACGCGGTTCAATGCCTGTTGGAGTCGACGCTCCAGAGTTGGCATCTGGGCCGAACCAAAGGAGATCGAAAGGTGGTCCATGTAGAGCGTAGCAAGAACATATTCCCGCAACAAAAAGGTGATGCCGTTGATGATCAGGGCAAAGAGTGCGAGACTGATGACACTTCCGTGCGGGACACCCTCTTCCTGCTCAATTGGGACGGAGAGGGCTTCGCCCCCCCAACCCACCCGTAAGAAGAATCGACGATCTCGCAAAAATTCAGATATAAAGATTAGGAGGCGTCCCCTCGCCCTCATCTCGTGGAGAGTCTCTATGATACCGTATCGCCATGCATTATCATAGGTTTCTCCAGATCGAAAAACAAGGTGGCGTAGTGCTGTGTACTAAGAAAGGCCTCGCAGACGGCATTTTCCAGTCGGAGCTGAGCTTCCGACGTGGAGTGGACCTTGCAGAAGCAGCACTGTGCATAAAACAGATGGCCTCAGCTGTGCAGGAAAAAAGGCTAATCTAACACTTACCAATTTGTCCATCAACTTGCACAGGCAGGAAGTTAGAGAGATTGGCCGGAAACCGGTCGGGGTAGAGTGATCTCTTCCCGGTTTGCGAAAAGCGATTCGCCTGACCTCTGGAAGGATACCCTCTACACAGATCCTGTTGAAAAAATCTAACAGAAAGGCCATGCCTTGCGAACCCAGGTGTCGAAGCATGGCGTACGCGACATCGTCCGGACCAGGGGACGGTGTCCGCACACGAAGTGAGAGTGGGAAGCAACTCACTCAGAGTAAACATGTCGTTGAAGGGTTCTCCGACTCTTCGAGGTAAAGTCCAGCAGGTAGTCTTCCGCGACATCACGACGTGCATTGAATGCTAGTGGAGCAGCAGCCCGGCTAACGAAGGCGGAGAAAGCGGTCGCGAAGAATTCCACACGTCTGCTAGAGGAGTCTTCCCGTTAAGTGAAGACACGTATGCCTGCCATGAAGAGCGGCGGGCATCCTTCGATATATACCGAAACCTAGCCCTAGCCCGACGAAATTCAGCGACAATGAAATCGTTCGAGCAGCTATTATAGCGCATGTAGGCATACCGCTTCTGTTTTGGGGCCGTCTCAAACTCCGCTGACCACCACGGGAGTGGTCGGAAGGCAACGGCAAGAAGCTCTAGGAATAGTAGTTAGGCCCACGTCGATGTGGTTGCCGGAGAACTCAACAGCCTCATCAACCAACCTAAACCCCTTGACTAAGAAAGAGAAATCAGTCATTTCCTGAAATGCGGACCACCGCACCCACAGCGAGCACCACTGGAGCAGGCTCTCGGGCGGCAGCGGCCCAGAAAGTGATCAATACCATGGAGGTCATCGCCCCTCCCCTTGAAAATCAGGCTGTGCATACAGAGCACACAAAGATAGATCGAGGCAGGAAAATGAAGCGGTTCTCGGGCAGTGATGCATAAATTCATCCACATTTATGACATCCATCTCCAGCTCTTCAAGGACTTGACCCCGGGAATTAATCGACTAGTCTCCTCAGAGGGGGTGTCTACCATTCAGAACTCCGAGCAAGATAAAGGGCCTCGGCAACCGGTGCCACGACGCGGCGTAAGACCCCACGTCGAGGTCAGCTGACGGTGGACCAACTATCCAGATGCACTGGGAGGGTGGGCAAGGATCACGCGCCTCGCATGGTCTCGTGCAAAAAGATAGCTAACAGGGAACGGGACGAGACGAGCCTCTGCAACTCCTTCCAGTTGGCCCAGAGGCCCCGGGCATTACATTGAAAGAATATGCCCTCCAGGTCTAGCTCGGAGGAAATGCCGGGGCCCTCTTCGAAGAAAAGACCCTCACGGGAATGGCCGTACACTTCCCAGAGGCAAAACTCTTTGTGCTGTCGCCATCGAGGACTTATTTGGTGAGCGGAGCGGCTTCAGAGGCAGGGGTCCCTCTTTTGGAGGATCCACCATCTCCAAGCCACGGCGTGAGGCCCTTTCACCTTACGGGAATCGGTCACACTGAGCCCTGGTTTGAGCCAGGGCTGGGTATGAACTGTTTGTGCCGCCAGCTTTACCAGGGGAGTGACCAGGGTGGGTAGAACCCGCAGAATGGTTCTGGATGAGCACGGAAACGACCGTGCTCATAGGCCTGGTGGGGCCAGGAGCAGAGGGTGTCTTTCTTAATATTGAGGCATAGGATGTACCAGGCAGTGCCGGGCGCGGCAGGAGCATGTCCTTAGCCTCGCAAAATGAGACGTTCCTGTGCCTGAATGGTCAGGATTTCTTTCTCAAGGAGATACGCACCACATTGCTTTGAAGAAGCAGGGTGCGGTTCTCCACAATTGGACATATACGGTTTGGACTTATTATGTGCAGCCTTGGAGCAACTTACACAGACTTTGGGTAACCCCAACTTTGCATATCTACACAACTGATTAAAATAGCTGAACGTGTGACAGTAGTAGCACCCCTGTGGCAGTGGCATGAATGCCTTCACACAGTAACAATATAGGCAGCATGCACCGACTCAGAGAGCTCGTCACAGTCAAATGTGACGGAGAGTGTAGGGGGGGGGGTCTCAAGGCCCCTCCCTGTTTTCTCATCGCACATTTGACCTTGACTGCCCCATTGTCGGCCAGCTCTAGGGTGATGTCATCTATGGAGTAGTCCACACGTTCCCTCGCATAAACTACTCCTTTCACAAAGTTCATGGTATTGTGCGGCATCACACTCATAAGTGTGCCATCAAGTGTCCAAAGGGCACTAATCATGGCCACCTCGGAGGGAACTAGCTAGAGGTCTCCTCTGATGTATCATGTCATGTCGCCTTTAGCCAACATGCTGCCATCAGTGTAGTGAAAACTAGGAAGCGTTTGAAGCCAGTTGGTTCGATAATGCCAGGTATTCAATGTATTCAACGATCCACTCTGCAGACTAGCAACTTTGGTCTTGGTCCAGGACCACTCCAACCACGGGCACCTCGGGAGAAGATGTGCCAATCTTGGCTTGGTCGCTTCCTCAAGTGGCAGTGAACCTGTCCATCCCCAGAGCCCCCAAGGAGACAGAGGAACATTTAGTCCTCTCAGACTACTTCTTACTTCTTTTTCAGAGAGGAAGGTGGCAAATGAACCTTCTTCCCTCCACCACCAGAATGAGGCCCTAGGTCAGATGGACTGAACTCAGCTAGATCCATCTCCGAGATGGAGAAGATCTTAGCTGTCAAAGAGGCCTAAGCCATCTTCTGAGGAGAAAGATGGTTACAAGGAGTAACAAGGAAAGGAAGTACCCTAGGAGACCTTATGGTCCATTCAAAGAGGGTACCTTTGAACTAGCAATCAAGCAGGCACATGGCTGCTCAATTGTTTTGCGTCCATAAACGGCCACTTTTCAAGACTTTGTCTAGTCTTGACTTGAACTGGTCAACAGATTCACTGTTGACAACTTCCACTGGAAGTGCGTTCCACTTACCGCAGATACTGTAAGTGAACAAATTTCCACACAGATTGCGGTTGTAATGCTTCAGTTCAAGTTTGAAGCCGGGATTGCGCATTTTGTTCTCACTCAATGTGAAAATATCCCGGTAGTCAACATTGTCGAACCCTCAAAGTATTTTGAAAACTTCGATGAGCTGACCCCGCAGTCTACGGGTTTGCAGCTAGAACAGATCTAATTCCCTTAGTCTATCCTCATAACCTTTATGTCGGATAGAGGGAATCAGCTTGGTTGCCCTGGCTTGTACGCGTTCCAACCTTGTGATATCCTTTCGAAACAAAGGACTCCAAAATTGTCTGGCATACTCCAGGTGCAGCTGAACGAGGGAGTTGTACAGACAAAGTACTATCTCCTTGTTACGGTATCCATACTGGCGCTTTATGTAGCCTAGCATCCTTTGGGCTTCCTTCTCTGCCTCGATGCACTGTTTCGAGAACTTGAGGTCGCTAGTGATAGTTACACCCAAGTCCTTCTCAATGTCACTCGATTCAAGAGCAATGCCCTTAAGGATGTACTGAGATTTGGGGTTTCGGTGGCCGATATGCATTACTTTGCATTTCCCCACGTTGAAAGGCATTTGCCACGTGTGCGACCACTCCCCAATCCTTTGAAGGTCCTCTTGGAAGCGGGCAGTGTTTCCCTCTTTTGCCACATTGATACCAAGCTTGGTGTCGTCGGCAAATTTGGAGATTTTGGCAACCATGTCTCCGTCCATGTCGTTGACATAGATAATAAACAGTAGTGGTCCCAGGACGGAACCTTGAGGGACACCGCTAGATACAGGCGCCCATTCAGAGGCCCGACCATTCACCACTACGCGTTGCCGTCTGTCACTTAGCCAGCTCTCTATCCAACCTGCTACCTTGCCATCTATGCCCTGTGCACGCACTTTTCGGAGAAGGCGGCGGTGTGGTACCTTGTCAAAGGCCTTTTGGAAGTCAAGGTACACAACATCCACCGCTTTATCCCGATGATGCTCACTGAACACGAAGTGGAAGAATTCCACAAGGTTCGTCATGCATGACCGTTGCCTTCGGAAGCCGTGCTGGGAACTCTTCAGTAGCAGGTTTGACTCTAAATACGACGTTATCTTGTCCACTATCATGCTTTCCATGAGTTTACCGACTATCGAAGTCAAACTGATGGGTCGGTAGTTTGACGGATGGCTGGGGTCTCCTTTCTTGAAGATAGGAGTCACCTCCTCCTCACGCCAGTCTCTAGGAATGCATCCGGTCCGGATTGACATGTTAAAGATAGCACACAGATGTCGCGATACTTCATCGCACACTTCCTTCAACACCTTGGATAGAAACTCGTCAGGTCCGGGGGACATATTCGTCTTTAGGTCAGCGATCTTTTTCTTTATTTCTCCCCCCCCCCCCGAGTAGGAATCCGTGGGCTGGGGGATGGGACCACACTCTTTAGTAAACACTGAAGAGAAGTAGTCATTGAGCAGGTTAGCATTTTCTGCATCTGAGTGAGTTAATGCACCCTCCTCGTCCACTAAGGGCCCAATCCTACGATGGATTGGTTTACGGCTATTTACATAGCCGAAGAACTCCTTGGGATTCTCCTTGCAGAGTCTCGCCACTCGGAGTTCCTCAGACCGCTTAGCCGCCCTTATGCTGGACTTCACTCTTCTGGCTAGCCTCCGGTACTCGTCAAAGGCACCCGAGATCTTCGATCGCCGGTACGCATTTCTCTTCTCCCTAACAGTTGGCCGATTTCTCGATTAAACCACATTGGTTGAACAGAAGACCGACCGAGGCATTTCAGAGGGATGCAACTTGATTGAAGACTCATGAACTTATTTTTGAAATTGTTCCACGAATCAACATCTTCGCATACCGCTAGCCTTACATCAGTCAGCCCAGCACGAAGGCTTGCAAAGTCTGCTCTTCTCAAGTCAAATTTCCTTGATTGACTGGGGTAAATCTAATTAGCTGGTGATCACTGCCACCGAGCTCTTCGCCTACAGAGAGATCCTGAACGATATCATCATCAGAGGTGAAGACCAAGTCGAGGATATTGTCTCCTCTCGTCGGTTCTCTGACCCATTGAGTGAGGAACTCGTTGTTGGCGAACTCCAGGAGTAGCGCGCTCTCGCCACAGGCTGCTCTGGTTTCCCAGTCAACTTGTCTGTTGAAGTCGCCCATAACGATGCACACTCTGCCTTGAACAAGCTCACCCAGCAGCTCGTACAGTTCCCTGTCCTTTTCTCAACGGGTTGGGAAGGGGGTCTGTAAAGCACCAGGGTCCTGTATCTGACAGGACCTATCTCTAGGTCAACGCCTAGGAGCTCGTGATCGGATATAATGTTGGAGTTCGTAGATTCGATTGTATCCTTGACATACAACATTACACCGCCACCCTCTCTGTCTGGCCTATCTTTGTGGAAGAGTTGGTAGCCAGGAACCGTGATTTCGCCTTCAAAGTCTCGGTTTGAGGTTTTTATCCACGATTCTGTTATGGCTACCATTTCGGGTTCTTCCGTCGCTACGAGGCCACGGAGCTCAGGAAACTTGTTCCTGATTGACCTCGCATTGAACAGAAGAACTTTCAGGGAGTCCCCTAATGTAGGACCCCCTATACTCTTCCGTTTTCCGGCTTCTTGGTTGTCGCCGCGGCACCATTTTTGACAACCTCCGTGAAGGTTGTTTGGGGAGTGACTCGGGCGTACTGGCGTACGTCCGCCTTCCCAATGGGCCGGATACTCCTTTGGGTGCGCTCCACAACATCCTGGATGAGGTTGGCTAGGAAAGCCTTGCCCTTAAAGGAGAGGTGCACCCCATCCCTTTGGTAGAGGTCTTTTCTACCATAGAATACTGAGTAGGGGTCGACAAAAAAGACACCTTCCGCCGTACAGAGGTCTGCAAGGCGCCGGTTTAGCGACATGTTCCTCACGTGGGCAGTCCGGCTTGGACCCCACCTCGTGAGCATCCCCACCACAACGCGTCTGCGGGTTTTCAATCCACATTCGTTGACAGCGCCCATAACCGTCTTTATAATCTCACCTGTAGGGCCTAACCTACCTCCTCTGAGGTAGAGGTCGTTGCCACTTACCATAAGGGCAACGACTTAAGTCTCAGAAATCTGAGACTTCTCGGCCTCAGCTCTAACCTGCTTATTCCCACAGCCTGGGAGGCAGCTCACCTTAACGCTTGTGCGAAGGCGGGCCGCTAGCAGGGGCTGCAGGCCCTGTGCCTGGGAATCACCCACAAGGCTGATCCTGACACATTTGCCTGCTGAACTCGGAGTCTTTATTTTCTGAGGCAAGCTCTCCGATTCCTCTCTCTTCCCCGTCATGGTCTTTTCAGGCTTCTTTTTTTTTCTTCTTCTTCTCTATCCTCTTTTCCCCCTTGTCATCCTTTTCATTAACATCAACTTCTTCTACCTTTTCTTCTTCTATTTCTCTCTTCTTTCCCTTTTTCGTTTTTTTTTTCTTTTTTCCTTTAGGCGTTTCTGCCACATTCGGGCCCGGCCTCTCTGCAGAGGTGGTGTTTGCCACAGGACTCGAGAGCTCGTTTAACTTCTCTTCGAGCCTGTATATCTGGTGGGAGTGCTCCTCCTTGAGCCTCTCAATTTTCTTTTTGAGGTCTGTAGTTCTTTCCCTGTAGTAGTTCACTACTTCCTCCACTTCCTTCTTTAAGATGCAAGTGGTGGATACACTGCCTGGGTGGCATTTCGCATAGCAGCCCTCCGGCAAGTCAACGCACCACTTGTCCTTCTTACATGTGGCAAACGTGAATTTTAGCGTTGCTGGACCTTTCTTGCCTGCCATTTTGAACACACTATATTTCTTAAGCTTGTGACCAATCAATATATAAAAAGGGGGGTTTGGTGAGTTCTCCCCGTGTGAGTCGCTCCCGCCTATTGATCGGAGTAGTTTCGGAGTCTTCCAGAAGGCACGCTCCATGTGCTGCTGTTCGTCCGACCGAGTCGTCAGGTGCTTGGCACTGAACCATGTCCATCTCAAGGGAATCCTCACTCCAACCCCACCCCCGAAGGCATCACAGATCCCATTTGAGGTATCTTCCTTCAGAGTCAAGTCTCTGGCTGGCAAACCAACCTTCATCGGGGAACAGAGGAGGGCAGTCATGCCAAACCCCCCATGATGTCAAAATACATGAGTGCAGGGTGGCAAGGCATGGCCCGATGCGCCCTGATTTCCCCTACCTCCAAGGCAGTTGCCCCTATTGAGTCACTCCCATCGGGAGCGGTTAATTTTGTGCCACCTGCCTACTCTCTTCCCAGTCTCTTGTGATAGAGTAAGGGGACTGCAATTGGTTAAAAGATGGAGTCGTCCATAGAGGAATTAGAGGAATGCACAGAGGGGGTGAGGGAAAAACCTCTGCACCCATAGGCCAAGGAGAGGAGTAAGCCTCCTCTTCAGTAGAAAAAGATTAGAGAGGCCTAAGAGAGGCTCCAAAAGAAGGCAAAGGGGAATCCCTTTTTCCAATGGCAATGTTAAGAGGTAGAGGAGGGGGGATCCCTCCACAAATACATAGGTAGGGCAAGGTTGTGCTTGTTGGCACAACCATGCCTTTAGTTGTCACAATGATCAGAGTAAAAAAAGAATAAAGAGCCTCATGGAAAATAGATATTATGACCTTTCTCTGAGTGGAGAGGCTAAGAGAAAAGTCTCCATAGGATCAGAAATTCCAGAATGTGATCATCTACACATAATTGGTGTCGGTCAAGCATTGATGGACTTTGCCAACCTGGTATACCATTTAGGATGGTGCCAGCATAGCTGCTTTATATGTGTACTGAAGGAAGGTTGGCAGTTGATGGCCCAGTACATCTCATATGTAATACTTGCCCTAGCCAATAGGCTTCCACCCCTCACAGCAGGTAGGGACCTCACGGTGTTATACACTTCCACTTGACTAAGGTCATAACAAGACAAAAGTGTACTGGGCAACCAGAACTTCTGTAGATAGAACAAGTTAAGAAAGGGGTAGGAGAGTATATAATAAAGAGAAGTAGAGATAACTGGGTCCACTAACGAGTTGGGTGGGGAATCATCATTATTATCATATCCTGGTGATAGGTGATTCCAGGATGGCAAGTAGTCCATCAAGGCACCATGGCTACTGAACCGAACTATCTATAGGTGGAAATACTCCACTATGTACAAAGTGCAGAGAGAAAAGGTTGAGTGGATTGTTGTAATGATAATAATAATACTTATAAAAAATATCCAAGGAAGTACAGTAACATACATGTAAATGCAGGAAAGAAACCACACTGATAGGATCAATTTATTTGCAAAACCAGGTTTTGACAGAAAGCTCCATCATCGTCAATCGCTGGAAGACTAATGAGATACAAAAGAGATGCAAAACTTCTAGACACACAAATTTACAAGCCGGAATCTAATTGGTAATAAATTAATAATAAATAATAATAAAGAAGGATAACACTAATAATAATAATACATAATAAAAAATAAATACTAATAATAATATAAAAATCATATTAAATGATAATAAAAATAAATAATAATAAGTAATAAAAATAATAATGCTAATAATTTATACTACTAATAAAAAGGTAAAGTAGTGCTGAGTGGATGTGAGGTGAAATCACCCCAACAGCTTTCCCAAGCGCCATCATAGAGTTCAAATCAATCCAGTGATAGGGCTTCCCTAATTTGCACTCAGGACAGATACCAAATTAGGGAACCAAGTGTAACATTCTACACAGGGTACAGCCCTACAGGCATCTCTGCACAATATATTTCACAATGTCTTCTTGGAAAAGTACTGTAAAAAAACAGAATCTTGGCTGAGATGCAATTTTTTTTGTTAGGCCTGCTGTTGTTGTTGTTTGTTCCTGAAATATTTGCAGCATTATCATCATTTGACTCAAATGGAGCTGATGGACAATCAAAATATCTTCTTTATTAAGGTATAAATCTTGCAATTTTTTTTTAGACCTTCTTTTGACAATAAACACTTATATTTTTAAAGAACTTGACATACTTGCCACTTAGTTAGCCATCATGAAACTAATGGACCAGGTAGAAGTGTAAATGATGCCTACATGCACAGAAAACTTGAAATCATTAATTGATTGTTATAATTTATTAAGTTATAATTAATTAAGTTCATAACTAACCTGTGAGGGTTATTCTGTAGGTTTGAATATTAAATAAAATTAAAACTGATAGTGTCGTAATATGCGATGGTGTTCATAATGTATTGAGATGAAGATCTTGCAGTTCCTCTACTAACTGGACTCCGAGGTTTGTGAAACCAACATTATGCCACCTATATTAATTCTTTGTGAAATGTACATGTGCCTATATTTATGTGTGCTTATGTGTATGTTCATTACATGTATTAATTTTCTTTGTATACTTATGTTCTGCAATTGCTTATTTCAGTGAAATAAAGCCAAACTTTGGAACTTTCCTTAATCTTTGGGCTACTTCAATTTATTTCACTAAGAAGAATAAAACGTGGTCTTTGTCCCTATCATTTGGATGTTCTTCCAACTGCACATGTATTTAAACACTGTTTGTCTTCTCAAGGTACAAAGCGTCAATTGAAGGTACAAACAATTCATATTTGGGCCTCCTAGCCAATTCTGTTTCTCCTGAAAATTTTGAAATAATTTCCGAATGTACTACTTTCGATGATGCTCTTGCTGCTCTTAAGAGCGCCTTCATTCAACCTGCAAATGAGGATGTGGTGCTACACAAGCTCGCAACTCGTAATCAATCAGATGGTCAAATGATTCATGAATATGTACATGCTCTTCAGACACTCAGCTTGGATTGCAATTTCCAGGCTGTGAATGCTGAAATGTATAGAAATGAGTATATTCAAGATGCCTTTATTACTGGGCTTTCATCATCAAAAATCTGAATGAGACTTCTAGAAAACAAAACTCTTACATTATCTTCGGGTATTGATCAAACAAGAGTGATAAGAATCATTCACTTCTGATCCTGTAGCTTCAGTAGAATCGCATGAGTTGGGCACTGAAGTCGACTGCTCTAATCCTAATCCTGAGGGTTAGAATTGTGCTGCAGCTCCTTCACTTCAAAAACATAAAAAATGTTATTATTGCAGAAATTCCTCACACTAGAACCGTGCTTGATGTCCAGCAAGTGACGTTACTTACTTCAAATGCAAGAAGAGAGGACAATTTTCAAAGGTATGCAAGTCATCTAAAAATGAATTCTCAGCATTAACCTCCAATCCCATTCTCACTATTGTGCCACCAATTTAGAAAAGGTTGTCACTAGAAGTGGAGATGAATGGCTGAGTCTGACAATTTCATTTCAAAAGAAGTTGCGAACTCCTTTAATTTCCATATCAAACCTTATGAAGGCACTATATCTATGGCCTCTACAAATTTAACATCTCCGATCAAGGAATATTGTGAGGTTAGCATAAATGTCAGAAGCTGTGAGTACCAGACAGTACGTTTGCTTGTTTTATTTGAATGTTGCACTGACATTATTTTAGGAATCCCTTCCTAAGTAAACATTCCTCCTTTAAGCTAAACTTTGGAAGTCCTCAACTTGACCTCGAAGTGTGCTCTCTGGCTTCTATAATTACGGATCCTCCAAGAGTTTTCACCAATTTATCATCCGAGTGCAGACCAGTCATCACAAAGTCACGCCAATTTAAAACATCTGACACTGAATTTATTCGTTCTAAAGTGGTACACATGCTCAAGGAAGACATCATTGAACCGAGCCGAGCACCTCTCCCTGGTGAGCTCAAGTTCATGTTGTGTCAAATCTCAGACAATTAAAAAATTTACTTACTTGGATGCGTATCCATTACTCAATGTTGAAGAATTGGTTAATAAGATATTCACCTATAAGATATTTAGCACCATCAACCTAAGTAGTGCTTATCATTGTGTTCCCCTTCACCCTGAGGATAAAATTTACACTGCTTTTGAGGTGGATGGGAGGCTTTTTCAATTTAAACGCTTAAGTTTTGGTCTAACCAATGGTGTTGCCTGCTTCCAGAGAATTATGAACGATTTCATTCATAAAAATAATCTAGATGGCATGTATGCTTACCTAGATGATGTTAATATTTGCAGCAGCACACAAGGGAAATATGAAAAAAACTAAGTTAAGTTTATCAAAGCTGCTGAGAAACATAAAATGACCCTAAATAAAAACAAATGCACCTTTTCAACTAATACTATATGTGTTCTAGGTTATCAGGTTCAGAAGAATGAACTTAGCCCAGATCCTTCATGCCTTGCTACTCTCAAGGATATGCCTGTACCGACCAGCCAAGAATCACTATCTCGATTAGTCGGATTGCTTGCATACTACTACTCGCTGTGGGTTCCAAGATTTTCTAAAAGAATTCATTGCCTAATTAATTGTCAGTTACCACTCTCTGAAGAAGTTATAAATGCAAATCGAGGAATTAAAATCAGCTATTATTAATGCTGTTAGGGCAAAAATAGATGACAATTTACTGTTTACACTGGAAACTGATGCCACTTTGAACCAGATTGGATGACCCATTGCCTTTTTTTCCGAGATTCTTAAATTCCTCCAAGAGAAATCACTGCTCTGTTGAAAAAGAGGCCTATGATATTGTTGAGGCAATCAAAAGGTGGCATCATTTTCTTCTTGGTCGTAAGTTTACCTTAATTACAGATCAAAAATCTGTATCTTACATGTTTGATTCACGTCATAAGAGTAAAATAAAGAATGAAAAGATTAGTAGATGGTGTTTAGAATTGATGTCTTTTTGCTACGAAGTTATACATCATCCTTGTTCACTCAACAGAGCTGCTGACGCCCTATCACACACTTTCTGCTCAAGCATGACCCATAATAATCTTGTCGAGCTTCATAAAGCTCTTTGTCATCCAGAGATTACACAATTTCATTTTATTGAGGTACAAAACATGTGAAAGGTTAAAACCTCAATATTATCGCCCAGAGAGGCAAGAATTTATCTGTGCAATGTGCCCTTTTGATCGAATTAGCCTGGACTTTAAAGGGCCACTACCCTCTTCTTTTCCCAATAAGTATTTATTAAATCTGGTAGATGAATACTTGTGTTTTCCCTTTGCTTTTCCTTGTATGGATATTTCTTCAACTGTAAAAAGTGTGTTACTACTATGTTGTTTTCTCTTTGGGGGTTAGCGGGGTACGTGCATTCAGATTGAGGTACTTCTTTCATGTCTGCTGAAATAAAATCATTTTTGCACAACAAATGGGTTCTAACAGGTCATTCAACACCTTACCATCCTACCAGGAATGGACAATGCGAGCACTATGTAGGAATTGTATGGAAAACTGTTACCTCATGGATGCTCTTCATTCTTTGCATTTATTGTTATGTACTTCAACAAATGCAACTCTTCATGAACGTTTTTTTTCATTCTCCCGAAAGACCAAGATGGGAATGATTATACCTAGCTGGCTTGCTTCACCTGGTAAAGTACTGTTATAACAAAATGTACGGAATAAGGATGATCCTTTAGTACATGAATTTGAACTAATTAAATGAGATTGAAGATAATTCCTAATTTTAATTCCAATACAAAATCCCCCATTCCGTTTCTTGATGCTCTTATAAATGTTGAAACTGAATGAGATCCTAATTCATCATGTCATGATGTTCCTCCTCCAGTTGCCTTCCCTGAAAATATCCTCATTGATCTACTTGACATAGAAAACTTGACTGTTCTATCGAAAATGATACATCTCATGATGTTCCTCCTCCAGCCGCTACCCCTGACGTCTCCCATGAAACTATTCTTCATCACTCTACTCGACATAGAAAGCCTGGTTGAATGTTACATTGAAAATGGCTAGATCCTTTAAATACTAGCACTAGACACTTGATCTAGTATTTCATTATATTTTAACCTTTTTCTTTTGTAGAGAGGAAGATTGTTATAATTTATTAAGTTATAATTAATTAAGTTCATAACTAACTTGTGGGGGGTTTTCTGTAAGTTTGAATATTAAATAAAATTAAAACAGATAGCATGTCCTAATGTGAGATGGTGTGCATAATGTATGAAGATGAAGATCTTGAAGTTCTTCTACTAAGTGGACTCTTACATTTGTGAAACCAACATTATGCCACCTATATTAATTCTTTGTTTGTGAAAATGTACATGTGCCTATATTTGTGTGTGCTGATATGAGTGTGTTCATTACATGTATTATTTTCTTTGTATACTATGTTCTGTAAATATATATTTCAGTGAAATAAAGCCAAACTTTGGAACCTTCCTTAACCTTTGGGCTTCATTGATACCTTCTGTTTTCCAAAGTAACATCAATTAATATTCATTGTTTAGATACTATGGGCTGCAATATTTTCCCTCAGTTTTTCTAGCAGGACCTATATCAAATCCTTGGTAGATAATAAATTATGGCTAAATTAATTTGGAATGAGATGTTTAATCTACTACTGAGAGATCAAATTCATTTTCTGAAACAGTCTTACTTTGAAATATTGGCAAGATAATATTCAGTGATTTTTTTTTTTCTATCACCCAAATGGATGGAATAAAGTGCAAAGAACAATGAGCAGATCATCATTTTTATAGAAGAAAAAACAATAAAAGATTCTTCATAAACTGATAAACTAAGTACAGAAGATAAATAGTTATTTAAATTTCTATTTAGATTCCTGCAGCCTATAAAAAGCAAAAGTTATCTACTATATTTTAATAAAAACTAAAAACTCACAGAATATAAGTCACTTGTAAATTTATTTTGGCTAATAGCCATGGCTGAAATAGCTTCTTTATGAGCATATTCTGTCAAATTAGCCATACTGAATAAAAAGCTAATAAAAATCTAGAGATCCTGAAAAAAGCAAAGGAAAATTAATTTTTTCAATATACTGGACATTTTATCACTTGGATTAAATATACAATCACAATTTCATAAAAAATGGTCATTATTTGGGGGATGAGGTCATTATTTGGGGGATGAAAAGAACTTGACATTAACAATGATATCATTTCTACTTTAAGAAAAAGTGAAGGGAATGGCAGACAAAAGAAAAAGGTGAGTATCAAAAGAATAGTAGTAAAAAAGATTAAAAATGAGAGACTATAAGAGTGGAGAAGAGATTGGAAATGCATGCACCTCCAGATGCCTTAGTATAAACAAGAGGAGGGAGTAAATACAGGGTGAGCAATTGAGAGGTGCCTAGGGTGGTGAGTTGCCTTTAAAAAGCATTTATTAGTAAGGAAGTAAATTGAGAGGCCTGTGGTATGGCATCTAACTAAGGGGAACAGGTACAGGATTTGCAACAGTGTGACTGGCAAAAAGGATGGGGTGTAAAAAAAAAAGCCAGTAGCCACAAGTTCAGGATATATGATATTAAGGGTAAAGTTTGAAGGAAAGAATGGAAGGATTCTTGTGTTTTTTCTCACCACTAGAAATTACTCCTGAACATCAGTAAAATATTGCTTTCTAACTGTTGAAGCCCATTTCTGCTTATATGTTCCATCATGCCAGTGGCTACACTATGTGCAAATTAATTCACACATAAGAAAATGCTGTGATTATTTCAGCTTATATCTTAGTTAGGGGAAAAACTATTAAAGTTTATATTGTCTTCTTTTCAGAAAACAATATACAACTCAATCCTCAGAGCTGAGTGCAGTTAGTAATAGTCAACAGCTCTCCTATAAGGCTGTTCATGTATGGTTGTATTGATTAATGATTAAATTGATGATGGATGTTAAACCTAGGAATCATGAAAATATTGTAGCTCTCAAAAACACGTTGGTTTGACTATCAGAGAGCGCCCAAAAATTAAGCCTAGAAACATCAACTGTGAGTGATACTGTGAACAGAAGCTAGTGACACTGGTAAATATGAAACACCAACTGAAAGAAAATGTGGAAGAAAATGCAAGACAGCATCTCATGCTGACAAGGTTATTATAATGATGTGATCTATTATCAATTTTTGTGATTGACTAGTCTTGTTGATACTTAGATACTAGGTGGCCTTTCAAGTTCCTGTAGTGATACCCAGTTAGGCTACACATAAACCACTCCAAGAAGACAAACAATAACCTACTTAAGACAAAACTATGGGCACAACTGTACCCTCCCTGTTCCTATCATAACCTAAGTGTATATATTATGCTCTATTTTCTAACACCTCACCTACTAACACTTTTACCATGACACAATACTAACAGCTGACTTGTCACACCATCTATGTTAAGTGTTATTACTCAATGTTGTTCATGATCTAACTATAATTGATACTCCCTATATTACATTGGCAACAAGCATTGAGGATTTGTTCACTCTATTGTTGGTAGATAATTGTTGTGTGTAAAATTTCTATTTTAGTAGGTTATTTTTGAAAGTAAATACTCAGGTTCTATTGACAGTTTTGATGCTGGAGTCAAAGATTTTGATGAAAGCAGAATCACAGTTAACAGAGTGGCCAATGACACATTATTTACTGCAAATATTCTAACACAAGAACATATCAATGCGAGGTGTCAGGATTTGCAGCCAGGGCAATAAGTTGCCCTGTGAGGTGTCTGGAATAGCAACAAGATGTGTATATAAACTTTATGCGCCATCATGAGCCAGGCCAGAATTTTCACTGACCTCAAAAAAGAAACAAGTGCCGGGTGCTAGAAATCCACATAGTGTGCATTGTTCCTGCACCAACTGTCTTGTCACTGGAAAGAAACTACAGTTTGCCTTAGAATATTAGAAATTCAGGCAAACTACATCAAAAGGCAATACTAAGAATGTGCACAGCAGTGGCGTGGGATCTATAAAAAAAAACACAACACATCTCAGCTTGGGAACCAACTAGATACCCAACAACAGGTTTTGGAGCCTCAGTAAGAAAAACTATTTGGGAATCCTGATAAGAAAACCTCTTTGGCTTGGAAACCTCAATAAAAACCAACTTTGGCTAGGGAACTGACAAAATACACATCTACAGGCTTGGGAACGAGTAGATGGGAGGCTGTAGGTGTGGCAGCAGGACTATGCACAATGCACATTGCTTCCAACATCAGGCCTCTCAACTCCCAGACTGCAGCTCTCTGAACTATTGAGTGGGGCATGGTTGAAAGAGAACCTAACAAGTCCCTGTGCACCACCAAGGTAGAACTTAGGTCCAAGCTCACCACAGTTTTCACCCTGTTAAACAGAGGGTCTGTCAAGAAGGCCTGCAGCAGGTTCAAACACTAGCTGGAGGCTGTGGTTGAGGAAGATGGCAATTTCCTTCAAAGTCTTTAACCTGTAACTTTGATAAATATAGACCAACCAGCAAACCCTGGCCATTTTTCCCACCCCGGCCATCCATTGTGTCAAAACCGGGGTTGGAGCCGGGGTTTGTATTTTTATACCTTAATCATTTGTAGAAATTGAAAAATCATTTATTGAAACAATAGTTTTATTTTCAACGTTGTAAGCACTCATATACTGTAATAATATATATTTACTATTTCCTTTTATCAATTCCTTTTGAAATGAAAAAATTACTTGATGAGGAGTGAACATTACACATCCTCTGAAGGATCAGTATCGGTGTCTGTGTCTATATCAACATCATATTCTTTAAAGAGTTTGCTGCAATGAACCCTTCAGGAACACTTGGCAATGAAGTTTCATAGGCAATGGCTCTCAAGTTATACTTCAAAAACAGCAGTGTTTCAACATTCTTTAGCAGTAATTTTACAAGATCCTTCTGATATGTTTTTCCAACTTTAAACTCTCTTTCACTAGTTGTTGAGCTCGGTGGTGATTCCAGATAAGTTCTTGCCAAAGATGACAGGCTTGGAAGCTCACTGGTGTGCGCTGCCCAGAACATGAGCGGATCATCGCTTCTGTCGATATGCTTCATTTTCAGGTATTTGTTGAGCTCAGTAGTTGCTGCCTCAGTCACATTAGGAAACAGCCCTGAACCTTCTCTTGAGTCATCCTTGAGAACAAAATCCCATGAGCATGACATGGAAGATGCTGTACATTCCTGAAAAAGTGAAAATGTATAATTAAACTTATAAGTCTAGCTTCCTGTATCAAACAAAAAACCCCCCAATAAATTAACAGCAATTTATATATTACCTAACAGCATATGCTCTTCTGCCATTTGACTCTGTGTCATTTGAATTGAATAGTTAATACCTAGTTTGCTGCTATCTTGGGATATATTCTTAGCTACAGTTTCATATCAGTATACTTTAATACTTATTCATCAGGCATTCTTATTTTCTCACCTTGGTTCAGCTGTCTCTGTCACCATTTCTGCAGAGTCTGCAGATTTGTTTTGGAAAGCAGCAGTTTTGTACCTCGGGTCTAGGAGAGTGGCTACTACCATCAAGGAATTTTGATCCACATTAACAAAATGTGCTCTTGAATGCCCATCTTCCAGATACCTGAATTAAAAATATCACATCACCAAATACAGTTATTATACTTAGTAACTATGCTGCAGCTATATGCGTAATAAATATACTATTATTTATGATAAAAATTATAACTTATAGTTAACAAGTTTGAAATGAAAATTGTTGCACGTTTTAGCAAATAGTCAGTTACCTGTGAATTTGATTCAGCAGGTCTCTTTCATAGTTGCAATTCCTGCTTTTGAAACTTGTGAGATCTCAAACTTCATCCTCTTCATGAGGGGCATGATGTCTGACACCAATGCTGTGTCACTCTCTGCCACCTTAGTTGCTGCATTGATTGGTCCAAGCAGAGCTATAGCTTTATGGATGAGGTCCCAATCATTTGGAGTTATCTGAAGGAATATCAGGTATAAAAAGTACTTTTTTCTAAACCTGCTAGCATCTGTGGGATGTTTTGCCCTTTCCCCCTACTTCACACAACAACTATATATATACAGTATATATAAGCAGTAGGATGATAAATTCACACTTCACAGAATTAATTATATACGAGTGCTGAATAATGAATATCTAGTAAAATTGTTACCTTTGATTCAGCAACAATGTTGAGATCTGGGTCATCTTCAGCAAGTTTTATTGCCTGTTTTTGTTGTAGGGCACGCTCTAGCATTGTGTAGACACTTCCCCATCGAGTTTCACAGTCTAACAGCATACTGTTCATAGGCACAACAGCTTTTTTTTTATATTTATTGAATATTGCTTTCATTTTGGTTGCCTCATCTTCTTTACAAGAGTTCTCATCCTGGTTTAAGAAAAATACAAATACTGTACAACTTCAGTAGGCATATATATTATTAATATTAGTTGGCATTATATAAATGATTGTTAAGATGGATAATTTTTTCAAAATCAACAAACAATTATAATTCAAATTTAAGATTATTAAGTTCTCCTATTTTATTGCATAAACATATCCATATTACCTGTTAACCATCAGCTTAACTCCACTTTGTTCAAGCCTGAATGATGGACGACTAAGTGTAGGATGTGGCAGAAGTATCTTATGCTTTGATATCCTGCATTTTTTACTGCAAGAATGATGTTACTGTCATTGTCTGTCACAATGACATGCACGTTACTTAATTCCAATCAGTGCATATATTCTTCACAGATGAAGAGAGGTTTGATGCAGTATGAGCTGTATTATAGCGAATGCATCACAGTACTGCAAGTTTCCTCTTGAAATCCCTTGTAATCCAGTGGGCAGTTATGGACATGAATGAGTCTTTGTTTGGGGATGACCAAATGTCAGTTGTAATGCTGTAAGTTCCATGTTCACTGGAGTTAGTTTTTAATGACTGCTTGACAGCATACTGAACTTTTTCATTTAATTCTGGCACAAGTTTAGTCATTATTTTTTCAGATGGAACTTTGAACTTTTTTGAAAGATGGCTTAAAAATCTTTGGAAGTGTGCATTTTCTAAAGTTTTATAGGACTTCAATACATCACAAAGCCAATAAGTGAGGAGTTTTTCGCCTTCAATCTGTTCAGGGTGTTTGGAATCCCATTTTTTTTCCAGTATCAAATGTCTCCTTAAGAGTTAGCTGTTTTGTTGTAGAAATTGTAGACTTTTTCTTGCAAAACAAACTTGAACTCTATCTTCTTGCATTTTCCTCTTTTTTTCTTTCTTCTGCATTTCTTCTGCCTGCTTTCCTTCTGCGAGAGAATGTTCAACTTTATGCTTTGCCTTCAAGTGTCCCCACAGTGATTTAGTAGAAAAAGATTTACTACTAGCTCCAGTAGATCCTTTTGTTATTTCAGTGTTGCAAATATTACGTGTTGCTACTTCCTCTCATCCATGGACTACCGTAAAGTAGTCCCACACTGCTGACACTGGACACTTAGTAGGCATAGTAATTTGTAATTTTACTGACCAATAACTATTACTAATCAATAATAGTTAAATGTTTCTATTTTCTAGTCAGGTTCAGGTTGTTGGGCCACCCTTTGTATCGGGATATGGCATGTATTTCTGCGGAGAGGAGAAATAATTTATTAGCCTTGTTCATTTCTCTTTTTCCACACACACTGCAAAAATTTCTTTGTTGCTTTTACTATTCCTATTCTCTTGTCATCTATATCTTTTCTTCCACACTTGGCCCATAATCCTCCCTTCTCTCCACCTCCTCCCATTTTTCTCTTCCTAGCTCTATCACCAATTCTTCTTTCAATTTCTCCCTCTCAAGACTGTGGCCCACACACTCGACAATCAAATGTTCTATAGATTCTCTCTGCCCCAATAGGCACCATTTGCATCTGTCCTCTCCTCCATTCCATCTATACGTTCACCCCTTCACCTCCAAGGATCCAGTCTGTGCCTTGAATAGTAGCTGGCTTACAAAACTCCCATCATCACTAAACACTCACAGCCCTTCAAACTTGACTGCAGTCCTGCCTGGCCCCAGCCACGGCCAAATATTAGTGACCCCAGCCCTGGCAAAATTATGACCCCAGTCAGTCTATATGTATAAATGAACTTTCTGAAAGTTAAGCGGCAAATACTCACCACATCCTGTATAAAATAGTTATTAGTACTGTAAATTAGTCAACACACTGCGCTACTTCATTTTATATATTTTTCCAAACTAATAAAATGGGAGAAGGTTGTAGAACAAAAGGGTAACTATATAAATGATTAAATTAAAAAAAAAATCTTACTTTTCTAAGTGGCACAAACTTTCTAGATGACCTAATACATTAGGTTATATATGTTTGATATATGGGTTGGTTAAAAAGTTACAGCTAAGAAAAAGAGCCTCCACATATGAAAAAAACAAGTTTTAGGCTTTAACCATTAGGCTGGATCAACTAGCCCTTTTAGCTAACTTTAGAATAGTAAATGCATTACCAGTATTTAATTAAATATTAAACATATGAAATGAAGACAATTAAAAAAATGAGATACCCAAAAAATAGAAAAAAAAAAATTGTAGGGGCTTTACCATCAATCTGTACTCATGAAAAAGACTTTTTCTCAGTGGCGACTTAGGTACTGATTAACATGGGATTTGAACCATGGATATTTACAGCTAGTGTGAAGTTACCCAACTAAACACACCCAATGCAGCTTAACCTTCCTAAAATTGGAAGCAGTTTTTCCACTCTGCTAAGCCATAGTCCACCTAAAAATACAATACGAGATGACAGAACAGACCCAGAATGAAATCAAATTTAGCCTCAATTTTGAATGTGTTTAGCATATATTAATAACAGTTTAATGCCTTTTTTTTTAAATAAAATAATAGTTGGGAGCAATACACAATCTTTTCCTCTCCTGAGAGAGCTGGCTTATAAACTGCTCTGTACACTGGCTTTGTCCATCAGCTCAGAACAGCTGTTTTCTTAATAAGGCAACATTTATGAGAAGAAATGGAGCAGACTATTACCTAACAAAAGACAAAATTCTCTCTTTCTACACCATAACTGCAAGATGTTCCATAATGAATAGATTGTTAAAAATATATGAATTTCTCATTATGTTTGTTTAAACATTTGTATAATATTCTATCATAGTATTCTATAGGTATAAAATACAAATAAAAATATTTTAAAAAAAGAGAGAATGAAACATGCACACACCTGTAACATTTGCAGCTGCACCATGACTCATGTACTAATAATTGTAGTGTCCCGTTACTTTTATAGAGGAGGGAGGGGGGGCTTTGGTAGGTTTAATTTAACACTTGTAGCTGCATGACTCATGTACTAATACAGTAATACCTCAATATATGGTGAACCAACATATGAGTATTCTGAGATACGAGGCAGCTTTCAAGCAATATTTTGCATTGAGATATGAGCATGCTTCAAGACGCTAATGCTAGGTGGCAGAGCACTTGCGGTGCTCAGTTCATGTGTTCAACAATTTCAATACAAATCTCCAGTATTGTGTTTACACTGTATGTGATTTTTTTAATTTGATTTTGTGAATATTTTTGTGTTACATCATGGGTCTAAAGAAAGTGAGAAGAAAAAAATGTATGATGTCAATAGAAATTAAAACATAAAAAAAAGAATGAGTGAGGTGTGCAAGTAAGTGATTTAGCCAGGCAGTATGAATGCAGTACATCAATGATCTGTGCATTACACCTCTGTTAGCTGCCGTAGTCTGTCTCTAAAGTAAGAACTCATAATAAAACCACCTTTGATTTCATTAATATTTATTATATTATTTTATGAACAAATAAAATATGCGTGTGTTTATAGCAATTAAAAACATGTTCTTTTCAATTAATTAGGGTTGATTTGGGTGTTTTGAGAGGGCTGGAACAGATTAAATGTTTTTCCATTATTATAATAGGGAAAATTGATTTGAGATATGGCTCGATCCAGGAATGAATTATACTTGTATCTCAAGGTATTACTTTAATTCTAGTTTACAGTTACTTTAGAGGGGAGTGGGGTAATTTTCTCAGTTTCTTTGACCATTTGGGTATTTCTGGACTGAACTAGCAAAATATTGCCAGATTTATTATGAATCCTGTCAACTACTTTCAAAATCGTAACTATTGAGCCAGATTGTCAGGGTAGATATTGAAACCAATGCACCTTTTAAAATAAACATACCTAATTAATAAAAATATAATCTGGAGTACACTTTTTTAATCATACTCATTAATGTATGCCATGACATGGGGTATGTTAATTAGCTGAACAGAATGAAAGGGAAAGAATTAGATATTAGTATGTAACTTACGGATATATACAAGAAATGCTGTTGATGGTAAATTAGCCTTTCCTCATCCAGATGAGCTTTTAACAGAAAAAGTGATTTTGAATGGTGGTTTCAGGCTATACAGAAAGAGTTGCAATTGTTTAAAGTGTGAGATAAAGTTGACATGTGGTTGAATCCTCAATATCAGACGAGTGCTGATAAACATCTTATGGGTAATTCTGAACTTCAGAAAAGGAACCACAAAAGCCAATCTCTAGGCCAGGCTAATCCAAACTAAAACAAAAAGGTGAAAAAAAACCCAAAGGACTGAGCAACAATCAACAAAACTCTTCAAGGCAAACCCAGGTGTAGGAGGGAGGCCAAACTCTCTCAGGGGCTTGAGCATGCAGTCAACAGTTTAAATAATATGGAGATCTGCCTCCTCCAAAATTCAATTACACCACAATTTAGTGTGCAGTAGTCCAGAAAAAGATATTTGGATGGGAAAGTGATCACTACCACGAAGGCCATTGACCATCTCCCACCCAACAAAATTAGGTTGTACATGTGAAGAGCAGAGGGATAGATTGAGACAAGAAAATGAAGTGGTTCTTAAACAATGATGTGTTAATTCATCAAACACTTAGGACCCCAATATCCAGCTCTTCAATTAGATGAGCAAGAACCTAGCCATTGTGATTGATTATGTAATCTCACCAGAGGGTGTGCCTACTGTACAAATCTCTAAGAAGAAAGGACCTCCAGTCATTGATGCATTGGAAGTCTGCCACATCAAAGTTGCCTAACAGTGGAATATACACAAATAAAAGTATACCTCGTATCCAGGTGTAGCTGCACTGCCTGAAAGGGGGTACAGCAAAGCCCTGCTTAATAGAGTCTGAATAGTATGAAGTTCAAGTTACTACAAATTATAAAATCTTACCATAAATCATTTGAATGAGGCAACATCTCAAATTTATACAAGTTTTGGCACCTCATCTCCAAGGCACCATTGCTGTAAAAGATTTCCCACTCCTTGCTCAGTTCTTGAGTCAAATTATGTTTATGATACTCTAGTTGTCATCCATAATTCAATTTTTTTTTATAAGCTGCCATTATCATAATTATGGCTAGATTTTTTTTTTTTTTTTTAAGAGCTCATCTGGGGACTGCCCTACTTGGGCATTAGTCGCTGTATTAAAACTGGCCTAGTTCTAGGCTACTTTAAAATAAAATTAAAGAGAAAAAAAACACCCCAAAAAGGGGGAAAGGAAGCAAGCTGGTGCGTCGGGGAGAGGTCCCCGCGGCACAGGAGCGTGCAACTAAAGGAAAAATAAAACAAACAAAACAAAAAAAACAAACCTTGCTTAAATAATAGGGAGAAGGCGGGCCTCCACCAAGAAGTCAACAAGTCCACAAGTCAATGTGCACGAATCTGTCTCGAGTACAAGGGACAGGCGGTAGCGACCATGCCCATCCCGGTACCAGGACAGGTATCGTACGCGAAGATCAACCAGACTGGGACATTCGACAAGAATGTGCCGAATAGTCTGGGGGACGACGCAGTCGTTGCAATAGGGCGCAGGCGAGCGCTCCATCAAATAGCGATGCATCACACGAGTGTGTCCGATTCGGAGACGACAGAAAGCAACCTGAAGCCGCCGCGGCATTGGGGAATAGGTCCATGGGAACAGTCGCGGCGCAATGGCACGCAACTTTAAGTTCCCTTCGACCGTCTCCCATCTTCTTTGCCAAGCAGTCCGAAGAGCTACCCGTATTCCTGCCATGTAGTCGGTGTGAGGAAGAGCGAAACGCTGGTCCGGTCGCAGAGTCCTCGCGGACTCTTTGGCGCGCTCATTCCCCGCAATTCCTACATGTCCAGGATTTTTTTTTTTTTTTTTTTTTATAGAGCCCATCTGGCAACTACCCACTTGGGCATAAGTCGCCGAAAAACACGACAGCCTAGAATTAGGCTACTTTAAAGTTAAAATATGAAAACTTAACAATCAATATAAATTGGAAAAACTTAACAATCGAAGCAATCTCCGGCAGCGGGGGGAGGTCCCCCTCACCCCGGTGTAGGAGAGTGCAACCTAAAACAAAACAACAACACAAAAAAAAGGAACGTTAAATAAAGGGGAGAAGGCCGGCCTCCCCCAAAAAGTCAATAAGTCCACCAGTCATGGTGCACGCACTCGTCCCGAGTACAAGGGACAGGCGGTAGCGAGCCCGCCCATCCCGGTACCGAGACAGGTATCGTGCGCGAAGATCACCCAGACTGGGACATTCGACAAGAATATGCCGAACAGTCTGGGGGACGACGCAGTCGTTGCAATAGGGCACATGCGAGCGCTCCACCAAGTAACGATGCGTCACACGAGTGTGTCCGATTCGAAGACGACAGAAAGCAACCTGAAGCCGCCGCGGCATTGGGGGATAGGTCCATGGGAACAGTCGCGGCGCAATGGCACGCAACTTTAAGTTCCCCTCGACCGTCTCCCAACTTCTTTGCCAAGCAGTCCGAAGAGCTGCCCGTATTCCTGCCATGTAGTCAGTGTGAGGAAGAGCGAAACGCTGGTCCGGTCGCAGAGTCCTCGCGGACTCTTTGGCGCCCTCATTCCCCGCAATTCCTACATGTCCAGGAACCCAGCAGAAGATAATCTCGACATCTGCCCGGCTCGCCAAAACCGTGGCGTCACGGATTTCGCGAACCAGGGGATGCGGAGATTCGAATACCCCGAGAGCACTCAGGGCGCTTTGTGAGTCGCTATAAATCACAATCCGGTCTCCGAACCGGGCACGTCGCGTAATCTCCCGTACCGAGTGGTGTATTGCCACCAGCTCGGCCGTGAAGACAGACGCAGCGCCTGGTAGAGCCCCGCTGACTCCAAACAGAGGGGATACGGCGTGGAAGCCGACCCCCTCTTGGGACTTGGAGCCATCCGTATACACTAGCACGGTACCAGCGTGACACGATGTGTGCTCCAAAAAGGTCGAACGCAATACTCCCGGCGCAGTACAAGCTTTGGGAGCAGAGGCGTGGCGGCAAATAGCCAAATGTGGTACCCTCCAGGGTGGCGTCCTGGGCAGAACCAGGGGCGCCACCGGCCCGAGAGCTATATCTACCTCTCGAAGGAGTTTCCTGGCCCTAAACCCAAAGGGCTTAGGGTATGACTGGCGTCTCTCGGCGGCATAGGCACCATCGAGATCAGCTGCGGATGCAGTGAGAGCTGTTTGCGACTGAGGGAGGCGCCGGGCTCGCGCGTACAGGCGAGTGATGCACTGCACGCGGCGCAGAGCGAGTGGCATCTCCCCAGCATCGACCAACAGGCTCTCAATGGGGGAAGTGCGGAAGGCACCGGTCGCAAAGCGAAGGCCGGTGTGGTGGATCGAATCCACCTTCCGCAATAAACGCTCGGCTGCGGATGCATAAAACTCGCATCCGTAGTCGAGCTTCGAGCGAACAAAGGATCAATAAAAAAGTAAGGCGGTAGCCCTATCAGCGCCCCAAGCGCTGAACGTCACGGAACGGAGAATGTCCATGGCGCGGGTACAAGAGACCCTAAGGCTGCGAATGTGAGCCTCCCAGGTGAGGCGTCGGTCGAATACAAGACCAAGGAAACGGTGCGACTCAACCACATCCAGGCGCACCCCATTAAGAAACAAATCTGGGTCGGGGTGAAGCCGTGGATGGCGGCAGAAGTGCACCACCTTAGTCTTGGCCAAAGAAAACCGAAACCTGTGCGCTTCGGCATAGCGAGAGACGCGGTTCAATGCCTGTTGGAGTCGGCGCTCCAGAGTTGGCATCTGGGCCGCGCCAAAAGAGATCGAAAGGTCGTCCACGTAGAGCGTAGCGAGAACATCTTCCAGCAGCACCGAGGTGATGCCGTTGATGCTCAGGGCAAAGAGTGTGACACTGAGGACACTTCCCTGCGGGACACCCTCTTCCTGCTCCTTTGGGCCGGAGAGGGCTCCCCCCACCCGTACGCGGAATCGACGATCTCGCAAAAATTCAGATATAAACATTGGGAGGCGTCCCCTCGCCCCCATCGTGTGGAGAGTCTCCATGATACCGTATCGCCATGCGGTATCATAGGCCTTCTCCAGATCAAAAAACACCGTGGCGTAGTGCTGTCTACGAAGGAAAGCCTCGCAGACGGCATTTTCCAGTCGGAGCAGAGCATCCGACGTGGAGTGGAACTTACGGAAGCCGCACTGTGCAGAAGACAGATGGCCTCCGCTGTCCAGGAAATAGGCTAATCTAACATTTACCAATTTCTCCATCAACTTGCACACGCAAGAGGTTAGAGAGATTGGGCGGAATCCGGTCGGAGTAGAGTGATCTCTCCCCGGCTTGCGAAAGGCGAGCACAGTAGCGATTCGCCAGGAGTCTGGGAGAAGACCTTCCACCCAGATCCTGTTGAACAAATCTAACAGAAAGGCCATGCCTCGCTCACCCAGGTGTCGAAGCATGGCGTACGGGACATCGTCCGGACCATGGGCGGTGTCCGCGCACGAAGCGAGAGCGGAGCGCAACTCACTCACAGTAAACTTGTCGTTGAAGGGTTCTCCGCCTCTGGAGGTAAAGTCCAGCCGGCGGCCTTCCGCGACATCACGACGTGCATTGAATGCTGGCGGAGCAGCATCACGGCTAGAGAATGCGGAAAAAGCGGTCGCTAAGGATTCCGCCACGGACGCGGGGTCCGAGATTGCGGTCCCATTCTCCTGGAGAACGGGAGGGGGGTCCTGCGAGAACTTGCCCCGAATCCTTTTGACTCGCTTCCACACCTCAGCTAAAGGGGTCTTCCCGTTAAGTGAAGACACGTATGCCCGCCAAGAAGAGCGGCGGGCGTGCTTCGAAATATACCGGAACCTAGCCCTAGCCCGACGAAATTCAGCGACAGTGAAATCGTTCGGGCGGCGCTTATAGCGCATGTAGGCATAACGCTTCTGTTTGAGGGCCGTCTCACACTCGGCCGACCACCATGGGAGTGGTCGGCGTGCAAAACGGCCAGACGTCCTAGGAATAGTAGTCAGGCCCACGGCGATGAGGTTGCCGGAGAAGAACTCAACGGCCTCATCTACCGACCTAAACTCCTCGACTGAGATAGAGAATTCAGTCATTTCCTGAAATGCAGGCCACCGCGCCCGTGCCAAGCACCACCGAGGTGGTCTCTCAGGCGGCAGTTGCCCTGAAAATGATATTTGAATGGGAAAGTGATCACTACCATGGAGGTCATCGACCACCCCCCAATCAAAATCAGGCTGTGCATCCGAAGAGCACAAAGATAGGTCAAGGCAAGAAAATGAAGCGGTTCTCGGACAGTGATGCGTAAACTCATCCACGTTTAGGACACCCATCTCAAGCTCTTCGATCAGATCGGCAAGGACTTGTCCCCTGGGATTTATGGAGTAATCTCCCCAGAGAGGATGCCTGCCGTTCAGATCTCCAAGCAAGAGATAGGGCCTCGGCAACCGTGCCACGACGCGGCGGAAGTCCCCCGCGTCGAAGTCAGCTGACGGTGGAATGTACGCAGAAATGATAGTATACCTCCTATCCAGGTGCAGCTGCACAGCCACTGCCTGAAAGGAGGTATCTAAAGAGAAAGGAAGAACGGAGACATCATGCCGGGTGTAAACTGCGCACCCCCCAGCCCGGCCATCCCGCGGTGGTGGGGTCGCAAGACCCTTATACCCCGGGAGGGCAGGGAGGGGGCACGAACCTAGCATGGTCTCCTGCAAAAAAATAGCTAACGGGGAACGGGACGAGACGAGCCTCCGCAGTTCCTCCCAGTTGGCCCAGAGTCCACGGCAATTCCATTGAAGGAATATGCCCTCCAGGCCTAGCTCGGAGGAGACGCGGGGGCCCTCCTCGAATTGAAGACCCTCACGGGAATGGCCGTACGCTTCCCGGGGGCAGAACCCCGGGCGCTGTTGGCCGGACAAAGCGCTGAAGGCGCTGTCGCCTTCGAGGACTTATTGGGGGAGGTTGGGCTCGCCATGCGAGTCTTTTCCTCCCTCCGCCTCGAAACCTTAGGCGGGCGTTGCGGCTTCGGAGGCGGGGGGCCCTCTTTTCGAGGAACCACCGTCTCCGAGCAACTCGCTCCACCTCGGGGCGTGGGCGAAGGAGCCGAAGCTCCTTTGTTGCTGTCCTCCTTTCGGGGGACAGCTTTAGGAACCCCGGAAGATGGCCTAGCGATCATCTTCAGGGGTGTTGCCTCCTGTGAGTCTAACGACTCGGTGGAGGCGCGTGGCCGTTTCGCCTTACGGGAAACGGTCACGCTGGGGGAAGAGGGGGGAGCCCTGGTTTTAGCCGGGGCAGGGTATGAACCCTTTTTTCCGCCAGCTTTACCAGGGGAGCGCCCGGGTTGGGTAGAGCCCGCAGAAGGGCTCCGAATGGGCGCGGAAACAACCGTGCTCGTTGGCCTGGATGGGCCAGGAGCAGAGGGTGCCTTCCTAACTATTGAAGCATACGACGTCCCAGGCAGAGCCGGGCGCGCCAGGACCAAGTCCTTTGCCTCGCGGAATGAGAGTCGATCCTGGGCCTGAACGGCCAGGATTTCTTTCTCAAGGAGATATGCACCACATTGCTTCGAAGAAGAAGGGTGCGGCTCTCCGCAATTGACACACTTGGCCACACACGATTTGGACTTATCGTGTGCGACCTTGGAGCAATTTACACAGACTTCGGGTGACCCCGACTTTGCACGTCTACATGAGCGATTCGTATGGCCGAAGCGGTGACAGTAATAGCACCGCCGCGGCAGTGGCACGAATGCCTTCACGCGGTAGCGGTACCAACCGGCACGCACCGACTCAGGGAGCTTGTCACAGTCGAACGTGACGAAGAGTGTAGGGGTGGGTCTCGAGGCCCCTCCCTGTTTTCTCATCACACGTTCGACCTTGACCGCCCCATGGTCGGCCAGCTCTAAGGTGATGTCTTCAATGGAGTAGTCAACGAGTTCCCTCGCATAAACTACTCCTTTCACAAAGTTCATGGTAGAGTGCGGCGTCACACTCACCGGGGTGCCATGAAGTGTCCGAAGAGCACTAATCTTGGCCGCCTCGGCGGGATTCGCCGCATTCGCCAGAAGG
This sequence comes from Ceratothoa steindachneri, assembly GCA_963969495.1. NCBI lineage: Eukaryota > Metazoa > Arthropoda > Malacostraca > Isopoda > Cymothoidae > Ceratothoa > Ceratothoa steindachneri. The sequence goes on along the minus strand of OZ018327.1, from coordinate 78,766,005 downwards.
CTCCCGTCCGAGAAACGGGTTACCTTCGGCTCTCTACCAATTGCACTAGCTAATCCTCTCCTCTGATGGATCATGTTGCCCTTGGACAACATGGTGCCATCAGTGGAGCGAATAACGAGGAAGCGTTTGAAGCCAGCGGGCTCGAAAACGCCAGGTAACCTCTGAATCAGGGGCCCCGATGTCATCGAGGCTCCGCCCTGTGCACTCTTGGTAGTAGTCTTCTTTGTCAGGGGCTCCGCAACCTGGGGGCAGAGGGGGCGGATGTGCCGATCTTGGCTTGGTCGCTTGCCAGAGTGGCAGCAGACCCATCCGTCCCCGCAGCCCCCGCGGATGGAGAGGAGCCCCGAGTCTTTTTCTTTTTCGGAGAGGAGGGCGGGGAATGAACCCGCTTTTCACCTCCGCCGGCAGAAGTCCCCAGGCCAGATGGACCAGCCTCAGCCAGGTCCCTCTCCGAAATGGAGAAGGTCCTGGTTGTCGTAGGGGCACCTGTCGGAGGAGATCCCTCCCCTCCTTTTGCCTCGGAGCCCTCAGCCATTTGAGGAGGACCTTGCATAGGGGCGGATTCGGGTTCGGTGCTTAGCGCCGAGCCCGAATTCCCCCCCATGGAAGGCCCTACCGTCTGAGACTGGGTCTCCTCAAGGACCATGTCTATCACAGGAGGGGCCTCCAATTGGCCATCCCCTCCCAGGACATCGCAGGTCCCCTTGGCAGTATTGTCACTAGTCAGGTGGTGTGGGGAGGCACAGGCCTTGACCCCAGCAAGGTTTAAAATTCTTGCCAGCAGGTCTTTTGAGGGAAGCGACCGAAGGGGCCTGGCTTCCCTCTCCCCCCTAAGGGGGTTTGCCCTACCGAGCCGCTTGCACGAGGGGCGGTCGGCAATGGGATGCCTGCTGGCTTTCTTGGCAGTCCCCTTAGAAAGCAAAGGAGGGACTGCCGCTGGAGATAGGGAGGTGCCCGAAAGCACCTCCAGAGAAGGGGGTGAGGGGGAGTCCCCTACACCCGTAGGCGTAGGAGAGGAGTAAGCCTCCTCTCCGGTTAAAGAATTATGGAGGGTCCCTTGCGCAAGCACAAGGGGGGGGACCTCCATTTTCTCGGTGGAGCTGCCCGAGGGCGGCTCCGTCGATTTTCTTGGGGAAGTTGGGGGTTGGGTTTTTTGTTGTTTTTTTTTCATTCATGGGCATGGTGACCCTCTTTTGATTACGGGACGCAATAGCTCATCACCTCTCGCAGTTGCCCGCACTGCGAGAGGTGCTTACAAGCCCGGCAGAGCCAGGCGCCGCCATTCGGGACCACCCCTCCCGCCTGGTGGCCTGGCAGTCCTTCGGCATGGCGGCTCCACCTTGGACACGGCGTAAAAAATATAGGTTGTGAAGAGGAGAGGAAAAGGGATGTGAGGAAGATGTGGGTGGGGATGAAGCAGGTTGTTAAAAAAATCCCATCCCGAACCGGAGCTGAGGGGTTAGGGAACAATGTCCCCTCCCCCCTCAGCCCCGATCCGGGGTGGTTGGCTTGAGAAGAAGGTCAGCATTCTACCCTGTGAAATTAGAGGCTGACCAGAGAAAGTTGTGGGAGAGGTTGTATGAAAAGGCGACGAGGTAGGGGAGAAATCGGGCTATCTGAAGGAAGGAAGAGAGGCTAAGCTGGGGCCGGACGGAGTGCTGGATCCCGTCAGCACGGCGGCCAGGATGGCAAATCGCCGCGCCCCTTACGGGGTACATGTCCAGGAACCCAGCAGAAGATAATCTCGACATCGGCCCGGCTCGCCAAAACCGTGGCGTAACGGATATCGCGAACCAGGGGATGCGGAGATTCCAATGCCCCGAGAGCACTCAGGGCACTTTGTGAGTCGCTATAAATCACAATCCGGTCTCCGAACCGGGCACGTCGCGTAATCTCCCGTACCGAGTGGTGTATTGCCGACAGCTCGGCCGTGAAGACAGAGGCAGCGCCTGGTAGAGCCCAGCTGACTTCAAACAGAGGGGATACGGCGTGGAAGCCGACCCCCTCTTGGGACTTGGAGCCATCCGTATACACTGGCACGGTTTCAGCATGACACGATGTGTGCTCCAAAAAGGTCGAACGCAATACTCCCGGCGCAGTACAAGCTTTGGGAGCAGAGGCGTAGCGCCAAATAGCCAAATGTGGTACCCTCCAGGGTGGCGTCCTGGGCAGAACCAGGGGCGCCACTGGCCCAGGAGCTATATCTACCTCTCGAAGGAGTTTCCTGGCCCTAAACCCAAAGGGCTTAGGGTATGACTGGCGTCTCTCGGCGGCATAGGCACCATCGAGATCAGCTGCGGATGCAGTGAGAGCTGTTTGCGACTGAGGGAGGCGCCGGGCTCGCGCGTACAGGCGAGTGATGTACTGCACGCGGCGCAGAGCGAGTGGCATCTCCCCAGCATCGACCAACAGGCTCTCAATGGGGAAAGTGCGGAAGGCACCAGTCGCAAGGCGAAGGCCGGAGTGGTGGATCGAATCCACCTTCCACAATAAACGCTCGGCTGCGGAGGCATAAAACTCGCATCCGTAGTCGAGCTTCGAACGAACAAAGGATCGATAAAAAAGTAGGGCAGTAGCCCTATCAGCGCCCCAAGCGCTGAACGTCACGGAACGGAGAATGTCCATGGCGCGGGTACAAGAGACCCTAAGGCTGCGAATATGAGCCTCCCAGGTGAGGCGTCGGTCGAATACAAGACCAAGGAAACGGTGCGACTCAACCACATCCAGGCGCCCCCCATTAAGAAACAAATCTGGGTCGGGGTGAAGCTGTGGATGGCGGCAGAAGTGCACCACCTTAGTCTTGGCCAAAGAAAACCGAAACCTGTCCGCTTCGGCATAGCGAGAGATGCGGTTCAATGCCTGTTGGAGTCGACGCTCCAGAGTTGGCATCTGGGCCGCGCCAAAAGAGATCGAAAGGTCGTCCACGTAGAGCGTAGCGAGAACATCTTCCGGCAGCACCAAGGTGATGCCGTTGTTGCTCAGGGCAAAGAATGTGACACTGAGGACACTTCCCTGCGGGACACCCTCTTCCTGCTCCTTTGGGCTGGAGAGGGCTCCCCCCACCCGTACGCGGAATCGACGATCTCGCAAAAATTCAGATATAAACATTGGGAGGCGTCCCCTCGCCCCCATCGTGTGGAGAGTCTCCATGATACCGTATCGCCATGCGGTATCATAGGCCTTCTCCAGATCGAGAAAGACTGTGGCGTAGTGCTGTTTACGAAGGAAAGCCTCGCAGACGGCATTTTCCAGTCGGAGCAGAGCATCCGACGTGGAGTGGAACTTGCGGAAGCCGCACTGTGAGGAAGACAAATGGCCTCCGCTGTCCAGGAAAAAGGCTAGTCTAACATTTACCAATTTCTCCTCCATCAGCTTGCACACGCAAGAGGTTAGAGAAATTGGGCGGAAACCGGTCGGAGTAGAGTGATCTCTCCCCGGTTTGCGAAAGGCGAGCACAGTAGCGATTCGCCAGGAGTCTGGGAGAAGACCTTCCACCCAGATCCTGTTGAACAAATCTAACAGAAAGGCCATGCCTCGCTCACCCAGGTGTCGAAGCATGGCGTACGGGACATCGTCCGGACCATGGGCGGTGTCCGCGCACGAAGCGAGAGCGGAACGCAACTCACTCACAGTAAACTTGTCGTTGAATGGTTCTCCGCCTCTGGAGGTAAAGTCCAGCCGGCGGCCTTCCGCGACATCACGACGTGCATTGAATGCTGGCGGAGCAGCCTCCCGGCTAGAGAATGCGAAAAAAGCGGTCGCTAAGGATTCCGCCACAGACGCGGGGTCGTCCTTAGCCTCGCGGAATGAGAGTCTATCCTGGGCCTGAACGGCCAGGATTTCTTTCTCAAGGAGATATGCAGCACATTGCTTCGAAGAAGCAGGGTGCGGCTCTCCGCAATTGACACACTTGGCCACACACGATTTGGACTTATTGTGTGCGACCTTGGACCAATTTACACAGACTACGGGTGACCCCGACTTTGCACATCTACATGAGCGATTCGTATGGCCGAAGCGGTGACAGTAATAGCACCGACGCAAGAGTGGCAAGAATGCCTTCACGCGGTAGCGGTACCAACCGGCACGCACCGACTCAGGGAGCTTGTCACAGTCGAACGTGACGAAGAGTGTAGGGGTGGGTCTCGAGGCCCCTCCCTGTTTTCTCATCACACGTTCGACCTTGACCGCCCCATGGTCGGCCAGCTCTAGGGTGATGTCCTCAATGGAGTAGTCAACGAGTTCCCTCGCATAAACTACTCCTTTCACAAAGTTCATGGTAGAGTGCGGCGTCACACTCACCGGGGTGCCATGAAGTGTCCGAAGAGCACTTATCTTGGCCGCCTCGGCGGGATTCGCCGCATTCGCCAGAAGGCTCCCGTCCGAGAAACGGGTCACCTTCGGCTAATCCTCTCCTCTGATGGATCATGTTGACCTTGGACAACATGCTGCCATCAGTGGAGCGAATAACGAGGAAACTCTTGAAGCCAGAAGGCTCGAAAACGCCACGTAACCTCTGAATGAGGGGCCCCGATGTCATCGAGGCTCCGCCCACTGCACTCTTGGTCTTAGTCAGGGGCTCTGCACATGGGGGGGGTAGAGGGGCCGGATGTGCCAATCTTGGCTTGGTCGCCTACCAAAGTGGCAGCAGACCTATCCATCCCCGCAGCCCCCGCGGATGGAGAGGAACCCCGAGTCTTCTTTGTTTTTCTTGTCTTTTTATTCTTCTTTTTAGGAGAGGGCGGGGAATGAACCCGCTTCTCACCTCCACCGGCAGAAGCCCAAATGCCAGATGGGCCAGCATCAGCCAGGTCCTTCTCCGAAATGGAGAAGGTCCTGGTAGTCATAGGGGCACCTGTCGGAGGAGATCCCTCCCCTCCTTGTACTGCCTCGGAGCCCTCAGCCGTTTGAGGAGGACCTTGCATAGGGGCGGATTTGGGTTCGGTGCTTGGCACCGAGCCCGGATTCCCCCCCATGGAAGGCCCTACCGTCTGAGGCTGGGGCTCCTCAAGGACCATGTGTGTCACAGGAGGGGCCTCCAGTTGGCCATCCCCTCCCAAGACATCGCAGGTCCCATTGGCAGTATTGTCACTAGTCTTTTGTGGGGAGGCACAGGCCTTAACCCCGGCAAGGTTCAATATCCTTGCCAGCATGTCCTTTGAGGGAAGCGACCGAAGGGGCCTGGCTTCCCTCTCCCCCCTAAGGGGGTTTGCCCTACCGAGCCACTTCGATGGGGAGCAGTTGGCTAAGGGCTGCCTGCTGGCTTTCTTGGCAGTTCCCTTGGAAAGAAAAGAGGGGACTGCCGCTGGAAAAAGGGAGGCACCCAAAAGCACCTCCAGAGAAGGGGGTGAGGGGGAGTCCCCTGCACCCATAGGCGAAGGAGAGGAGTAAGCCTCCTCTCCGGTTAGAGAAATATGGAGGGTCCCCTGCGGAAGCACAGGGGGGGGGGGCCTCCATTTTTTTGCTGGAGCTGCCCGAGGGCAGCTCCCTCGCTGTTTCAGGGGAAATTGAGGGTTGGGGTTTTTTTTGTTGTACATACATGGGCATGGTGACCCTCTTTTTAATACGGGACGCAATCTAACATCACCTCTCGCAGTAGCCTGCACTGCGAGAGGTGCTTACAAGCCCGGCAGAGCCAGGCACCGCCATTTGGGACCACCCCCTCCTGCCTGGTGGCCTGGCAGTCCATTGGCATGGCGGCTCCACCTTAGACACGGCGTAAAACAGATAGAATGTGAAGAGGAGAGGAAAAGGGATGTGCAGAAGGTATGGGCGGGGATGAAGCAGGTTCTTAAAAACCAACCACCCCAGACCGGAGCTCAGGGTTTAGGGAACATTGGCCCCTCTCCCCTCAGCCCCGATCTAGGATGGTTGGCCGAGAAGTTCAGCATCTACCCTGTGAAATTAGAGGCTGACCAGAGAAAGTTGTGGGAGAGGTTGTATGAAAAGAGAGGAAACAAGTGTTTTGAACGATGGAAGAGAGGCTAAGCTGGGGCCGGACGGGGTGCTGAGTCCCGTCAGCACGGCGGCCAGGATGGCAAATCGCCGCTCCCCTTACGGGTTATGGATAGATGAAAATACTTTTAATACTAATAATAGAAGTACAGAGAAAAGGTGTTATTACTTTAGAATTCTAAAATAGGCGAAGAAGGTGGAATGCATAAGGATATAAGATAAAAGGATAGTTGCATCAGCTTTATGTAGCTTACAAACTACTACTAGAAATACAAACATTTAAATGATATAAATGGAACAGTTATTAAGTATATCTATCAGCTGAAGATTGCAATAATAAAAAAAAATCCACTTAGCAAAGCACTAATTCAAATGAAAGTTTTGCGCTTCTTTGCAGCAATCAAAGAGAAAAGAGTTCATAGGGAAACATTTTTTGTGGACAATGTGCAAATGAAAGAAATAACAAAAGAATTCAGAAGCATTTCAAACCATCGAAACTTTAAAACAACAGCAAATGGATATTGGTCTAAACAGCGAGTGAAGTTTGCAAATGTGCAGAGATATTGATAAAGTTTTCTTAAACTTTATCACAAGATACAAAGAAAAAAAACCATTAAAACCAGCTTGCTAAAATATTTTTTTAAATTCATAGACATACTTTGCTTCATTCATTAAAGAAATGAGTAATAAAATATATTTTTATATTCTTTAGTAATATATACATTAACAAGTCATGGCTTTGCCACTCCCCCCTATAGGAAAAGCTTGCACTTCACTCACTACCAGCCCTTCAGCCGCTTTGATCTTTCAAAATGATTGTGATCATCTCTACCCACCTCACCTCCATATTCATCTACCCCTATCGACTCACCTACTAGTCCCCATACCCAATTCATCCTCCCAATCTTCCTTAACCACTTTACCCCTCCCCATTTTCAACAGGGAAAGGGGGGCTCATTCACAAACAAAGCTAAAATAAAGGGGAGGAGGGAGGGAGAGAGGGGAGGGAAAGGATGGGATAGAGGGGGAATGGGGAGGGAGAGGAAGGGATAGAGGGGGAATGGGGGAGGGGATGATCATATACAAACCACTAAAAAATATATCAAAATATTCAAAAAATCACATTCTATAAATATAGGGTAATGGAGGATAAACATAAAAAACTTGAATTTTTGTATTTTATATTTTCATTGGAATTGAATCAATTACTGTATTTACAGATTCAAATAGTATAAATTTGCTTAATACAAATGTTCCCATGAATCCATTATTCATACTAATCAGGGCTTTGTATATTTAAAGCCAGAATGAGAATGGAGACCGTGTAGCAGTATAAATCTCGCATCCACCTGCCCAGCCCCATCCTGTGGCAGTGGTTATAAAACCCTTATACCTTGTGAGGGTGGGTAGGGAGCATGCATTCAACATGATCTCCTGAAGACAAATGGCTATAGGGCAACAGGAAGAGAGTGCTTCTGCAGCTCTTTCTAGTTATCTCAGAGTTCGCAGCAATTCCAATGAAGGGAAAGGAACTCCAGGCCTAGCTTGGAGATGTGGGAGGAGAGCCCTTTTCGATGTACAGACCCTCAGGGAAATGGCAAAAGATTGCTGCCTTCAAGGGCTTACTGGTAGAGATTTGGATGGGCCTATGAGCCTTCTCCTTAAGCCTCAAAGCCTTTGGCAGGTGGGGTTTGTGACTTGAAGTGCATCAATGCCCTTGGTAGGGTAACAAATGCGGCAGTGGCATCGGAACCTGCTGGAGGCCCTCTCAACAGCCCCTTCATGTTTAACTGGGTGAAAACTGAGGTGATCCTAGACCTAAGCTCCACCTTAGAGGTGCACAGGGACTTGTTGGTCACTATCTCAACCATGCCCCACACTATAATAGTCAAGGGGGTTGCAGTCTGGAAGTTAAGAGACCAGATGTCGGAAGTGATGTGGTCAAAGAAAGGAAAGTATCTGATGGCCAAGACTGAGTCCTTCTGCTTGTGTGGCACATGTACAACGACCTTCCAGTGGCCACCTCTGGGAAGAAAAATGAGGGTATAACATGTACCTCACTACTGGCCACCTCAAACACTATGATGTGGACTAGGACTTTGGTCTTCATAACTCTCAGTACATCAATGAGGGACACAGCAAGCCAGCAGAAGTTTTTCAAGTACACCACTTGGTCCTGGCAGAAATTCTTCTCACCTGAGAAGCAAAGCATGAAAAGGCTTGAGAGGATGCTTCAGTTTCTTCACAAGCTTTGCAGCATGTTCCTTCTGCTTGTCCATCTTCTGTGACAGAAGCTGGTCCTTTCTCTTCTTTTATGAGTAGTAGTGGATGTCATCATGCAGTAACAGGGAGATGAGAGACTGAGTGTGGTTTCCAAGCCGCAATACCCTTGTAATCACAGCCTGACTCATCCATCACTTTTCTGATTAACACTCAAGTACTCGGAGATCTTCACATTGGAGTTCCCAGGGTGAATACCAAGCAGCACAACTTGCCTTTTCCAAATTTTTTGAGGAATGAATTCAGCCATGGTAATGATTGCTGCCTTCATAGATGATGCACAACTGACCCTACTATGATAGGAAGAGAGATCCTTCATCCTATTGACAAGATCCACCAACTAGATAATGAAACTAATATAGAGATCAGTAAGACAATTACTGGTGAGCCTGAAGGTACCACTTCAAGTCCACATAAGGAGTATCTGGATACCCATCAGCAGGATTCCTGGGAACAGAGGAGTGTGTGTTATGTTGTGAAGATTGGGGAGGAAAGATGACAAAGTTGTGATTGTTTATCAGTGTGATGACCTGTTTAAGATCTACCTACCCCTGTGGGGGTAAGCACAATGCATTTTCCAATCAGTGGCTGGATCTCTATGCACTATGATGTTTTGTGGCTGCTCTCACTGAGATTTAATTCAGTACCTCATTGTTAGAAATGCTGTATCTTCTATGCTAGTAAGGGCTCTTTGATAAGTATATGTTAGAATTAACAAACTAGGATTGCTTACCATATATTTTCTACTTGTGATAAATTTGTAAAACTAGTGATATTTCAAGTTGAATTAAGGTAAGGTTTCATTGGAGTAAATATTACTTTGTATTGTACAGTAATGTCAGTTGAAGTGTCAACCGTGCATTAATGCATGCAAAAATATGGAATGTGTCACCATACACTCATAAAATAGGTACTATATAATATCAAAATGTGTAATGATACTCACCAACATCTCTTCTACTTAGAGATGGGCCTTTCCTTCCAGAATCACAAAGCTTCCTAAGAAGGTCACTGCTGATGCTTTCCTAGGCCTCACAGACTGTTGCCTCTAACTTCGGTATAGTGGAGATATCCACACTCTGTAGCTGACTTTTATATATAATCCTCCCACATATTCTCAAAGGAGAAATGACTGTGGAATTACCAGGTCAATTCTTAATAAATTTCACATGGCAGTCAAGAAGCCAGTTTGTGATGAGCCAGGCATTGTGGCAAGGGGCACAATCTTTCTAAAAAATGTTGGTAACACTTCTCAAGAGCACTCTCAAGATGGTCATTTAAGATAGTGTAGTAAGCATTACTATCAACTGTTTTGTTCTTGAGAAAAATTACAAGTTCCCCAAGGCCACCATACCCCAGTGAACCCCACACCATTATATATGCAGGGTACTTTACACTGTGGGCAAGGAGCTTCTTGCTGAGGAGGTCAGTACCTTGGCTGCACCAAACTATCTTAGGATTGCTGTCAGTCACCCTAAACCAGGCCCAGGAAACCCTTGGCACGCATGCCAAATGTGGCACACCAACAGCTTCTTACTGGCACACGAAGCCAAATGCTTAACTTAAGAAAACTAAGTAAATGTGTCTCTAACTTCTTTTATATAGCAACCGCATGGTGTACAATCTCTTATAAATTATCTGTTATCATTGATGCAGAAGCACAAGTCTCATTGATGGTAAATAAATAAAAACTCCACAATTTTTCTTTCTCTAGTTTGGATTTGTTCTTTTCCTCTGAAAATCATAAAGATTCAATTCTGTTTAATATAATATGTAATTTTTTAGGTAAAATAACTATCTTTTCCTTGTAATCTTTAAGCATCATACGTGTTTAAGAATGAATAAAAGAATATCTTTAATTTTATGTCCTTTTATTGTGTTTTGGTCAATTATTGGCACATGATAAAATTTTGTATCAAAGATTTGGCCAATTTTGGCACACCCACTTAACAATGTTGCCCACCCCTGCCCTAGACATTGCCTCATCAGTCCACAGCACCTCTCACTGCTGCTATAAGATCCAATGTTTATATTTAGCAGCAAAACTAAGCCGTTTCTGTCATTGCTTTGCCATAATGAGGGGCTTCCTACATGCTGTGATTTTTTTATGAGAATGATTGTCATGGAGACAGCATTGTATGGTATGGAGAGAGGCCTCGTAAGTAGAGGATTATTTGTCTTTATCTGCTTTGCTGTAAAGGTAGGATTTGCTTCCTCTTACTGCTTGATAATGACAAGGGTTCAGGGGAGGGTTAGGGGATGAGCACCTCCCCCATGGGAGTGGGACGGTACCTCCCGGCTGCCTGATGCCTTGTACTCAGCAACCATACACTGCACAGAATGCTGGTTTAAACCAGTTTGCTGAACAATTTCATGAGTGTTTAGACCTAATCTGTGACATTCAATTACTCTTACAATGTTGTCATGGATGGTACAAGGCTTTGACATGCTGCGCATTGAAAAATAAGGTAAAATATAGAAACACACAGGAAAATCAACAAGCCTGAATAAGATCAAACAGTGCAATGCAACCTCCCTAATTAAGAGCTCATCAAGCAGTGAGTTATCGTTTCTCTGTATGCATGAATAGAGGAGAGCACAAAGAAGGCTGCCATGTAATAAATTTCCCCAGGGCAATTTTTTTTTCTTTGTCATGTAAGCACCATACCAAATCCTGCTAGATGAAGCGTCACAGCATTATGTATTGTAGTAGATAGGTTGTTCACCTCCCCTCCCCATCTCTAATCACTTTCTTTTTTTCAGAATGTGTGTGGAGTGCAGGTGCATCATCGTCACTCCGGGTAGGGAACTGGATAGACTTCTATCGTGCCCCCTATTCATCCCTGTCTCTTCCTACAGGCGTATTTTTCAGCAATAGATAGATATTGGAATAAATAAGTAAATTGTGAAAAATAAAAAGAGAAAGAGTTCAGTTGAAGAAAAATAGGCGAGTGTAACCTACATGAAAGTGAGTGCGGTTGAGTGTTAGGTGTAAGGATGTTTGAGTGTAGCAGTGACTCAGTGACGGAAAATGCATTCTCTTTTCCAGCTCTGTGGTGCCAATAATACCAGTCGATTGACATCTGGTTTTTAGAGGCAGCTGAAGTCAGTCTTGACCCTCACTAGCTGTACTCACAATTGAAAGTGACCATCCTGAAGTGTGGGTTCTTGTGAGCCTTCCACTCTCTATGGTCGTTTGGAACCTCACATCACAGTCCCTTGTGAGATGAGCATTTCACAGCAACTGGAGTTTACACATTCCAGTCCAAGTCAGAACTCCACTGAGGAATGCCCCCCTCAACAAAGAAGAGCAGGCCTGCCTTCCTTTAGCCTTCCGTTTCTCTCTTCTTTTTGGGGGGCCAGTTAAAACTATTTTTCCATTCAGGGTGGGCCCAGGATTGTAATATATTTTTATTCTCTCTTGGAATTAGTTGCTCTTGCTGATTGTATTTCCATGTTGGTCAATATATAGATATTTTGTAAGACAGTAAATCTGCTATAATATATATAAATATTTTTTAGATTAGGGGTTGGCCACTGTTGGCATACATTAATTGTTTATACTTGTACTGTTGATGTTTAGTTTTTTTTACTGTTAAGGTGTACACTTTATTTTCCCGCTATTTACTGGGGTTTAGGTAATAAAATAAATTTTAGAGTAGCCCTTCTTTATCCTCTACTCAGGCACTGGGTTGGCCTTGTAGGGGCGATGGGAATTATTGGAACAGGAATCATGATCCCGCCGCCACATATTTTTGGGCGCCCGAATTGGGACTGCCCAGTGGTTTGAGGAAGGAGAGGGGTGACTACTGTTTTTTGTCTCCAATGGAGGAGGAGCAGAGAGGGGTCATAGAGATAGAAATCAGGAGGCTGAATGAGTTATTGCAACAGAAAGACAGAGGAAATGCTCATTGAGAGAGGAGAATGATTGCTTGAAAAGGCAAATGAGAGATGGGAGAGAGGATTAAGGACAGTGAGATGTGAATGGAAGAAAGGGTGATGTGAATGTAGAATGAGAGAATGAGAGAATTAGGGGCAATTAATTGGTGGTGGTGTCACCTCAACTCTACTGGGAACAGAAATGATGGAGACGAAAGGACTTGGGCAAACAACCTCGGGAGACATAGCCTTGAAAGAAGAGGACTCCCAAGACTCGACATCTGGACTGACAGGAAAGGGCTAAACTGAGCAGTATAGACTCTCTGTATTTCAGTTTGAATGAGGGTATGGGTGATAGCAGGAAGGCATTTTTTTTTTTTTAAGAGCTCATCTGACGACTGCCAACTTGGGAATTAGTCGCCATATTAAAACTGGCCTAGTTCTAGGCTACTTTAAAATAAAATTAAAGAGACAAAAAAAACACCCCAAAAATGGGGTAAGGAAGCAAGCTGGTGCGTCGGGGGAAGGTTTCCCTGGCGCAGGAGCGTGCAAACTAAAGGGAAAAAGAAACAAATGCAAAGAACAAAACAAAACAAAAAAACAAACCCTGCTTAAATAATAGGGAGAAGGCCGGGCTCCCCCCAAAAGTCAACAAGTATACCGGTCCACCGGGACAGGTAACGTGCATGAAGATCACCCAGACTGGGACATTCAACAAGAATGTGCCGAACAGTCTGGGGGACGACGCAGTCGTCGCAATAGGGCGCAGGCGAGCGCTCCATTAAATAGCGATGCGTCACACTAGTGTGTCCGAATCGGAGACAACAGAAAGCGACCTGAAGCTGCCGTGGCATTGGGGGATAGGTCCATGGGAACAGTCGTGGTGCAATGGCACGCAACTTTAAGTTCCCTTCGACCGTGTCCCATCTTCTTTGCCAAGCAGTCCGAAGAGCTGCCCGTATTCCTGCCATGTAGTTGGTGTGAGGAAGAGCGAAACACTGGTCCGGTCGCAGAGTCCTCGCGGACTCTTTGGCGCGCTCATTCCCCGCAATTCCTACATGTCCAGGGACCCACCAGAAGATAATCTAGACATCTGCCCAGCTCGCCAAAACTGTGGCTTCACGTAGCGGGAAGGAAGTGAGTGAGAGTAAAAATAAGGCTGAAGTTCATATGAGTATACAGATCTGAGAAGTGCTCAAGTTGAACAAGTTAAGGGTAGAAGGAACAAAAGATGTGAAAGTGTTTTTGAAAGAGTCATGAAGGTACAGGGTTGGCAAAAACCATGTTAAAAAAAAACAATGTTTTTTAGAAAAAAATGTTTTAGGGGTTCTCATAGCAAATTAATTCATTCTAACTAATTTATAGTCATTTTACATGTTTTGCACACATATTGGCTAACTAACACGAGGGGCGGTCAATAAGTTTTGCAATTCGGATATAAGGAAACGAGATATGAGGAAAAGTGTTTTATTATTTTTCAATATAACTACCCTCAACTTCAATGCACTCGCGCCACTTGCCCCTGAGGCTTCGAATTCCTGACTGTTGTTCAATCCAATCCTGGATGGCGAGCTGGACATCTCCATCGTCCCCAAACGGCGTCCACGCAGTGCAGCCTTGAGCTGGCGGAATAAAAAGTAGTCGCTGGGGGCCAGATCTGGACTGTAGTGGGGATGGTTGAGATCCTTGAATCTGCATTTGTGCAGGGCAGCTTGTGCAACTCTGGCCTTGTGCACTTTGACGACATTGAAGTCGATCATGGGGCGTGAGGTTTCTAGGGACCCAACGGGCAGAGACCTTTGTCATAGCCAAATTGTCGTGGATGATGTTGATAACACTTCCATGTGATATTCCAAATTCTCGCTTGATTTTTTCGACCTTCACCCGTCGATTTTTGAGGATCATCCTCACCACAAGGGCCACATTGTCCTCGTTGGTCACGTCTGACGGGCGTCTTGGACGGGGGTCATCTTCAAGGGACTCAAGACCATGGCGGAACTCCCTATTCCAGCGAGCAATGGTTGCATAGGAAGGGTCGGTGTCGGTGTACACTGCAACCATGCATTTATGGATCTCTTTTGCATTCTTGCCTTCCTTGGTCAAAGATTTGATCATTGCGAGGTGCTCAACCTTCTCCATTGTTGAAAAATTTTTGACTGACGATCTGCGATCAGCTACTGTTTCTTAACTAGACGAGGCAGGAGTGTGTAACTGCAGGTCTTGACTTGTCATAACTTGTCCTAACATCCCCACAAACAGCCATCCCACTTCTTATGTTTTGCCCTACCGATTTTCAAAACTTATTGACCGCCCCTCGTATACCTCAAGACTGGTTCTAGATCCCCAAACTGTAAAAATATACAGAATTTTGGAGGTTTAAAAGTTTTAAACAAGTTTAGCTGCTTTTTTTCTGTACCTAACTGTTTCTTAACTTGGAATGTTCCATATAAAATTATCCTATGGATTTGAAAAGAAAATGTATCACAGTTCCGTTAATAACAACACAAATAAAAAATAAGAATGGATAAATTAGCCAGTAAAATCAAACCTAAAAATGTGCATTTGACATATTGTTGACAAATGACCTTTTCATATTATCTGAATCTAAAGACATATTTAAATTGAATATTTTATGAATAAATACAAGTTTAGCTGCTTTTTTTCTGTATCTAATCTGTTTCTTAACTTGGAATGTACTAATCCAAAAGCAGAAAACACCCTCACTACACTTGCACTGGATTCAGAAGCTGTTAAAAAGACCAATATATCCTCTAGATCAGGGGTGGGGAACCTTTGGCACGCATGCCAACAACTTCTACCGACATGCAAAGCCAAATGCTTAACTTAAGAAAACTAAATAAATGTATCTCCAATTTATTTTATATAGCAACCGCATTGTGTACAACCTGTTATAAATTATGTTATCAGTCAGGCAGCAGCAGAAGTCTCATTGATGGTAAATAAATGAAAAGGTCCACAATTTTTCTTTCTCTAGTTTGGATTTGTTGTTTTCTTCTTGAAATGATAAAGATTCAATTCTGCTTAATATAATATGATATGTATATTTTTAGGTAAAATGACTATCTTTTCCTTGTAATTTTTATGCATCATAAAGGGTTGGGAATGAATAAAAAGAACATCTTTAATTTTATATCCTTTCATTGTGTTTTAGTCAAATATTGGCACGTGAGAAAATTTTGTATCAAAGATTTAGCCAATTTTGGCACACCCACTTAAAAAGGTTGCTCACCCCTGCTCTAGATCCTGCTTTTCGACTATATTTTCTAGTGATTTCCACCAAACGCATGGAGTTATTATAGATAGGACAGTTTTCTGAAAGAGATATGACCTATTGAAAGGTGCTGGTTTTCCTTTAAGTTGCATTGGAAGATGGTGATATTCTTCTTCAGCTAGTTTCATAGCTCTGTTGTCTTCATCTTCAGTATGACTGATATCATGGTATCTAGGATTTAATTTTATGGCTAATAATGAGCATCGGTGCTGATTTGATCATACCTCTTGTCTACCTTTGGTAATAAGTTATCAGGAACAAGAATTTCTTTCAGTATTTGTACTAGTTCCTTCCATATTGCCATGGCATCACTGACTTTGCAGCTGTGACTTTGTAACTTATTTAATGGCAGGGAAATTATTTTCAATCTCTTGCATAATTGTTCAGCATTATTTTTTATGTTTATATCTTCCACTTTTTTGATATATCATAATCAAATGTTATTAGTGTAAATGTTTTCATTACCATAATAACATTACCTCTATTTAATGTTTAAGCTTAATAGATATAATAAAATCTTCAAAACATCACAGTTATAATAAAAATCAGAAAAAAACAAACAAACCTCAAACCATGGTTTAAATGTTTTTTTTAAGTGATATAAACCAGCTAACCTTGTGAAGGTATAAATGAAAATAAAGAAGTTTTTGAACACAGTTCTGAATGAAGTGTGTGAGTATGTGACATATAAAAGAAAAGAGAAGATGAGATGGGCAGGTGAGAGATTGTTGTGGGAGGATGTACTTGAGATTGTAGAGGACCGCGAATTTGAAGATTATGGAAGGAAGGAGGCCGCAATTCATGCTGTGCGCAACTCAAGTACAAGTAAGTTGCCCCAGTTACAGTAATACCAGGACGGGCTGATAGAGAACCCATTTGAAGTGATGTCCAAGTTTTGGGAAAATTTATATGGACCACAGAGGGTGTATGTTGGCTGTGGGAGGAATGGCAATAAAAGTAGGAGTGAGAGCAGGAATGGTTGGCATATGAGTCAGAATGGTTGGAGTAGTAGTCATGCAAATGGTAGGAATGGCAGTAGAACCAGAGTAAATGAGCCTACGTGTTTGCAGTGCAAGAAAGTTGGGCACACAAGGGCTGACTGTCACTGATCACTTAGTTGTTGTTTTGGCTGTGGGTTGCTGGGACATATGATAAATCATTGTACCCGTGCCAGAGAGAGAGCATGTTTGGATGTGAGAGCATGGGACATTTGGCACAAGATTGCAGGGAAGGTGGATGAGTGAATATAAGCAGATCTAGAGTGTGTGCTAATTGTGGTCAGATGGGGCATTAGTCCAGGATGTGTACCAGCCCAAGAAATACCTGCAATAAATGTGGAATGGTAGGTCATGCGATGAGATTATGTAGGATTGATGAAAGAAATGTGAATGAAAGGATGAATGAGAACGATGTGAGTAATTGAGATGTTAGAACTCAGGTAAACCAAATGTGAGAGAGGGATTGTCGAGTCATGGAGTGAATTGGGTCAGAAAGTGAATAGGTGTGTGTGCGTGTTATGGTTATTATTATTATATTAGGTGTTTTACCACTGTAGACACCATAGGGTTATTCAACTGTGAGTAGAATTATGTGGCTAAAATTTGGGAAATATAAGAAGCAATCTGGAGTATATAGGGTACAAGAAAATAAGATATATCTATTATAGTGAGACCAGAAGCTTTCAGTAAAGAGGCACAAAAATAAAATTTAAGTCATATTTAAAATCCTAAATTTCTATTAAAAGCATAAATATCTAACTAAATAACAATATAATAGTAATTTGGATAAAAGCAACACATTATAAGTCTCGAAGGAGACCATGTCTGTTAAATATCGATACAGGAAAGGCATGTAGATTACTGTGGTAGGTAGGAGAACCTACCTTTCTGGGAACGGGATGGAGGTCAAGTCTCTTGAGTGCCAATAACAGGGATCTTTTGCACATTACTCTCTGATAGACAAGGTGTAACATGATATTTATGGTTGTGGTGGTTTTTGTAGGCAGAGTAAAGAGACAGGTTTTTTTTTGTTATAATGTGTGTAGTATGAGTCTCCAGTTGTAGGGCAGTCTCAGAAGTCTCACTAGGCTGGGTTTTTGGTGTTTCCAGTCTTGAAGTTGCATACTGTTGTGTTCCAGGCGAGCTTGGGTCTGTGACTGTCTTGGGTTGCTGTTGTTCTTTAGGTGTAATAAAAGTTGTCTTTTGCGATTGTGAAGGCGATCTTGTTTGAGTGTAAGGGTCATCAGACTTACGCACATGGTCTTTTAAGAGCTTTTCTGTTTGTTCTGCTTTCTTCAAAATAGGAGATGCATCCATTTTATTTGCAGGCTGTACTTTTGGAGGAGATCCCCTAGTTTTCACATGAGGAGTAGGTCCTGTTTCATGCTCCACATCCACATCCATGATAGCATCAGACTGCTGATGCCATCTTTGTGGCGTGCATGTGGAAGGAGTATGTGCAGTGGTTGATGTTGTAGGAAGATTAGGTGTGGTCCTTGCTGAGGCAACTGTAATGTTAATTGCAACATTGCTCTCTTGGGCAGGAGCAGAGTATAAAGGCTCATAGAGAGGGTGTTGGTCTAAGATTCTTTGGAGAGCTACAAAATGAAAAATTCGCTCTCTCATCTGTAGGTTCAAGACATCTTTCTCACATTGAAGTAAGTGGAAAATCTATATTTTAATCCCAATTGTTCCAACCTGCTTCCTACACTAATTCAGACATGAGAAATTGAGGGAGAAATGAAATGGATTGTATGTACAGTCCTTTACTTACAAAAAAATATAGGGTAAATATTTACAAGAGATCTCATTACTTATGCACACAAACAAAAAAAATAAGATTGATAAATTTACAATTACAATATATACAAGATCAAAATAACATTCCTATAACCAAACAAAGTTTTATCTAAATGAGGGAATCAGTTAAGCTATCAAAACAAAAATATTTACAAAAGTACTTACAACCAAACAAAAAGAGATAAATGAGCAAACAAAACCAGTATGTAATCCTATAAAAAACGCCTAACACTCTGGATCCAACACAATACAAAAAAAGAAAAGGCTTCACGCGGTACCCCCAAGGGAAAGTCCTGCCGGCTGCCACTTGAGTGTTCACAAATTACAGAGGTCTAACAAGGCTGGTGCCTCCGAGCTTGATATAATTATTACTGCGATCTGGTCATGTATTGAGGCTATATAAAAAAAGTCCTTTCAAATGGGATGTACAATAACTTTAACTAGCATACCTCCACACTACAGTCTCTGCCACTCTTTACAAATTGGGATTATCTTGAAATTTAATAGAGTGGCCTTTTGAAAAAATAATAATCAACAATTTGCTGAGGAAAAAAACATTTTATACAAAAATGAAATCCGGAATTTATATTTTATATAAAAAGAAAAAAAAACAAAAACATTCCCATTCACACACATATTCTTACAGAGGAAGGGAGAGGGTATTGGGAAAAGGGGTGGGAGAATGGCCCTTCACACACACTGACATTCACTCCACCACAAAATTTGTATTTTGAACATTGTCTATCATTACTGTAGTGAGGTCCCTTACAATGGAAACAAGACACCTTACTTGCACATGCATCCTTGCATTGACCTCCACCACTACATTGGGCACACCTGTCTACCTCTTTACGGCAATGATTTGCTACATGGCCAAAGCGCTAAAATTTAGCGTTGGCATTTGTAGCACTGCTGTGGGTGGTAGTGGTACTGGTCCACCTCAACAAATAACCAGCGAGTGATACAAAGTACTGGCGGATAGGAGTGGAGGTTAAAGTGAGGATATAAGTGTCTGTTGGTACTAATTGTCCATCTCATCTCTGTTGTACTCTACAGACATCTGTGACACCTTGGTCCCTCAGATGTTCATGTATTTCCTACTCTGATGAATGTTGTAGTGTAGGGGTGCAAATTACTCCCTTAACAGTGTTATAGTGGCAGGGTGCAGTAACAGTGATTTGCTTTCCTGCTAGAGATTTTAATGATCTGATCTTGGTGGCCTGCACACTAGTTTTGGCCTCCACCAGTAGAGAACTTTTTGTAGCCTTGACAATTTTTAATGTCTGGCCAACTTTAGACTGGATGTCTTGATCAAGTTTAATGTTATTTACATCTGTAGCTAACAATAATCCAGGAAACTGGATGAGGAAGTATTTCTCAAAGTAGGGAGTTGGAGCTGCGACTGCACAACTAAAATCAAAAGTAGCTTGCGGTTGATGCTGTCTGTCTCTGTTATCCCTTGCTATGCCTCACTACTTGAATCAAAGGATTCTCAGCTGTGGACATACCTGGACTATGAGTGGAACACGGTACTCGTATGTAAGGTTCCAGCATTAGAGTGTCATTTGGGAACCTCCTTAAAGCCTTCATTGTCATTTTCATTTATAGTTTCAGCATGGTTGTCTGTATTGTTCTCGTCTGTGGAAAACAAAGGAGTGCATTCAGTTTCAGTGCTTAATTCAGTAGGTTCTGCTGCGATATTCTGCATAGAAGTGTGTAGAGTGATGTTTTTAGGTTTGTCAGCAAGACCAGATGAGCGAGAAGCAACCACCTCATCTGGCTTGTCTGCTGTAGCTACGCTATTAGTAATAGTAGGAGCTGAAGGAGCATCCAAATCAAAATCCTTAAGACAGTCCATGTTAGTCAGAGACTCGGTGCCTGTGCCAGAGAGATCAGTCCAAAAATGAGATTTAGGTTTTTTAAGATTTTCATTGGTGGGCATGGGGACCCTGTTATGAGTGCAGGATGCAAACGCTAATCACCCCCTGCAGTAGCCCACTCTGTAAGGGGTGAATAAAAGGCTGGTTAAGCAGCTGCCACCATTTGAGCCACACCTCCCGCCCAGTGGCCAGGCAGCCCATCAGCATGGCGGCTCCACCTTGGGCTTGGCATAAAATTAATAGGCAACAGAAATGAAGAAAAGGGATGTGAGGAGGATGAAGGTGGGGGAAGAAGCAGGTAGTTAAAACTCAGCCACCCCAAACCCGATCTCAGGAGTGAGGGGACAAGTCCCCTCCCCCCTCAGCCCCGATCTGGGATGGTTGAGCGAGAGAAAGCTGATTGGCATCTACCATGTGAAATTAGAGGCCGGCCAGAGAAAGTGAGGAAGCAGGGTGTCAGAAAGAAGAAGAAGCTAAGCTGGGGTCAGACGGGGCGCTGAGACCTGTTAGCACAGCAGCCAGGAAGGCAAATCACTGCACCCCTTATGGGTGTGTGTGTGTTAAGGTTTAATGTGGAGAATGAGAAGTAAGTGCATTGATTGATAGAGGCTGTAAGGTAAATGTGGTGTACTATGAAGCATTTGTAGGAATGAAAGTGAAGCTGAGGATTGTGGATATCATTTGACTGAATTAAGCGAGCAGGATGTGCCGCTTATTAAGAGCTTTAGAGAGTTTTGATTGCAGGTGTCAGAATGAATTAAGATGAATTTTGTGTAGTAGAAGGTGTGAACAAGTAGTATGACATGTTATTAGGTTATAAGTTTTTGAGAGAAAATGGTATTGTGATTCACCCTGATGTAGAGATGATTAAATGTAAGAAGAATAGAAGTTTGAAGTGACAATGGTATTTGGATCCAGATGGAACTGTAAAAGTGATATCATGGAAGGTATAGAGGTATATGCGATGGAGAGTGTGCCTGTTAAGCGGAATGAAACATTGAGTGTAAGGATTGGATTGAATTCTGATATTAAGATAGGTGAGAGTGATGGGAATATGTATGTTTTGGAAGGCAGTGCTGCGAACTATCAATTGAGGCGAGTTGTGCATACAAGTTTGGCCCGATCTGAGAAGGAAGAGTTTGAGAGGTGTGTGAGTGGGAGACAACATGGGTGTGTTGAATACAGTGGTAAAAATGGGGAATGAGACACATGCGGTGAATGCAGGTGTACTTTCTGTGAGTGTGAATTCGAATGTTTGGAACTATGAAGATTTGATTGAACAAAGTGAAATTGGAAGAAAAGCTAAGTGAATGTGAGAAGCCGAGTTTTCAGGATGTTATGGAATAGGAGAGGTGCCTTGAGTCAAGGGGATGAGGACTTCAACAACACTTGTTTGCCTGAATTAAGAATTGTCTTGAGCAATGACACGTCAATTTACCAAAGGCCTCATCCTTTCCCACTCCCTGTGGCTCAAGAGATTAAGGAACAGTGTGAGAAATTTGAGAGAATTTGTGTAGCTGAGCCGAGTGTGAGTGCTTGGAATAGTCCGATTGTACCTGTATAAAGGCCAGATGGACATTTGTAACTGTGTATTAATCATAGAAGGGTGAATGAATGAACTTTGAGAGACAAGTTTCCTATGAGTGTTGTGTCTAAGTGTATGTACAGTATGTATAGAATGAAAGTGTTTACAAAGATGGATATGGTATGTGGCTACTACCAAATGCCTGTGGCTGAAGAGAGTAGGCCTATTATGGCGTTCTCCACTACAAAGCGCCATTATCAGTTTACAAACCTGAGCTTCGAGTTGGTGAACACCCCGGCACCTTTTCAGCATGCTAGGATTGTGGAGTTGATTGGTTTTCCATGCAAGAATGTGCAAGTGTTTTGGGATGATATTTTGGTGATGAGTGAGAACATGGAAGAACATATGACCCTGGTAAATGATGTTTTGAGAAAGTTGGAAGAGGTTGGTGTGAAAGTGAAGTTGTCTAAATATGTGGTTTGCCAGTGAAGTTGAGTTTTGGGGACAAGGTGAGTGCGGCTAGATTGCATAAATCTGAGAAGTTCATGGAAAAAGTTAGGAATTTTCCTAAGCCTACCATAGGGAGAAAGTTGCATGGATTTCTTGGTTTAGTTGAGTTTGGGATAAAGTCTATAAAATTGTTCAGGTGTGATGAAACTGTGATTAGGTGGAATGACTCAATGAATGCAGCATTCAAGAAGTTGAAAGCCGAAGTTGCAAAAGATGTGAAACTTGCATATCCGGCGTATGGAGCAAATGCGAGAATGCTTGAAGTATATATGGATGCAAGTGGTTATTCAATGGGTGGATGTTTGATGCATGCTCAGGTTGTAGATGGGGTCGAAAGGAAGCGAGTATGTAATTGCATATGTATCCAAGGCATTTAGTGTGGCTGAGCGTGCTATTTGACCATTGAAAGAGAGCTGGCTGCATTATGATTCTGTCTATAGTCATACAGTTTGTAGTGAGAACAGATCACTAGCCACTAGTGTATTTGCAGCATATGAAGTTAGTTGATAGAAGGCTTGCAAGGACGATGGAAGATTTGAGTGATTTTGATTTTGTGGTTGAGTATTTGCCAGGTGAAAGGAATGTGAGTGCTGATTTGATATCACATTTGTCATGTAGTTTGAATGAGAGCAAGACTGTAAGTATAAATCTTGAGTATTTGAGGTGTAGTTGTAGGAACGAAATGTAAAGGTGGAGATGATTCTATGTTCGAAAGTGCATTATATAGTTTATAAGACTTGATGAAAGATGGATTACTTGAGGTGCCAGAAAGTTTGGATGTATTGCGAAAGATGGTTATGGAAGAAGCATGTAAAAGACCAGAGCAATTGGGAATGGAAAATTTGAGTAGGTTAAGGAAAGGGTTGAGAAGTATGTTTACACCAGGAGTGATGAAGTTTCAGGAATGTTAGTGATAGTGAGTAAGTTGTTTAGCGTGAGAGTATATGTGGTAAAGGTGTAGACAGAGAGAATGGATGTGAGTTGCATTTGCAATGTCTGAATGGAGCGCATTATAATTGGTTGATTGAGAAGAAGAATTATGTAAGAGGAGAGATTGATGAAGTTTGCAGGGGGAGATTGTTCGTTAGTGAAGAGGAAAGTTTGGATGCTGCAGAAGTTACAAGGAGTTACAAGGAAAGAGAGTACCCTAGGAGACCTTACGGTCCATTCAAAGAAGGTACCTTTCGACTAGCAATCGAGCGGGCACATGGCTGCTCAATTGTTTTGCGTCCCTAAACGGACACTTTTCAAGACTTTGTCTAGTCTTGACTTGAACTGGTCAACAGATTCACTGTTGACAACTTCCCCTGGAAAAGCGTTCCACTTACCGCAGATACTGTAGGTGAAAAAATTTCCACACAGATTGCGGTTGTAACGCTTCAGTTCAAGTTTGAAGCCGTGATTGCGTGTTCTATTCTCACTCAGTATGAAAATATCCCGGTAGTCAACATTGTCGAACTCTCGAAGTATAAAGTGTTGAATGTGATGTTTGGGCATGGAATTGAAGAGAGAGTGCAAGTTATCTTGAATATGAATGGGATGAGATATTGTGGAATGATTGATACAGGTGCTGATTTCCTTGGTGAATGCAAAAGTGGTGTGTGATGCTGACAGTATAAGTTGGAAAGTGGACTTGGAAGTGGATGTATTATGGCATGGAAGGAAGTGAGTTTGTCTGTAAGCATGGGGAAGTTGATTGACATAATGCATGAATTTGTTGTGTTAAGCCAGAATGAGTTACTGTATTGTTTTCTGTCTGGGATTGATTTTTAGAAAAAAGAAAAAGATTTCGGTAGATGTAGGTAAAGAATGTTTAGTGAAAGATGGTATAGCAGTTGGGAATTTGCAGACTGACCTTGTAGGTTCAACTGTATTTGTGGGAGTAGCAGGTGTCAATTTGAGTGAAGAGCTGCTGACTGCTTAAGATATAGAGAGAATGCAAGAGTCATGCCCGATGGTGCATGAATTGAAATTATAGTGTGATGACCAGTGTTCCTGTGAATGAATAGAGTTACATATTAAGAGAGTTTGGAAGGTTTGTTGGAAAGTTTGTAGTATGCAAGGGTTTAGTGTATTTTGTGCGATGTATAGATGATGAGGATGTATATATTCCAGTGTTTTCTGTATGTGGTACGATTGGAAAGGTGAAGATTGTGCATGATAGGTTTGGACATATGTGTAAGAATAAATTGTGGGAATGTATGAAAGGAAGTGTGTTTAGGCCCTTTTTGAGAAAGATTTGCGTGGATGTAGCAACTACGTTTGAAGTGTGTCAAAAAAGAAAGAATCATAGAGTGTATGCTACCCTGCCAGTATTAAAGTTAAGCGTGAATGAACCTTTTGAAATGGTAGCGATTGATTGTGTATCTTTTTCGAGGACTGTGAGATGGTATGTAGGAATAGTTGTAATGGTGGATCATATTGAGTAAATTTGCAGATGCCACATCTATGATGAATAAAATATCATTGAGTGTTGCTAGAGTAGCAAATGAGAGAATGTTGCCCATGTGTATGTGTAAGCCTGCACGAATGTTGAGTGATAATGGATCTGGGTTTGTGGGGATGTGCTTTTGAGGAGATATTGCGTGAATGGGGGATAGATCATGGCGAACGACGTTGTATGTGCCTAGTGCGAATGGCTTGGCTGAAAGAACGATTAGAACTTTGAGTGAGATGTTGCGATTGATGGTGAAAGATGGGAAAGAATGGGATGAATGTTTGAGAAGAGTACTTTGGGCGTATAATATGATGGTTCATACAGCGACTGGAATGTATTTGATGAACTTTGAAAGAATGATTAAGCCATGTATGGGACTCAGTGAGAGTGATTGTAAATTATGGAGAAAAGGAAATGAAAGGTTTGAGACTTGTTCTGCTGGCGATAAAGTGCTGAAAGAGATTGAGACAAAAGGCAGAATGAATGTGGATAAGTTGAAAGAGAAGTTTGAAGGTCTGTTTGTGGTGAGAAAGGTTGGGTCAAATGGGGTAAGTTATGTGATAGTTCATGAAAAGAGAGGATCAAAGTTTGGATTAACATAGAATATTTGGTGCAACATCCAGTGAATGAGTATCTGTTTGAAAGCATGGAAGACTCTGAAAGGGTGGATGATATAGCTAGTGCTTTAGAGGGAAACCAGTTAGTGTTAGTCGAACATGGAAGGAGGAAGCATAAGAATAAACTGTTGAGAAAGGATGAATGGATGGAACAGTTCAGTGAGAGTGAGGTGGGAGAGTTTTCAGGATTTTTGCAAGGTTGAGATGGATTATATGATAGAACGTATGTATAGTATTTGTAAGTTTCCTTTGAATGAGTCTGAGTCTATGCTAGTGGGTATAAATGGGATAAGTGTACAATTGGAGCAAGAGTCAATGAATGCTATGAAAGAATAGGAAGGCTCGATGGATGAAGTAGAGAAGCTGTTTGAGGATTTGAGTAAGATTGGTCAGGGAGTGTCAGATGTGTGTGTGGATAAAGTACATAGAGAAAGAGACATTGACGGAGATGATAATGAGACTTTGCGACAAACAACTGAGATGGTTGTCGGCCCTGTGACTAGGAGGAGAGGCAAAGTGAAAGAATATGACTGGGTGATGCCAAAAGCATTGTGAATGAGTGAGCTATGTCTGTGAAGATAAGGATTGAGGTATGGTGAGATAACACAAACTTAGGTGGGTGGGATGTAGTAGATAGGTTGTCCACCTCCCCTCCCCTGTCTCTAATCCATTTCTTCTTTTTCAGAATGTGTGTGGAGCAGGGGTGCATCGTCGTCGCTCTGGGTGGGGGACTGGATAGACTTCTATTGTGTCCCCCATTCATCCCTGTCTCTTCTTACAGGCATATTTTTCAGCAATAGATAGATTTCTAAAACTGATTTTGGAATAAATAAATAAAATTGTGAGAAATAAAAAGAGGAAGAGTTCAGTGGAAGAAAAATAGGGAGTGTAACCTGTGTGAAAATGAGTGTGTTAGGTGTAAGGATGTTTGAGTGTGGCAGTGAGTCAGTGACTGAAAATTCCTTCTTTTCCAGCTCTGTGATGCCGATAATACCAGTCAATTGACATCTGGTTTTAGAGGTGGCTGAAGCCAGTCCTGACCCTCACTAGCGGCACTCACGATTGGAAGTGACCATCCTGGTGTCGTTTGGAACCCCACATCCCAGTCCCTTGAGAGCTGGTTGCTGTTGGTGATTGTATTCCCGTTGGTCAATATATAGATATTTTGTAAGACTAAATTCAGTGTTATAACAATTACATCAAAGAATTTGTTTAAAAGGAATAAATTCCTTTTTAATGAATATAAACACCCTAACAAACACACAGACAAATATAGAAATAGAATACAAAATATACTAACCTTCATTAGAGGAGCACTACAAGCAAATATATAAATACCGGTAGGGACGTGAAAGGGTAAAAATAAAGGGAATAAGAAAAGACAGTTTAGGAGAAAGGATAGTTGTAGATAGTAAAGGCAAGTTCAAGTACTCATGATACCACTTATTACATTAATTAGATCAATTTTAGACTTTGTAATACACCAGTATGGTAACACATAGGAGCACAAGTTACATACAACCTTTTCTTTATGCGTCTAAGATTCATCTGCGCCGTATTGCCCCCTATCCCAACTATACATTACTGTCAAAAGTTCTCTAGAAAATTATCCCACAATTTTGATATATTAATATTAGTTCCCTCTATATTACATCCCTCTCCCCTTACTTGAAATCCTCCCCCCCAACCGTTAATTCCCCCTTATTAGACTAACTATAGATTAAGTCGACAACAACAGGTTTAGACACCTGTGTTGACCTGCGAATCCAGCTGAATAGGAGCTGCCTCTCTAACTACTTGGGGTGATGCAGACTTAGGAGAAGACTTAATTGGGGTCACAGTACTAGCATAATTAGGCAGAGGTTGTCTAGGAACAACCTGATTTTGGTGGCATCTTGACACTACCATCCTGCAACTGGCGATTTGGGTGGCATCTTGACACTACCATCCTGCAACTGGCGATTTTGGTGGCATCTTGACACTACCATCCTGCAACTGGCATCTATATGAGAGAGGTCTAGTCTGAGATTGGACTTTAGCAGGAACCCATCTGGGACCTGTAGTAACATAATTACAAATTAAAATAGGAGCATCATGAAGGGTTAAGGATCAAGTATGTGAGGAGCGATTTTCCTGAGAGCGCTGTTTATCAGCAACCTGGGAAGCAATGGACTCGCCTGGCCATACTAAATCCAAGCATGAACGTAGCTTCCTGCCAAACATAAGTTCAGTGGTAGAATAGGGTATACACCTGTAGTTAAAGAGAAACTTATCTATAGTGTGGACAACAGGATCTGTCGAGGTGTGCAGAGCTCTCTTAAATGTCTGCACCATCTTCTCCACAGGGCTGTTAGTAGAGGGTTTATAGACAGCTGTAGTGATGTGGTGAATGCCACAGTTTACCACAAAATCCCTAAATTCATGAGACATAAAACAGGGACTGTTGTTGGACACAATTGAGATGGGAAGACCATGAATAGAAAAGGACTATCTAAGACACTTTATGGTCACCTGAGCTGTTGTACCTTTAATGCAGTAGATGTCAACCCACTTAGAATGTGCATCAACAATAATTAGAAAATAGTTACCATCCACAGGACCTGCATAATCCACATGCAGTCTGTGCCAGGGAGAACTAGGCCATTCCCAAGGATATAACTCAGCTTATGGAGGATTAGCACGATGTGCTAAGCAGTTAAAACAGGACAGAGTAAGATTCTCCAGATCCTTATAAAGACCTGGCCACCTCCTTCATGCGGGATGACCCTGTGTGGCCCGCATGCATAGGACACAGCCACTTTGGATGGACACTTCATCCCTCCTCCGCACATAAGCTTGCAAGTCAGGGTAGCCAAGACTAGTGGTAGACCACCCTTGCTCACAATACTTAAAAACTCTAGAAAGAGTTGGGTCTGTCCTGGTGAAAATTCTGATATCATCACTCATTACTGGACTTGAATCTAAGAAATTGATCAAACATGTCTAGTCTGCTGGGATAGGAGTAGAGTCATTAGGGATTAACAGAAGTAGTCTACTCGGAGCATCTGTTGTACCAAGGAGTTGACCAGAGCGATGCTTAAGAATAAAGTGGTATGCTTGTAAAAGAAGCATCCAACGTTGGATATGACCAGAAGCTAGTGGAGGAATAGGCTTTGTAGGTGTGAACAACCCTAGGAGGGGTTTGTGGTCAGTCACCAGGGTCAATTGTTTCTGGCCCCACAAATAGTAATGGAATTTGCATAAGGCAAAGAAAATACCCAGTGCTTCCTTCTCGAGCTGAGAATAGTTCTTCTCAGCTGATAAGAGTGAATGAGAAGCAAAGAAGAAATGGCATTCTACACCATGGCATACCACTGCTCCAATGCCATAGGCACTGCTATCTGCCACAAGTGCAATACGTTTAGTGGGATCAAAATGAACAAGAAGAGTAGGATTTAGCAGTAGTTTCTTAAGACAATATGAATGCATTTTCCTGTTCCTTACCCCAAAACCATTTTTGGTTAGCTTTTAGAAGATTATTTAGAGGATGTAAAATAGAAGCTGCCTTAGGAAGAAACCAACAATAGAAATTTATTAGACCTAAGTAAGCCCAAATCTGAGACCCAGTTGTTGGTCTAGGTGCATCCTGGATAGCCTTGATCTTCTCATTTGTAAGATGAAGATCATCTTTATCCAAGAGAAAACCCAGATATTCAACTTGGTTGACACCAATTGAGCATTTCTCCAGCCTCAACTTGAGACCAGCAGCTTGGAGAGTAGAGAGCACCTTTTTAAGTCTTGTATTATGTTCCTCAGTGGTGGATCCTGAAATTAGGCATCATCAAGATAGCAGGATACTCCTGTGATATCCTTCAACAATTGTTCCAAGCACCTCTGAAAAATTCCTGTTGCTGATGAGATACCAAAACAGAGTCTGTTGTAGGTAAACAAACCTGTGAGTATTTATAACTGTATAGGGTTTAGACTCATCTAGCACCAGCTGCGCATAGGTCTGGGACATATCAAGCTTGGTAAAAATAGAACTACCTGATAGTTTACTAAATAGGTCTTCCAGCTTAGGAATTGGGTAGGTATGCATTCTAGCAGCATAATTGACCGTGAGTTTAGTCCTTACAAATTCTAACAGAGTTGTCAGGCTTCAACACAGGAACTGTAGTGGCAGCCCAAGGTGAAGAAGCTACTGGAGAAATTATGTTCTCATTCATTAGGCACTCTAGTTCTGTGTCAACTTTGTCACTTAGTGTATAGGGTACTGTTCTGGCCTTACAAAACTTAGGTGGTACAGTGTGATCAACATCAATAGAGATAGTTCTGTCTTTCAGACAACCAAGACTAGTAATCCCTTGCCAGTAGAGAAGGTCATTGGTAACTACCAATATGACATTAAGGCGGAGATTAATGCTTGAAGGCAGGGCAAGCAATGACAAAGATTTCACCAGAAACTTTCAACAGGGAACCTCCACACACTTTATGACTCACCGCAGAATCCCTAAGTTTAGGATGAGAACCCACAGATGGCCAGTCTCACAAAAGTCTGGCAAGAAATTAGAGACCTTGCTGCCCCCTGTATCTACTTCCATCTCCAAGATGGTGTCACTTAATTTCACGTTCATCATTAGCGTCAACTGGGGTGAATTGTTCCCCCCTGGTGGCCAGGGTAAATTGATCCATACCAAAGAGAACCAATAAAATGAATGGAATAAGTTAATACAAGTACATGGCTTGGAAGCACAATTCAATAGCTACACAACAACAGTAAAATTTTTGTTCTATTGCAAAAACTTTTTTTCTCTACAAAGTCACAAATAAAAGGTGCATTTTGGAATGTAAAAAAAAATTTGTTTATGAAAACAGCTCTTTTTTACTTTCTCTTAAAACAACTTAAATAATAACACAACTGCATAAAAATAACATGATATATAGAAAAAATCTTGATCTTTTGAGTGAAACCATCCAGAAATAAAAATGTTTGCTCATTCTCAGGTGAGCTGCAAATAAAAATGGCTCTATTCACCCCAGAGTATTTTGCTACTCTGGGGTGAATTGAGCCATGCTATTTTTTTGTTATATGCACATATTGGTTTGCTTTTGATAGGTACTTTTTTACAAGTTTTCACGTCTGATATTGCTACCTGTGTCAAGAAATCAAAATGCCTCATAAATACCAGCACATAAAATCAAAGGATGAGGAGCTTGATGACAAATAAGGAGAGCGATTGATGTGATTAAAAAGGACCAAATAAGTGTAAGAACAGTGGCAAAAATGTATGGGGTAAATAGAATGACTCTTAACAAGATTACTCCAAAAAGAAAAGCCAGTGAAGAACATTGGTGGCCAACTATCCCTCCCAAAGAAGGCAGAGGTTGAACTCGACAGTGCCTTAAATTCAAATCAAAGTGGGGGTTTGGGAACACAACTAGTGAATTAAAACTTTTGGTCAAGTTATTTGTGGATAAGAATATTGTTGAGGACAATGCCACAGGTGAATACCTAAGAAAATATTGCAAACTCAACAATAATATGCCAGGTGATGATTGGTGTACGTCCTTTATGCGATGATACAGACTGTCATATAAGATGCCTTTGACATTAGAAAAGTGAAGGAAAAGTGCTGCCAGTGATCCTGAAATAATTTATGAATACTTTGAAAACTTAAAGGGTGAAATGACAAGCCTACAGATCTTAAATCGCCCAGAATGTGTGTGGAACATTGATGAGACCTGTTTATTCATAGACCCATCAAAAACAAAGGTCATTGCACCAGTGGGAGAAAAGACATCTTGTGTCACCTCCATATCAGGAAGGGAAAACATTAAACAGTTATGGTAGGGATTAGTGCCTCTGGAGAAAAGCGCCTGCTTTCATTCTGTCTAAAGGTAAGAAATTCTGGACCTCCTGGAAGGGCACAAACCCTTATCCCAGAACCCAGTATGCCTTTTCAGACTCAGGTTGTATGGTGGCTGATGTTTTTCTCACATGGTTTGAGTACTTTTGCAACCATGTAAAGCAATGACCATTGCTTTAGTATATGATGGTCATTCAACAGACCCAACATCATGTGATAAAGAAAGCAAGAGAAGAAAACATTACCATCATCAAACTTCCACCACACACCACTGATATTTTACAGCCTTTGGATGTGTGTTGTTTCAAGCCCCTAAAGTCTAAATGGGATGCAGCAATTGCAAAATGGCAAGCAGCAAACTATGCAAGAAGAATTACTAAGGCTGAATTTGTAGATCTGGTGGTGAAGGTGTGGGACCAATGTTTCGGTGTCCCTATAGTAAAAAATTCTTTCAAGAAAACAGGTATGTATCCTACCAACAAGGATGCATACCCAGTGGAAAAGTTCAATCCAGATTTGGGCACAAGTGTTAATCAACTTAAGAGAACTTGTATAGAAACCTGCGACTCCTCAAAAGGAACATCACACAAGAGAAGACCTATCACCATCCACCTCCTTTGAACAAATTATGGCTGATATCTTCAGGAAGCCTTCCACCTTAAAACCACAGCAGAAATCATGCACAGAAGCTTGATGTTCACACCTGTGTCATAACACAAAGATTTTCTGGAACTTGTAGAGAGACAAGAAAAGAAAATGCAACCCTTGAAAAGAAAAGAAAATCTGAATCAAGGAAAGCTGCAAGAGAAGAAAGAGGTGCTGACAAGTACTCCATTTCCAACTTCATCTGATGAGGAAGGCATTGATGATGATTTGCCTACCTACCTTCAGCGAATCAGACATAGAATTAGATGAATTAGAACCAAATGAGGAAGAAAAGGGAGTTGTTACATTCAATGCACAAAAATAACTAGCTGAAGTTGCTTCTATGGAAGCTTTTATATATCAGTGTAAATATTTTGCTAGTATAAAAGCTAAATTTAAGTTATGTGCTAAGATGAGTAAAAAACATTAAAATACACCATAAAAAAAAAATCAAGAAGCTCAAAAGAAGAAAACTGAAATAGATCAATTCACCCCAGAATGGTGGCTAAATTCACCCTGGACTATAGTTTTAATCAGAATTCGTTGTTGTTGTTTTTCTTTACAGGATCTGCAGCACCATGCAAAGAATCTACCCACCAAATTTGGTTGGATTTTACAAATTAGTATAGGAAATATAATGAAAGATTAAAAAACTGGCTTATATTCACCCTAGCCAATGCTATGGGCTTATTTTTATTATTAGACATAGAAAAGAACATAATCATAGCTTCCATCATTAGAATTACTAGAAGGATTAGCAAAATTAGTATTAGCACTAAAGGACATGTTCAAATTAGTGTTAGGCCTTTTAGCCAGGAAACACATTTTCCTTAAATGCCCCTTTTTCTTATACAAGAAACATTCCACATACTTATAGGGACAGTAACCAGGAGTAACAAGGAAAGGAAGTACCCTAGGAGACCTTACGGTCCATTCAAAGAGGGTACCTTTGGAGTAGCAATCAAGCAAGCAAATCACTGCTCAATTGTTTTGCGTCCCTAAATGGCCACTTTTCAAGACTTTGTCTAGTCTTGACTTGAACTGGTCAACAGATTCACTGTTGACAACTTCCACTGGAAGTGCGTTCCACTTACCGCAGATACTGTAAGTGAAAAAATTTCCACACAGATTGCGGTTGTAACGCTTCAGTTCAAGTTTGAAGCCGTGATTGCGCGTTCTGTTCTCACTCAGTGTGAAAATATCCCGGTAGTCAACATTGTCGAACCCTCGAAGTATTTCAAAAACTTTGATGAGCTGACCACGCAGTCTATGGGTTTCCAGTGAGAACAGATCTAATTCCCTTAGTCTATCTTCATAACTTTTATATCAGATAGAGGGAATCAGTTTGGTTGCCCTGGCTTGTATGCGTTCCAACCTTGCAATATCCTTTTGAAACGAAGGACTCCAAAATTGTATGGCATACTCCAGGTGCGGCCGAACGAGGAAGTTGTACAGACAAAGTACTATCTCCTTGTTACGGTATCCAAACTGGCGCTTTATGTAGCCTAACATCCTTTGGGCTTTCTTCTCTGCCTCAATGCACTGTTTCGAGAACTTGAGGTCGCTAGTGATAGTTACACCCAAGTCCTTCTCAGTGTCACTCAATTCAAGAGCAGTGCCCTTAAGGATATACTGAGATTGTGGGTTTCTGTGGCTGTTATGCATCAATTTGCATTTGTTCACGTTAGAAGGCATTTGCCACGTGTCCGACCACTTCCCAATCTTCCCAAGATCTTCCTGCAGGCGGGCAGTATTTCCATCCTTTGCAACGTTCATACCAAGCTTGGTATCGTCGGCAAATTTGGAAATCTTCGCAACCATGTCACCGTCCATGTCGTTGACATAGATGATGAATAGTAGTGGTCCCATTGAAGAACCTTGAGGCAACCCGCTAGTAACGGGCACCCACTCAGAAGCCTGTCCATTCACCACCACCCGCTGCCGTCTGCCACTTAACCAGTTCTCGATCCAGCCGGCTACTTTTCCGTCTATGCCCAGCGCTCCCACTTTCCGGAGAAGGCGACAGTGTGGTACCTTATCAAAGGCTTTCTGAAAGTCTAAGTAGACCACATCCACCGCCTTGTCCCGATCGTGCTCACTGAACACGAAGTGGAAGAATTCCACAAGGTTCGTCAGGCATGACCGTTGCCTTCGGAAGCCGTGCTGGGAACTCCTCAGTAGCAGCTTTGACTCTAAATACGACGTCATTTTGTCCACCATCATGCTTTCCATGAGTTTACCGACTATCAAAGTCAGACTGATAGGTCGGTAGTTTGACGGCTGGCTTCAGTCTCCTTTCTTGAAGATACGAGTCACCTCCGCTTCACGCCAGTTTCTAGGAACGCATTCAGTCCGGATTGACATGTTGAAGATTGCGCTCAGGTGTCGTGACACTTGATCGCACACTTCTTTCAACACTTTAGGTAGAAACCCATCCGGGCCAGGTGACTTGTTCGTCATTAGGTCACTGATCTTCTTTTTTATTTTTCCTTCGATGAAGTTCATATCCTCCAGCTTTTCTCTCCCGAGTAGGAATCCATTGGCTGGGGGATGGGACCACACTCTTCAGTAAACACTGAAGCAAAGTAGTCATTGAGGAGGTTAGCATTTTCTGCATCTAAGTGCTTTAATGCCCCCTCCTCATTTCTCAAAGGGCCAATCGTTCGACGGAATGGTTTACGGCTGTTCACATATCCAAAAAACTCCTTGGGATTCTCTTTGAAGAGTCTCGCCACCCGGAGTTCTCAGACCACTTAGCCGCCCTTATGCTGGACTTCACTCTCCTGGCTAGCCTCCGGTATTCGTCAAAGTCGCCCAAGGTCTTTGATTGCCGGTACACAGATCTCTTCTCCCTAAGCAGTTGGCCGATTTCTCGATTAAACCACTTTGGTTGAACAGAAGACCGACGGGGACATTTCAGAGGGATGAAACATGATTGAAGACTCATGAATGTGGTTTTGAAACTGTTCCACGAGTCTTCAACAACATCGCACACTTCTAGCCTCGCGTCAGTCAGTCCAGCACGAAGACCTACAAAGTCTGCTCTTTTCAAATCGAGTTTCCTCGATTTACTAGTTGCAGGCCCTGCCTTCGGGACTTTGACTACAAATCTAATTAGTCGGTGGTCACTGCCACCGACCTCTTCGCCAACAGAGAGGTCCTCAACCATGTCATCCTCAGAGGTAAAAACCAAGTCGAGGATATTGTCTCCTCTCGTTGGCTCTCTCACCCATTGAGTGAGGAACTCGTTGTTCGCGAACTCCAGGAGTAGTGCGTTCTCGCCACAGGGTTCTCTGGTTTCCCAGTCAACTTGTGTGTTGAAATCCCCCATGACGATACACACTCTGTCTTCGACAAGTTCTCCTAGTAGCTGGTACAGATCTCTGTCCTTTTCAACGAGTTGGGCAGGAGGTCTATAAAGCACCAGGGTCCTGTATTTGGCAGGACCTATCTCCAGGTCAACACCTAGTAGTTCATGGTCGGATACGATGTTGCAATCCATCGAGTTGAGATTATCCTTGACATACAACATCACACCGCCACCCTCTCTGTCTGGCCTATCTTTCAGGAAGAGCTGGTAACCGGGAATCGTGAATTCACCTTCAAAATCTCGGCTTGAGGTTTTTATCCACGACTCCGTTAAGGCCACCATCTCAGGTTCCTCTGTTACTATGAGGCCACGGAGCTCAAGAAACTTATTCCTGATTGACCTCGCATTGAACAGAAGAACTTTGAGGGAGTCCCCTAGTGTAGGACTCCCTACGCTCTTCCATCTCCTGGCTTCTCTCTTTTTGTGATCACACCTTTTTTGACGACCTCCGAGAAGGTCGTTCCAGGAGTGACACAGGCATGCTGGTGCACGTCCGCTTTCGCTCTGTTTCGAACGCTCCTTTGGATGCGTTCCACGACATCTTGAATTAGGTTGGCGAGAAAAGCCTTCCTTTTAAAAGAGAGATGTACCCCGTCCCTTTGGTAGAGGTCGTCTCTACCGATAAAGGTACGATAGGGGTCCACGAAGAAGACTCCTTCTGCCGTGCAGAGATCCGCCAACCTTCTGTTCACTGCGACGTTTCTTTTGTGAGCGGTTCGGGATGGACCTCTTCTCGGAAGCATCCCAACCACCACACGTTTGCGGGTTTTAAGCCCTATGTCATCCACGGCTCCCATCACCGTTTGGATGGTCTTATGACTGAGGTCAACCTTACCCCCTCTGAGGTAGAGGTTGTTGCCGCTCGCCATCAGAGCAACAACTGAGTTCTCAGAAATCTTAGCTTTCTCTGCCTCTACTCTGATGTTGTGGTTACCCCGTCCTGACAGGCAGCTTACCTTCACGCTAGCAGGGCTGCAGATCCCGTGTTTGCGAGGCACCAATGAGGGTGACCTTCGGACACTTGGTCTCTGAAGACGGGGTCTTCCTTTGTGAAAGAGGCCTCCCCTTTTCCTCTTTACTCTCCACATTCTTATCTTTCTTTTACTTCTTGTTTATCTGTTTTTCTTCTATTTTTGGTTCTACTTTTGTTTCAACTTTATTCTTTTTCTTTTTTGTCTTCGTTTCTCCTTTCTTCTTTTTCTCTTGCCTCAGCTAGCTTAGCCTCAGATGATGCTGGAATGTCCGCTTGGGTACCAGGGGATTCCGACACATCAGTGGGCGGTGCCTCTTCTAGGCATCGAATATGAGCTGCGTTAAGGGCTTCGAGTTTCTCCAACTTTCTTTCAAGGATTTTAGCTCTCTCCTCTGA
Organism: Ceratothoa steindachneri; assembly: GCA_963969495.1. Classification (NCBI taxonomy): domain Eukaryota; kingdom Metazoa; phylum Arthropoda; class Malacostraca; order Isopoda; family Cymothoidae; genus Ceratothoa; species Ceratothoa steindachneri. The sequence continues at coordinate 78,729,602 of OZ018327.1, read as the reverse complement.
GGCTCTATAGAGGTCTTTTAATTTATCCACCTCTCGCGTCAATATGCAAGTAGTGCAGATACTTTCAGGGCTGCATTTTGAGTAGCAGCCCTCCGGAAAGTTAACGCACCACTTTTTTAACTGTCATTACACCAGTGTTTCTGGCCACAGCCACTGCAAGTAGTTTTAAGTTTAGACTTGGAACTACCTCACACATTTGACTTAGATTTAGATTTTGAGTTAGGCTTATATTTAGATACAAAATTAGGATGATTAGTATTACTAGAAGGCTTAGAATTTACTTTATGCACTTGCTGGAGTCCCATTGGCTGAACATCTCTATGATCAGCTTCCCTAGCTGTAGCAATCTCTAATGCACATTGAAATGTTATGTCAGATTCAGCTAGAAGCATGTGCTGAGTAGTCACTAAGGAGGCCCATTACAAATCTATCTCTGAGCATATCAGAGAACTGATCACCGAACTGAAAAGAGTAGGCTAAAGCTTTAATCCCAGCTACAAAATCTGCAAGTCTCTCCTTGTTTCTGTTGCAGAGAATAGAAAAGATACCTATCATAGATGAGAATTACTTTTGGCTTGAAATGATCATTTAGTTTTCATCAAAGTATCAAAAGTAGCAGTAGCAGGGTCATCTGGGCAGAGTAAGACTTTAGCTAATACATAAATTTTAGCACCCGCCAGAGTTAAAAATGTGGCCACCTTCTTATTGTCGGATTCACTATTGGCAAGAAAAATAGTTTGATATGGCTAACATAGGTTTCAAAATCTTCCACTGTATCATCAAATGGTCCAATACTACCTATTTGTGCCATGATTTGAAGCAAAAAACCTAGTCTAGTTAGATATTTACTTCCTCCCCTCCTAAACTTGAAAATAGGTATTTAGACATTTAATAGAAAAAAATATTTAACTAGCACATTCCAATACTGTGTGTGATTGCAATAGAGATCAAAACATTAGGTTCAATGACCTCGTTGCCAGTGTTAAAACGTTGTAATTACATAATAAAGAATTTGTTTAAAAGGAATAAAATCCTTTTTAATGAATATAAACATGCACACAAATATAGAATACAAAATATACTAACCTTCGTTAGAGGAGCACTATGCGCAAATATATAAATACTAGTAGGTACATGAAAGAGTAAATATAGAGGGAATAAGAAAAGAAAGTTTAGGAGAAAGGATAGTTGATGATAGTAAAGGCAAGTTAAAGTACTCAAGATACCACTTATTACATTAATTAGATCATTTTTAGACTGTAATACACCAGTATGGTAACACATAGGAGCACAAGTTACATATAGTGGTATCTCATGATCTGAATGCTTTCCAATTTTAACACATTTAGCGAACAAATTTTGTCCCCCAACTCAAACAAACGGCTGCAGAAGAAGCCACTCGGTCAGTCACACCTGTGCTCCCCTGAATACCGCTCTTTGTTCTTCTTGATATTTTTCACATATTTTCTTGAAATTAACCCTCATTATGGCTCCCAAGAAAGTGATAGTACAAGTGTGGTAGGAATCTTATGTGTTTTAGTGTGGAACTGAAGAAGGAAATAATACAAAAACATGAGAGTGGAGTTGTTTCTGATCTGGCCTTAAAGTACGGAATGGCTAAGTCTATGATCTGTACATTTCTAAAGCATAAAGAGACAATAAAGGCTGCTGATGTGGCTAAGGAGTGTTTGGTATATCAAATAAAAGGCCTCAAATTTTGGAAAAGGTTGAACAATTACTGTTAGTTTGGATAAATAAATGCAACTAAAAGGAGAGAGTGTTAGTGAGGCCATATGTGGAAAGGCTAAGCAGTTGCACAGTGATTTAATAGCTAAAACACCCAGTTCAAGTGATGCTGACACTGAAGAATTCAAAGCAAGCAGAGGTTGGTTCGAGAAGTTTCGCAAACAAAGTGGTATTCATAGTACTATAAGGCATGGTGAGGCTGCCAGTTTCAACAAAGAAGGTGCTGATAAGTTTGTGGGTGAATTTGCAGCTTATGTAAAAAATGAAGGTTTCATCATAAAGCATGTTTTTAACTGTGATGAGAATGGATTGTTCTGGAAAAAAAGCCCAAAAGAACTTAAATAACTCAAGAGGAGAAGGCACTCTCCGGACACAAGCCAATGAAGGAGAGGTTTACTCTTTTATTGTGTGCTAATGCAAGTGAGGACTGTAGAATAAAACCACTTCTTTTCTACCATTCAGAAAATCCACAAGGCTTCAAGAGGAATAATGTGCATAAGGCTAAACTACCAGTAATAGGGCGGTACAATACCAAGGCTTGGGTGGCTAGAATTTTTTTGGTTGAATGGTTGAGAGAAGTGTTTGCACCAGAAGCGAAAAAATATCTTGAGGAGAATAATTTGCCCCTTAGGTGTCATCTTGTTATGGATAATGCACCTGCACATCCTCCAGGTTTGGAAGATGACCTAGACATTAATTATGAGTTCATCAAAGTCAAATTTTTCCTTGCCATCCAAGCAGTCATCATCCTTTTTCCCCCTGCCACCCTCCACCTGTGCCAGTAACTACTATCATCCACATAAGTTAAAATGCATTTACATGTGTTGACAATATCTTGTTGACAACATTTGATCTGGACACAGGGCACAACATAAACCCATAAAAATGTAAAAAAATATGAGGATTTTGGGGCCTGTAACAGATTAATTTTTTTTACATTAATTTCAATGGGATAAATTGCTTCCTAATTTGAACATTCTCAATTCAAACAAACCAATTAAGCTTGAATTACAAGGTACCACTGTACAACCTTCTAGCTTCGTGTCTAGGCTTCATCTGATGCCCTATTACCCAGTATCCCAACTGCCAGAAGTTCTCTAGAAAATTTATCCATAATTTTGATATATTAATATTAGTTCCCACACATCCAGATTAATATATATAAATATTTTTAGATTAGGGGTTGGCTACTATTGGCATATATTAATTGTTTATACTTATATTATTGACCTTTAGTTTTTTTTACTGGTTAAGGTGTGCACTTTATTTTCCTGCTATTAACTGGGATTTAATAAAATTAATTTTAGAATAGCTCTTCATTATCCTCTCCTCAGACATCGGGTTGGCCTTGTTAGGGCAGTGGGAATTATTCAAACAGGAATCACAATCCCACCGCCACAGTGTGACACTTCAATTCACAGGTACTGTACACTTCAAACTTTTTATTATGGATAGTAAGTTGAAAGCATTAATAGTCATTCCATGCCAGATTTTAGAAATCAGCCCAACCTCACCATCTCAGATTATGATTAAATTTGAAATAGAATTTGTCTGGGGCCCAAATGAAACCATGCAAAATTTTAGCTCAATGTTACTATGTTCAAAATGCCCCCCCCCCTCTTTGAGACACCCCCAACAGAGCCATCACTGTTACCAAAATGCATGTTTTGCTGCACTCCTTGCAGTCACAATTGGCCTGAGAGGCCCCGTCCCTAAAAGACCAGTCTAATACAATTTTTACATAGATTTCAGAAATTGGGTCAATTTGATTACAAACTTCATACATTTCTTGAAACTGGGCTAAAAATGGGGGAAAATTCTCATTGTCACCCAATGCACCAAGCTTTTTATAGCTTGGAAACTTTAAGTCTACAATTGCTGTTTTTTGCAGTTTGATTTAGAGTAATTATATACAGAGTACTAGGTTAAAAGCACAAGTTTCTCAGTTTATTCCTGTCTGAGCTTTAGGTGCTAAAGGAAAGTGAAAAGTGCCCCCCCCCCCAACCCAGCCATGTTTGAACCTATGGATGACCATGATGACAGTTAAATATCGTCCTTTGATGAATTCCGCTGGAAAGAGCAAAGTAAAATATATTAGTGAGCAAAATATCATCATGGTGATCCCCGCCCCCATTTTCTCAAAAGACTGCAGCTTTAAATACAGCAATATTTTTAAAGGATATGTGTTAAAAAAAATCACTTTTGGAAAGCCACCATGTTTTATCTAATGCACTATAACTATAGCAGCTGTTAGCCAAACTTGTTTGAACAAAAATACTCTAGATTTTGAAGATAAAGCCACTTTGGGTGTAAATTGCATGCTTTCTGAGATATGAGTGCTTGTAGTGCCCAAATGCAAGGTGGAGTAGACCCAACAAGGAACCTGACAAATGAGCACCTTGTTGGCCCTATGAAATTTGGAAATTGGGCACACAAATCAAACACTCAAATAATATGCCATGTTGTAACAAGCAAATACTTGTAAATAATGTTAAATCACAATTAAATATGTATCACTGCAAAACAGACTATGTTGTAATAATGCAAGCAAAAATCATTGGGTTCCCACACTAATGTACAAACAGATGTGAGCTGAAGGACTGGATACAAATAACAGAGGTAGTGGAAAACAGCTGGACACACACAAACAGAATCTGATCTGACCAGCCAGAGTTTACATGAACCTGTAAAAGGACAAAATCAATCATGCTGTGGATGTTGGCTTGATAAGCCCAGTCAGGTGGCCAAATGCACATACTCTCTTAGTGCACATGTACCTATACTGAACATGCACACACCCTTTGACTGTGCCTAGCAGTCTTAGTAGAGAACACACGCACCCAATAAGCTCCACCCTAGGTTCAGATTAAGAGAAGAAAAGTCACACCCCCTTAATTGGCGTTGGTATAAATAGACAGGCTGAAACATTCTTATTATGATTTCTCATTCTGATTTGTATATTAGTAGCATTATTATTAATAGCATCACGTCTGTTCCTCGTCCTCAATCCATCAGTCCATAGTCCCAACAATCTGATGCAGAAGGAGACTTACAAGAAACACTGAACATTAACACTGATAGTCAGCCCAAAGAAGTGAGCATACAAATGAACCATGGAAAACTCAACTATTTTGCTTGCCCAAACTGAGGTAGCCCTAAGCCGAGATTAAAACCTATAAAACCACCATTTATCTTCTGAGTCCTTCCTTCTGCCAAGCAATAACTAGGTTACCATTCAAACCCAGCCTACAAGTGGAATAGACAAAAGAACACTTTGGAGTCAGACCAAACTCAACTGTAAGGCTGCATTAACCACCTTAGCCCAATACCCATACACTGGTAACCCATCATCACCCCCCACAACTGATGACGATCATATAGGCTTATAATGTGTAATTTGTAACCAGTGGGAGATCCTCCTTGTGCACTATGGGTGCAGAGATAGCTCCCTCCCCTCTATATATGGAATTGACTTTCTCATAAAAAAATCAGAAAAATGAGATGTCCCCTCACCCCTATAGAATGGAGGAAGGTCATTATGATATCAGATCACCACATGATATAGACATTCACCAAATTGAAAAACATTGGAGGAAAATGCTACCCATGAAGGAAAACCTAACAGACAAAACTCTCCAGTAGGAGCAGAGCATCTGATGCAGAGTGGAACTTACCAAAGCCACACTGTGCAAAAGACAGGTGACCCTGTCTAGAAAATAAGCTAACTTAACAGTTATCATTTTCTCCAAGTTGCATATGCAATAGGTTAGATAAATTGGGTGGAATGATCTGTTTCACGGTTGCAAAGAGCAAGTACGGTAGCCATTCGCTAGGAATCTGTGAAGATATACTTGAACCAGCTTCTAAAAAAAGTTTTTAAAAAAAAAACTAAAATTTAAAGCACAATACCAAGAGCATATAACACAAAGATGGTAAAGGTCACTCCCCCAGGATGGCAGTCATGATGAATACTGCTGACTGGAAAGGGATCTCCAAAAGATCCTGCAAGCTCTTTATCTGTAGGTTTTGGCTCAGCTGTGCTTCTGTTTGGCATGATGTAAATATATGTTGGACTGGGGCTGGTTCCTGGTAGCAGATGTTTATGCCAGTCAGGCAAGTGCATATCTGGATGTTTAGTTCTGGGTGGTGACCAGACCGGAGCATTGCCAGGGTGAGTTGATGTCTGGTGGAATGGCATTGAGAAGGTGGTTTGGGCCCAGAGAATGCTTGTTTTCTGGGTTGTGTGTGCGTGGATAGTTTTGTGGATGATTAGCATTAGGTTTCATGGAAAAAGAAATTGAAAATGTGTAGAAGATATACAGCTACATAAACTCCTGCAGGCATTGGTGAGAACAGGGCAAATTGCAGGTGCTGGGGGGCATTAGAGCATATAAGCCTCCAGATTTTAGGCGCATTAAGGTTGCAAATACTACATATGACATCCCCAAATGGGTAACAAAGTGAACAGAAACGTGAAACCTGACTCGCCCATAAACAGGTCTAAATTTATGATAACATATAAGATGGCTAACACAAAAATGAACATACAGAAACCACATTCAGACAAACCAAGGAACCATCATCCACAAGCATCAAATGCATCCTTCACTTGCTTATGCATCCATGGCCTGAACACTCAACTTCACATCCACTTACAACTACAGAGGAAACAAAACAAAGCACTCAACCTCATCTTGGAATGTACTTGCAGCACTACAATTAACCACAAACACACTAAACCATAGTTTATCCCCATAAAACACAGAAAAAACATCCTATATACAAAACTATAAAGGTGTACATCAGGGGTGGGGAACCTGCAGCCTTCTGAATAGATTCAAATTTTGTATAAGTGGGTTTTGCAAGTCATTAAAAGGTTAGTTAACCTTAGAATTTATATCATTTTTATTTTTAAGCTGATACATAGTCATAGTAGTTAGTTATACACAATATAATGTTCAACTTAAAGTATATCCAATTAATATTTTATGACTCCAGCCTACAGCTAACTTAATGCAGCCTTTAACAGAGAGAAAGTTCTCCACCCTAGGTGTACACACTGAGATACTCCAAGGAATCCTTTTCAAAATAATACCAACAGAGCAGCCAAAAACTATCCATACGAGGAGCAGTCAATAAGTTTTGCAATTCGGATATAAGGAAACAAGATATGAGGAAAAGTGTTTAATTATTTTTCAATATAACTACCATCAACTTCAATGCACTTGCACCACTTGTCCCTGAGGCTTCAAATTCCCGACAACCAGAAATCTCCCGACTGCTGTTCAATCCACTCCTGGACGGCGAGCTAGACATCTTCTTCGTCCCCAAACCAGCGTCCATGCAGTGCAGCCTTGAGCTGGCGGACTAAAAAGTAGTCAGTAGGGGCCAGATCTAGACTGTAGGGGGGATGGTTGAGCTCCTCGAATCCACACTCGTGCAGGGCAGTTTGTGAAACTCTGGCCTTGTGGACAGGGGCATTGTCGTGGAGGAGCAGGATGCCACGTGTCAACTTGCTGCACCGCTTCTGACGAATGCACTCCTTCAACCAAGCCAGTTCCTCAGCGTAATATTGGCCTGTGATGGTCCTTCCATGAGGCGCATAGTCCGCCATCAACACTCCCTCAGAATCCCAGAAGATGGTGGCCATGATCTTCCCGGCTGAGGGTTGGGTCCGGAACTTGATGGGGGTCGGAGAGCCCCTGTGCTCCCAGGCCATGCTTTTGAGCTTGGTCTCGGGATCTCAGTGATGGACCCACGTTTCATCACCTGTCACTATGCATGACTCGAATCCCGCTGGGTCTTGGTTGTAGAGGAGCAACAGCTCCTCTGAACTTTGATGACATTGAAGTCGATCATGGGGCATGAGGTTTTGTGAGGTTTCTAGGGACCCAATGGGCAGAGACCTTGGTCATGGCCAAATTGTTGTGGATTATGTTGATAACACTTCCATGTGATATTCCAAGTTCTCGCTCGATTTCTTCGAACCTCGCCTGTTGATTTTCGAGGATCATCCTCTCCACACCGGCCACATTGTCCTTGTTGGTCAGGTCTGACAGGCGTCCTGGATGGGGGGTCATCTTCAAAGGACTCACAACCATGGCAGAACTCCCTATTCCAGCGAGCAATGGTTGCATAGGAAGGGGTAGTGTTGGTGTACACTGCAACCATGCATTCATGGATCTATTTCACATTCTTGCCTTCCTTGATCAAAAATTTGATCACTGCGCGGTGCTCAACCTTCTCCATTGTTGAAAAATTGGTGACTGACGATCTGTGATCAGCTACTGCTTCTTAAATAGAAGAGGCAGGAGCGTGCGGCTGCTGGTCCTGACTTGTCATAACTTGTCCTAACACTTCCACAAACAGCCATCCCCCTTCCTCTGTTTTGCCCTACCGATTCGCAAAACTTATTGACCGACCCTCGTACAAACAACACATCCAATCTCTGGGTTTTAGTCACCTCCTCAATATCCTTCCAAAGAATATTGACCCAGAAGGTTAAAATTACAGATTAGCGACTTAGTTGATTTTTGAGATTTTTCCCATAATGAAGTCTTTTTTCCAAATATATATTGTACAATGGCTTCCATTGTTGATTACTTTTTTAATTATTTCTTTTTCCCCTTCAATTTAAATTACCAGTTTGTCAAACAATGGTGGACTTCAGCCCTATACCCCCCTCTTTAGGTTGAGGTTCTACCCCCCCACACACCCCTTTTTTTATTTACCTTGTATAGGCAACTTGAAAAGAACAAAATAATTATAACAAATATAATTAAAAACTATAAAAAATAATAAAACAATTAGATAATGTTAATAAATATTAATTCATTATTAAAAAATACTACTTCACTAATTAACAATTCATAATAATTAGTTAAAAAAGGAGTATATTTGAAACTATTGTACGATATATATTGGAAAAAAGGACAATCCATTATGGAAAAAATCTCAAAAATCAACTGAGCGGATAATCTGTGATCTTATCCCCAGAAGAAACATCTTTCCCATATAAGAACATAAGAACATAAGAAAAGAAGGAGACTGCAAAAGACCATTCATGGCCTACACTTGGCAGCTCCTGTTCCAGTCAACACACAAAAGATTTCTTACCAGAGAAAAGTCATCAACATTGTCACCCTTTACAGGAGTTCGTCATATCTAATCTACAATATACATAAAATGCATCCAAAGGATTATGTCCATTCATGCAACCGCAAAATATAATCTCCCCACTCCTTAGAAAAATATATACATAAAAAAAAGTCAGTCCCATCTAGCAGCTTCATCCATATATTTATCTAATCTATTCTTAAAACTACCCAGAGAGGAGGCTTCTATCACATGTCTAGTGAGCCTATTCCATTCATCTACCACACGATTTGTAAACCAATTCCTCCCAATCTCCTTCCTAAACCTATACTTATCAAGCTTAAACCCATTGTTACGTGTCCTGTCATGTTCACTAAGTATAAGAACCTTACTCAGATCCCCTTTATTATATCCTTTTACCCATTTGAAGATTTCAATCAATTCCCCTCTGACTCTTCTCCTTTCCAATGTATGTAGATTTAGTTTTCTGAGCCTTTCACCATAAGGTAAGTTCCTTAGCCCACCAATCATCTTTGTCATCCTTCTCTGCACAGACTCAAGCAAATCAATATCCTTCCTATAATATGGTGACCAAAATTGTACTTCATAGTCTAGATGAGGCCTAACTAGCACCAGATACAGTTTTAGAATGACTTCAGCACTCTTATTGCTTACACTCCTCCTAATGAATCCCAATATCCTATTCGCTTTATTCTTAGCATTTAGGCATTGCTTTCTAGGATGAGGGTCTGAACTTACCAAAATACCCAAGTCCCTCTCACAATCGATCCTCCCTAAAATTCTCCCATTTAATTTATAACTATTCAATGGATTATTTCTACCTATACTAAGTACACTACATTTGTCTATGTTAAACTTCATTTGCCATTTCTCGGCCCAATTGGACAGAATGGTCAATTCCTCTAATTACAAGGATGCTCTGATGGCGGAAGCAAAGAGAGTAGCTTTGTCAGGAAATGTTGAGGACAACAGGCAACCAAAGAGTGAGGGAATTGTTGATGCAACTACAACAAGAATTCAGGACAGGTTAAACAGGCTGAAGAAGTTAGTATTGTATAAGGCCCCAGAAGAGTGGATCACTGGAATGAACTTAAATTTTAGGGAAGAGAAAACAAAACAGGATAAGTTGCTATTTATGAAGCTCTGTACTGAAATTGGAGTAGATTGTAAAAATGAGGATATAAGTGAAATTATGCGACTTGGCAAGTATGTGCCGATGTCTGAGACAAACTCTAATGTGAAGCTTAGGCCTATCCTGATAACATTAGAGAACGGACTGAAGGAGAAAGTGCTGAGGAATGTTCACAAACTGAAGAACTGTACAAATGAGGCGGTAAAGTATATTGGTGTTGCACATGACATGAACAAAGAGGAAAGGATTAGGGACAGCCTGCTGAAGCAGGAGGCAAAAAAAAAAATCAGGGAGCAAGTGGATCAGAGTTTTTTCATGTGGTGAGAGGTCTACCCTGGGAGAGAGAAGTTGTACGTATCAGGAGGAGAGCACCAGGAACAACGGTGGAAGAGACGGCCTCAGGAAGGGACATGACAAGAAGGAACGAGGCACAAATAGCGGTGCCAGTGGAGGAACAAACCAAGACAAACGTGGATCTAGCAATAGTGCACAGGGTCGAGGAGAACGCCTAATTTATACATCAACTAGTGATGATGATAGCCGTAATAAGTTTAGTATTTTGCTTAGTAACGTGGATATATTTAGCCCAGACAAAGTGCTTGAATTACAAACGAGAATAAGTACCATGAGGGAGGCTCCCTCTGCTTTGGTTCTACAAGAGGTTAAGCCTAAGAATTTTCGGTTTGAAAGGGAACTTGTGGAGTATAATATTGATGGGTACGAGACTATTGAGAAAAATTTAGGGAAAAATGATGATGGACGTGGTCTCTTGATATATGTAAGAAAAAGTTTGCCATATAGTATTCTTAATCTTAACCAGCACTATTGTGAATATTTAGGTATAAGAATCGGGACACAGCCTAATAATGTTGTACTTGTATCAGTATACAGAAGCCCTAACAGCACGGAAGAAAATAATCACAAGTTGCTAAGTTTAATCAGTGAATTTAATGATTTAGATGATAAATTTAAGGTATTGTGTGGGGATTTTAATCTACCAAACATTGACTGGAGATTTTGGACCAGCACAGAGCAGTTCAGCCAAGTTTTTATAGAGAAAATACGGGATGGGTACCTATTTCAAAAGGTGGATGAAGTAACAAGATTCAGAGAGGGGTCTGCTGGGAATATACTTGACTTGGTATTCTGCAATGATGATCAGTTGATTGAGGAAGTGTCAATTGATAGCCCTATTGGGAAGAGTGACCATGGGTGTATATTATTCTCTTGTGACTTGGAGATTCAACATAAGTATTCTGAGAAAATGGTATACATGATGGAGAGAGCAAATTGGGGGAAACTAAGGGACTTAATGAACATTGATTGGAAGGACTATCTAAATGATCAAAATGTGGATGAAATTTGGAACAAATTTAAGACAAAGCTATTTGGAGATGTAGATAACTGTATTCCCAAAAGAAAGTTTAGGGTGGAGCAAAACAATAAAGTACATAAAAAGTACACTCAGAATAAGAAGTTGTGGTCCAAAATTAAGAAAAAACGTAGGTTATGGTCAAGACTAAAGCAGATCAAGACAACTGGTGCAGAAAATTATGTTGGTGAATTAAGCAATGTGTACGATAATTACAGAAGGATAAATAATAAGTAAGAAGAGCCACAAGGAATGAAGCAATCAAACAAGATAAAGTAATAGCTAAAAATGTTAAGGAGAACCCTAAAATATTTTGGAAAGCTAGGCAGTCTAAAACAAGGAGTACTTGTACGATACCAGAGCTGTATATAAATGAACAAAGGGATGAAAAAACCAAGGGAGATATGGAGAAGGCCGAAGTATTGTCAGAGTTTTACTGCAAGGTTTTCACGGAAGAGCCACAGGGAGAGGTCCCAGAGATAGAGGTCAAGGAGGTCCCAGTACTGGAGGAAATAACATGGACAGAAGAGATCATAAAGCAAAAGCTTGATAGCCTCAAGCGTAACAAGTCATCAGGGCCAGACGGTATACACGCTAGGATCATTAAGGAATTAGCAGAACAATTAGTGGCTCCACTGAAGATCATTTTCGAACTCTCCATCAAAAATCGAAAGTTGCCGGAAGAGTGGAAGAGGGCTAATGTCACAGCAATTTTCAAGAAAGGTGATCGAAGCGACCCCAGCAACTACAGACCGGTGAGCCTTACTTGCATCATTGGAAAAATCATGGAATCAGTCATCAAAGACCGTATCATCACACACATGAAAGAAAATAACTTGTGCAGCTCAAAGCAGTATGGTTTTGTTTCTGGTAGGTCAACAACATTGCAAATGCTACAAGTAGCCAACAAATGGACTGAAGCACTGGATGAAGGATGGGCTACAGATGTCGCATATTGCGACTTTATGAAAGCCTTTGATAAGGTTCCCCACCAAAGATTGCTGAAAAAGTTGAAAGCCTTTAATCTGGGGCCCAGTTACATGGGTTGGATTGAGTCTTTTTTGTGTGGATGGCAGCAGAGAGTCATGGTTAATGGTGAAAGGTCCAGCTGGAAGAGCGTCATAAGCGGGGTACCGCAAGGCTCCGTACTCGGACCTCTGCTGTTCGTCATGTACATCAACGACCTACCAGAATCGATGTCCAATGAGAGCCAACTATTTTTGTACGCTGATGATACGAAAATATTCAGGTCTATTAAAGATGTTGATGAGTGTAGAAAACTACAGGATGACATGGTTGACCTTAAGGAGTGGTCAAATAAGTGGCTCTTGAAATTCCATCCTGATAAATGTAAAGCTATGAGGATTGGTATATCAGAAATACCACATGGTGATTATGTCATGGAGCAGAGCTTAACACTCACCAATGAAGAGAAAGATCTAGGGGTAATAGTTGACAAGGATCTGAACTTTGAAAAGCACATATCAGGGAAAATAAATTCGGCTAATAGAATAGTGGGTCTCATACATCGTACCAGTTGGCTGTCTGGCTTTGTTCTGGAAGGTTGTCTTACAGGAGCTCCTGATTCTCATTGTAAGATTGGGATATAATACTGATTTGGGTGTGTAATTTTTCTTGTATTTATTTAATACATCAATCACTGTATAATAAATACATTAGTGATTAATACTTTTGGGGAAGATAACTGGCAGCAATCCTGAGCAAGAATTTTTTTTTTGGTGAGTGTTAACTTTTTCATTAGTAAATTTCTGAGAGTATGGCTTTTTGTATAGATGGTGAGAGCATGGCGTTTGAAAGTAGTGTGTATGTGGTGTGTGATGCATGTGGAGTTGAAAGGAGAGTGAATGTAACTGAATGCCGTGTGTGTTTTCTGGAAGGGGAGGTTAGGAGGTTGAGTGGGGAATGTAAGAGGTTGAATGATTTGGTGTTTGAGGTGAGAAGAGATGCAAGTGTGCGATTGAAGGGTGAGATTAGTGCTAAGAGGGTGGAAGATAGGGCTAGGACTGGGAACAGTGTGGAAGTTGTGAGTGATGATGAATGGTGGGTGAAAATGGATAGGATAGATAAGTTAGGACAGGTTAGGTGTGTGAATGAGAGGGACATAGAACCTGTTAGGTTGACTAACAGATTCAATGTCCTGAGAGAGGAAGAGTGTGAAAGTGATTTGCCTGGTGTGATTGTGGATGAAAGCAGGATGGGTGGTAGCGTGACTGAGAGCAGGAGGGAGGGTAATCTTAGGCCAAGACAGAATAGGAGAATGACTGAGGTGCTAGTGATGGGTGACTCTCAGATTAGGTATTTAGATAGGAAGTTGAGTGATAGCAAGTGGAAGGGAATGAGAGTTTGTCTGCCGGGTGCTGGTGTAAGTGATGTTTGTGAGAGGTATGATAGGCTGGTTTCTGGGTGTGAGAGGGATGCAGTTGTGATTACGCATGTGGGAGTGAATGATGTAAAGAAGGTGGGTACATGTGAGTTACGTGAGCAGTATAAAAGGTTAGTTGAAAGGATGAGTAAAAGCAGGGTAAAAGGTGTTGTTTCTGGTGTGCTTCCGAGATTGGATGTGGGGGTAGAATGGTTGTCGCGTGCAATTGGTTTGAATGAATTTGTGAAAGGACTGTGTGAGGAGCTAGGATTGGTGTTTGTAGATGTCTGGGGAGGGTTTTACGGGAATAGGAGGTTGTATGCGATGGATGGGCTCCATCTTAGTCGGGCAGGTGTTGAGGTTCTATGGGGGGAGCTGGATAGTGTGATTAGGTCCTTACGGGTGGGAAACTAGAAGCTGTTAGAGGTAAGGGAATAACAGGAATAGAGGGCAGGTGTAGGAAATGGAAGGGATGCAGTGATAGAGGAATAGCTAGGGGAGAGGGCATACTGATGCGTTATAGGGGGACTAATGCACAAGTGAATGAGCAGATAACTAGGAATAAAAAAGCACAATGCAATGAAGATGGGAATAATAAAAAAACCTTAAAAATATACTACACAAATGGTCGGAGTATAAGGAATAAGATAGATCTCTTAAGAGCGTTAGCAAGTGAAGAGAATTTTGATATAATTGCGATAACAGAGTCATGGCTTGATTTGGCACGTAATCACTTTAAACCTGAGGTTGAGATTAAGGGCTTTAACATGTTCCATACAGATAGGAATAGGAAGAGAGGAGGAGGGGTTATTATTTATATTAAAGATAATCTCCAGTGTTGTGTAAACAGTACAATTAAATTAGATGATAACACAGAGTCATTATGGCTAAATGTAAAGGAAGGTAAAAACAAGCTTGTCTTAGGATTATTATACAGACCACCAAATCTTAGTAAGGAAGCTTCAAATCTTCTGTGGCAGGAGATTGAACGGGCATGTAGAAGTAAGCATGTGTGTATAATGGGCGATTTTAATTACAGAAATATAGACTGGGAAGCTCTTGTGGGTGATCAGGAGGCTGAGGAATTTTTGAATGTTGTCCAAGATAATTTTCTGAGGCAGATTATTAACGAACCCACTAGAGGTAATAATATACTGGATTTAGTTCTGACAAATAGGGAAGAAGTTATTAAGGATACTGAGATTGGAGGAAATTTGGGTAATAGTGACCATTGTGAAATTAGATTCAAGATGAAATGGAATGGTATTGATAGTAGCATGAACAATGTTAAAATTCCTGACTTTAGAAGAGCAAATTATAATGGGCTCAGGACTTACCTGGAGGCAGTTGTACAGAAACCAGGCAATGAAATCAATTCAGGAATAGATTCAATGATATCAGTTAGTGGAGACAATAATCACCAGGAGGAAGAGATTACAATTGAAGAGGAGTATGAAAGAATAATTGAGCAATTAATTACAGGTCAGATGATTAACATTCCATATAAGGAGATTAGGACTAAAAATAATGACCCAAAATGGATGACAGATAAAATTAAGCATTATATTGGCATTAAAAAGGGCATTTATAGGAAAATAAAAAATGGAGAGGATCACTTAAGGCAGAGATATAATGAACTAGCAAGAGATGTTAAAAAGTTAGTTAGAGTAGCAAGGAGAAATTATGAAATTAAAGTGGCAAATAGGGCAAAGGAAGATCCTAAAAGTTTTTAGCAATTATACAAAACTAAGGTTAGAGATAAAATAGGCCCACTTATAGATTCCAATGGAGAATTAGTGAGTGATAGGGACTCAATGGCTGGAATGCTAAATGACTTTTTTCTCTCAGTATTTACACAGGAGGATACTCTAAATATACCTGAGGTGTCAATGATCTTTCGGGGTAATGATGAAGAGAAATTAAAGGATATATTGATCACAAAGGAGATAGTGACAAAGGAAATTGATAAAATCAAAAGTAGTAAAGCACCCGGTCCTGATGAGCTCTTTCCTAGAATTTTGAAAGAATGTAAGGATGTGTTAAGTGAGCCCCTAGCATGCATCTTTAGAAAATCATTGGAGAGTGGCATTGTGCCAGTGGCATGGAAGAAAGCCAATGTGATACCTATATTTAAGAAAGGGGATAAAACAAATATGTCTAATTACAGACCAGTAAGTTTGACATCAGTGGTAGGGAAAATGATGGAATCTATTATAGCAAGGAATATTAGAGATCACTTGGATAAGCATAAGTTGATAAAAGAATCACAGCATGGCTTTAGTAAGGGTAAATCCTGTCTGACTAATTTGCTGTCTTTTTATAGTAAGGTGTATGAAGCAGCAGATAATGATGAAAACTATGATATTTTATACTTGGACTTTAGTAAGGCTTTTGATCGAGTGCCACACTTACGACTTCTGAGCAAAGTTAAAGCACACGGGATCGATGGCAGTATATTTAGGTGGATTCAGTCATGGCTTGGTGACAGACAGCAAAGAGTTAGTATAGATGGAGTTAAATCTGAGTGGGGGTGTGTTAGCAGTGGAGTTCCTCAAGGATCTGTTTTGGGTCCCTTGCTATTCTTAATTTATATTAATGATCTTGACATAGGTATAAGTAGTGACCTGAGTAAATTTGCTGATGATACTAAGCTAGGTAGGGCCATTAGGGCTGATTCTGATGCTGTTGTAATGCAGGAGGAATTGACCATTCTGTCCAATTGGGCCGAGAAATGGCAAATGAAGTTTAACATAGACAAATGTAGTGTACTTAGTATAGGTAGAAATAATCCACTGAATAGTTATAAATTAAATGGCAGAATTTTAGGGAGGACTGATTGTGAGAGAGACTTGGGTATTTTGGTAAGTTCAGACCTTCGTCCTAGAAAGCAATGTCTAAATGCTAAGAATAAAGCTAATAGGATATTGGGATTCATTAGGAGGAGTGTAAGCAATAAGAGTGCTGAAGTCCTTCTAAAACTGTATCTGGCGCTAGTTAGGCCTCATCTAGACTATGCAGTACAATTTTGGTCACCATATTATAGGAAGGATATTGATTTGCTTGAGTCTGTGCAGAGAAGGATGACAAAGATGATTGGTGGGCTAAGGAACTTACCTTATGGTGAAAGGCTCAGAAAACTAAATCTACATACATTGGAAAGGAGAAGAGTCAGAGGGGAATTGATTGAAGTCTTCAAATGGGTAAAAGGATATAATAAAGGGGATCTGGGTAAGGTTCTTATACTTAGTCAACATGACAGGACACGTAGCAATGGGTTTAAGCTTGATAAGTATAGGTTTAGGAAGGAGATTGGGAGGAATTGGTTTACAAATCGTGTGGTAGATGAATGGAATAGGCTCACTAGGCATGTGATAGAAGCCTCCTCTCTGGGTAGTTTTAAGAATAGATTAGATAAATATATGGATGAAGCTGCTAGATGGGACTGACTTTTTTTTATGTACATATGTATATATTTTTCTAAGGAGTGGGAAGATTATATTTTGCGGTTGCATGAATGGACATAATCCTCTGGATGCATTTTATGTATATTGTAGATTAGATCTGACGAACTCCTGTTAAGGGTGACAATGTTGATGACTTTTCTCTGGTAAGAAATCTTTTGTGTGTTGAATGGATCAGGAGCTGCCAAGTGTAGGCCATGAATGGTCTTTTGCAGTCTCCTTCTTTTCTTATGTTCTTATGTTCTTATGTCGTGTCTTGATGAAGAGGTCTTTCGATCATTGTTTGTGGCCTTGGTCCAACCAATCCTGGAATATGCAAGCCCAGTGTGGAGCCCTTATAAGGTAAAAGACATAACAGCACTGGAAAATGTTCAAAGAAGAGCTACGAAGCTAGTACCATCCCTAAAAGACTTGTCATATGAGGAGCGTTTAAGGAAATTAAAGTTACCAACACTGGCATACAGAAGAGCTAGGGGTGAAATGATTGAAACTTACAAAATATTGCAAGGGGTATATGATGAGGTGGCATGTCAGGGGCTTTTTGAGCTGCAAGAGGATGGTCGCACCAGAGGACATAGCAAGAAGCTTTACACCAAGAGGTCAAGACTTAATATTAGGAAGAACTTTTTCTGCAACAGAGTAGTAGAAAAATGGAATGACCTACCAGAATACGTAATATCTGTTGAAAATGTTTTGAAATTTGAAATTGCACTTGATAGGGTATGGGGTGGCCAGCCGATAAAGTATGACTATAGGGCTAAATTAGAAAAAATAGAAACGTCCACCCAAGACACACAACTAACGAGGTTATTGATGAGGAGCCGGGTCACATAGACTGAATAGCCTCCAACCCGGGCAACGTCTGTGAGTATTACAACAGCATCAGAATCAGCCCTAATGGCCCTAACTAGCTTAGTATCATCAGCAAATTTACTCAGGTCACTACTTATACCTATGTCAAGATCATTAATATAAATTAAGAATAGCAAGGGACCCAAAACAGATCCTTGCGGAACTCCACTGCTAACACACCCCCACTCAGATTCCCCCTGGCAAGACAGTGAATGACCATAATAATATGGCTTTTTTGTATGGCACTTTCCAAGGCTATGTGTCTACATAGATCACCTGTCTATCTATCATGAGAGAAGCAGTTAATCTTTAAGGCACCAAAGGAAAGGGTTTGAGAGAATGGCAGCAGGAAGATCATTCCATTCTTGGGGCAAATACAGAGAAAACTAAAATAATGTGTCTGGCTGATACAGATAACTGCTCCTGCTGCTGCCAAGAACCACAAAGACACTTCAATACATTTTACATACCTGATAATACAACAGAGAGAAAACCTCCAGATACAAGTGCTGGCTCTCTGTGAGAACCATATCTAGTCAATGGAGTTCAATGAGGCTGCCAGCATAATGGATGACCTTGGACCAAGGGAACTAAAATAAGTAGTGAATCATTGGTTCACCTGAAATATTCCAGAGATGACCAAATATTTTAAAAATATGTAACAATAGATTTTTTTATCTAATTTAATGGACCCCAAATTCAAAGAACTCAAATATTTTACAAAAAATAGTTATACATATTAGGACTCAGCATCTATATTATGTGATCACTCATATAGCTGTGTAATCTGAATAGATTGTAAAAATATAAGTAATGTAGTGAAAGGCATTTCCTGTATGTGATAAGATAAAATGGTGATAAATCTTATCTCCCCCAGAACAGTCAAGTGCCATTAGTAAACTCAGGGAAATCTGAAGCTATTGCAATTTAACTTTAACACCACCACCTACTTTTTCTGATAATTTACTTTATAAAGGCAGTTTCCTTAAATTTAATTGCAGCAGCTTCAGAATAATACAAGATATTAATTTTAGGAGAGTAAAGAGAGTGAGAAAGAATGGAAGGAAGAAAAAAGAAAAATAATTAAGTAATAACTAATAATAAAAAAGAAATGTATAATAAAAATGTTCTTTCCATTTAAGGAATTAAAAAATAAAGAGAAATTGAAATACCTTATAGGTATATTTATGAAAATTAAGAAAAAATATTAAGGATAAAAGTAAGGATAGAGCAAGATAATTGAATGATTGATTTTTTTTTCTTTATAGTATACATCTGGGGACTGGTACAAAGGCATGTCAGCATAATCAATTTTTAGCCTAATAATAATCTACATGAAATAAAAAAAAATCAAGAAACTGAAAACAAGCAAGAAGGAAGCATACTAAAACACTGAAACAAACAAAGAAAAGAAACTAATACCAATGAGTGATAAAATGGAGGCAGAGCCAACCTCCTCGAAGGAGTCAGAGTCCACCATTCTGTGTGCATGAACCCTATCCTATACAAGGGACAAGCAGTAGTGACCCTGCTCATCTCACTACCGTAACATGCACAAAGATCCTGAGATTTTTTTTTTCAATCACAACTATCTTGACACAGGCACTAAGGGTTCATTCACCATAATTAAAATTTGAGCCTAGTACTAAGTTACTTTAAAATTTTGACCCCCAAAAAACAAGAAACAAAAACCTGAAAAGAAAGAAGCATGCTCTGACATTGCAGTAAGTTCTACCTCACTCATGCACAGGAGTATGCTACCAGCACCAGAGAGTCAAATAAAATGGACATGGCCAGCCTAATCAAAGAAGTCAAAGAGCCCACCAGTTTGTGTGCACAAAACCATCCCAAGTACGGGGGGCAAGTGGTAAGTGATCCAGCTCATCCCAGGAAGGGGACAGGAAATGTGTAAAATATGCATGGAAGCACTCCATCAAATGGCGGTGCATCCACCAAGTTTGCCCAATTCAAAGATGACAAAAAGTAACCTTAAGCCCCTACAAAATAAGAGGGTAGGTCCATGGGAACAGTCACGGCATGATAGTACATAACTTTAAGTTCTCCTCACCTGTCTCCCATCTTCTTTGCCAGGCCCCCAGGAGGAATGACATGATTCCTTCCATGTAGTCATGGTGAGGAAGAGCAAAAAGCTGGTCTAGTCACCCAGTCTTCACAGACTCTTTGGTGCCCTCATCACTGCTCTGTCCACCTGTCAAGTGACATCTTTACAAATTACCAGAGACTCACAACTACCTTTGGGGGTTGTCTTCTATGAGTCTGACTCAGTAGAGGTGCAAGACTGTTTCGACCTACAGAAAATGGTCATGCAGGGGGAAAGGGGTGCTCTGCCACACTCAATTCTATCTGACACTGAATGATGTAGTGCATGCTGAGGAGAAAATTAGCAGTCTGTTAAGGGATGTTGGAAAATGGATGGAGCATAAACGATTGAAATTAAATGAGCAGAAAACAGTGTTTATTGGTTGGCAGAAGAACAGACCTTGGTAGACTGGACATTCAAAGGCTCAGTATTAACGGAAATGACATGGTTGTAAATACTGAAGGGAAGGATCTGGGAGTCCTGGTTGATAGTGAACTGTCATTCAAAAGCCAGATAAATCAGACTGTGAGAATATGTGCCTATCATCTGAGAAACATTGCTTTTGTTAGAAAGTATCTTGATTCAAAAACAACAAAGATGTTAATTCATAATCATGTGATCACTAAACTGGACTATTGCAATTCTCTATACTATGGGCTACCAAACTACTTGCTTCGGAAATTGCAACTCATGATGAATAGAGCAGCACGACTGATAAAGGGTTTGCCAATCCGTGAAAGTATTACTCCAGCCTTAATTGATCTGCACTGGTTGCCAATTAAAGCAAGAATAATATATAAACTGTGTGTAATGGTATACCAGGCTTTGAACCATGGAAAGCCTCAATATATGAGAGACTTATTGGTAGATTTCAATGTAGATACATATATGTCACTTCGGCATGGAAACATACTAAACCAATTGAATGAGCCACGGTGTAACCATGAATTTTGCTTCAGAGCATTCAAAATGAGTGCACCAAGGCTCTATAACAAACTACCTATTAGCGTGAAAGAAAGTGTCAACATCAAGTCCTTCAAGAAGTCCCTGAAAACACACCTGTTCAGGGAGTGTTACAACTTGGAAGATAGCACTGTTAGACAAGAATACAAGTGCTAAATTGTTTGAGGGCGGCTACGATGAGCAATCACATCAGTGAATGAAGCGTGGCCGAGAAACTTCACAAGTAACAAGATCAGAATTATTCAGAGGGGTGGGTGGGTAGCACTCACAGAAAGGGTTTCAAAGTGCACGGAAGCAACTGTGCCTGTAGGCCTTAAGGGGGCAGGAGCAGACAGTACCTTTAATTAAAATGAGACATAACGTGCCTTTTTTAAACGTAGTTTTTATTTTAGGAACCAATTTGGTGACTGACTACTTGGGCATAAGTCGCGTACTCACTACAGCCTACAATTAGACTATATTAAAAAAACAACCTGTGACTTTCCAAATTCCTTTCGGAAGGCCTCCATCAAATCGTTATATGCTCCCACTTTCTCATCATAAAATAAAAGGTAAATATGTAGACGAGCGGCCCGGACGATAAAACGTACTATTTTCGGTAAATGGGTAGATTATCGGCGCGAACGATGGGACGTACTATTTCGTCCGTGTTCCAAAATGTTTCACGTTTTGGAGTACATTTAAGTTGACGGCTCGTATGGGGGTAAACACAATGGGAAGACTAAACTACGATGATCCTGAGTTTCATTAAATTGGGGGGGTCTAGGGGGCACAGCCCCCCAGTATATAATCCTAATTGTTTATAGAATAATAATTCGAAAAGGACTCAAACGCGCATGAATGTTCCGAGGTAAATATGTAGATTATCGGCCCGGCCGAAAAAGAAATTGTGTGTAAATATTATCGTTCACTCGTGTCGGAATATTCATGTGCGTTTGAGTCCTTTTCGAATTATTATTCTATAAACAATTAGGATTATATACTGGGGGCTGTGCCCCCCAGCCCCCCCCCCCAATTTAATGAAACTCAGGATCATCGTAGGGTAGTCTCCCCATTGTGTTTACCCCCACACGAGCCGTCAACTTACATGTACTCCAAAAACGTGAAACATTTTGGAACACGGACGAAATAGTACGTCCCATCGTTCGCGCCGATAATCTACATATTTACCTATTCCGACACGAGTGAACGATAATATTTACACAAAAAATTTTTTCGGCCGGGCCGCTAATCTACATATTTACCCTATTTTCGTCCGTGTTCCAAAATGTTTCACGTTTTTGGAGTACATTTAAGGGGACGGCTCGTGTGGGGGTAAACACAAGGGGGACACCACACTATGAATATCCTGAGTTTCATTAAATTTGAGGGGGTCTGGGGGGCACAGCCCCCCAGTATATAATACTAATTGTTATAATGTTCTGACGTTTACAGAGGTGAATGCTTTAACTACATCATGTCAGCGTCTTTAATCGTTTTGCGAATTATAATATGGGTGGGGGGTGTATGGCGTCAGAAATGCTTGATTTCAAATTTTTTTTTCCCACTTAATAGCTTTTTATTATCCTGATTTGGAGTCATTTTTATTTGTCAATATATTTTTCCCCATTTTACTATTTTTATTACCTTCTTTTATACATTTAAATGTAATTAGCTTGATCATTTCAAGGAACTACTTGTTTTTTAGCAGTTTGGGTGTCAAACATTCCCCTTTTACGCAGTTTTAAAATGATCAATCAGACATCTGTTACGCAGTGTGAAAATGGTATCGAATTGTGAACTTGGTTCGTCGTCTATTGCGGAATTATTAACCCTAGTTTCTGATAAAGATAAATTAAACACCTTTTTGGATGTTCATAATTTAGTGCGAATTAAAAGCGAATGAGACATTTGTGGCCGAGCATTAGATGTGAACCCTAACTTTGAATTTAGATGCTCGAAAATAAAACGTGATTCAAGTCAGCTAGATTTCGAATAGGACGCAGACGCGCAAAATAAATAGGCTGTCATCTACGCTATTTCGGAAGTATAACCACTGCAATTAGTACGGAAACAGCGTGTTTCGTTTGTTTTTTCGGGCAATTTTGTAAAAAAAAAAATGGCCTACGTAAACAAAGTTTTCGGTTTGTTTACTTTCGGGCATTTTTTTAATACAAAAAATGGCGGCAGCTATCATTCGAAGAAAACTCAAACGCGCATGAATATTCAAACACGGGTGAACGATAATATTTACACAAAAATATTTTTTTCCGGCCGGGCCGCTCGTCTACATGTTAACCAAATAAAATATTCCTAAACTTAATGAAGATATTTATGGGAACTTTTGGGGTTATGGCAACAGTCTTCTCTTTTTATGTTATGGCTTGAGGGCGGAGAATTAAGTCACAAAGGTCAAGCCACCAAGCGACTAGGTTTGTTGCATCATAAACCGGTAATGAGAGAAAGGGATGCGTGATTTTGACTAAATCTTGTTGTGCTTCGGTTGAGGATTGCATAAATGAAGACGTTTGGTCATTCACTGATGTATTAGTCGTTAACTGATTTAACATTGCGATTCATTTTGGATGTATGAGGTTTGTAAATGAGAATTATTGTATAGAGTAGAATGAATGAATTTTAGAATTACTGTGCGTGAAAGAATGCGAGTATATACACGTGTGTGTGTGAGCGCGCAGGTTAGTAACGCGACGGAAACGTGAATAAAAAATGAGATAAATTTTAGTATAAAGAGAAAATTATTCACTCGTTGTATTAAGGGATAACATTTAATTTAAATTAATAAGAATTATAATGATTGGAAGAGGGGTGCCCTGGATACAAAGTGATACAGTAAAAAAGGACACGTGAATAAAAATTAGCGTTCGAAAGAAAAACGTGGATGGCCGCGAGAAGTTTGGAAAATTATAATTTACGTTTGAATTTAGATTTATCGATTGATGGGAGATATATTAAATTCTGGCACCATTTTATTATGTGATTAATTAATGTTTTATTTAGCCTAGATAGCGAACAAGAATCAACACATAATAAATTTGGAGAGGAAGGTAGGCTGAAGAATTTAAACCTAATGAGCAATCTGAATAACTATGAGCAACAACTTGAACGAATGCAAGAATCCATCGTCATAAACATAACCAAAGAGCCAGGAGCAACATAATGTTCAAAGCACAGAAACATTAGAATAATGAGCCAGCTATCAAAGATAATTTTAAGAGTACTTTTAAATAGAATCAGAAACAAAATCAACGAACAAATACCAGATCAGCAGTGTGGGTTTATGAAAGTGAAGGGCATTGCAAATGCAATATTCATGGTAAGAACGGTGATAGAAAGGTCAATAGAAATGTAAAAAGATTTCTTTATTGGGTTTATAAACTTTGAAAAGGCATTTGGCACGGTCAAACACACAGAAATGATAAAAATACTGGAAAATATTGGGATGGATTAAAAAAGACATAAGAATAATAACAAATTTATAGTGAAGCCAAAAAGCTAATATAGAAATAGGTGGAGCAAATACAGATTGGATAGATATCAAGAGGAGTGTACGGACAAAAATGTATTGAAGATATAGAAGAATTAGAAGGCATCAACATTAGAGGAGAAAATATTAATAATATAAGGTATGCAGATAATACCGCTATAATTGCAGACTCAGAAGAAAAGTTACAGAGTCTCATGGAGTCTCCGGGCAAAATTGGCCAATTTTGTATCCCCCATGTTCAAATAGAAAAAAAGCAGTAGCTATTTTTTGAACGTTAATTTGTCTGTAAAATTTTCCTAAACAAGAATTGGTCAATTTTGTATCCCTTATGTTTAACTGGAAAGTATGCATAGTGTAGCATTCTGTAAGTCATTCCCTGAAGATGACCTACCACGGTCAAAAGCATTTCGGAATAAAATATGTCCTTTGCGAATGTTTTTTTTTTCTCGCCTACAAGATCCAGACAAAAAACTTGTAAGAAAAATAAAGAGAATACGAATACAAATTAAAATCAATAACGTTGCTACTGCTGTGGACTTCAACAGTGCATATATATATATATATATATATATATATATATATATATATATATATATATATATATATATATATATATATATATCTCAAAGTAGCACGAGAGAATGATGAAAATGAATCCATTAAACCACATTGAAGGGAAAACGGAATAATTTTTCCTTGCAGTAATATTTTTATTACCTTTTTCAGAAAAAATCCGTGCAGGGAAGCGATTCAAACCAGGCATACTGAGGCAGCGAGCACGGCTTTGATCACAGTTAAAAGTATGCCATTAGTACACTACGCTATGCTGCCGTAGCGTAGTGTACTAACGGCATACTTTTAACTGTGATCAAAGCCGTGCTCGCTGCCTCAGTGTGCCTGGTTCAAATCGCTTCCCTGCACGGGTTTTTCTGAAAAAGGTAATAAAAATATTACAGCAAGGAAAAATTATTCCGTTTTCTCTTTCAATGTGGTTTAATGGAGTCATATATATATATATATATATATATATATATATATATATATATATATATATATATATATATATATATATATATATATATACAAAGAGAGAGAAAATACAAGTTCTGCGGAGTGATAACAACAATTACCACAGGGCTTTCGCCATATTTTTATTTTCTGCCTTTCGAAACAATTCTGAAGATAGAAAGAAAGATGAAGAAACCTTGTATAGCAGATTATATATACATATAGTACAAAAAAAAAGAGAAAATTGGACGCAAATGAGCAATGAGACAAGAAACATGAGGTTTTTTTAGAGGCAAGACAAACAAAAAAACAAACAAACGACTTTATTGCGGATTTCGGTGATCCATAAAAAAAATATAAATACATTACAATTTGAAGTATAAAATTTCGATATTACTTATCCAAAAGGCACCAAAAGATTATATTTATCTTAACAACTAAAATTACCACTATCTTACTGCTAATACTTATTCACCTATTTAAATGAACTGTCTTTAGGTATTAATTTAATAGTCAATTTTGACACAAATGGAAGAAGATCAGACCCAAAAGAATCATATAATGCATACATATCTGAAATTAATTTATGACCATCCTCAGATGAAATGCAGTGGTCCAACCAAGATTTTGAACCACATGCGTCACTGACATATGTGAAAGTGTCTCTCGGCAGGCTTAGTCTGCTTGACCTTTTAAGTTTATAGGCTTCACAAAAAAAATGTAAGTGTTTAGAAAACTCTGAGTCATTACCTAATATGTTACTATTAAAATCGCCATATACACAATAACATGTACTATCTAACTCTTCTAACAAAGTACCTAACTTATATAGTCTATCTATATATAATTCCTCATTTTCTACTGACTCACATGGTAGGTATACATTAAAAATATACATTACTTGACAGTTAAGCACTATTTGAATACCAACAACCCAATCATAATCAAAAGTTAATCCACTTATATAATGTTCTAATTTTGAATTCCATATTATTGCTACACCTTCTTTTTTATTTTTCCTACCTACTAATAAACAGTTACTATCATCATTTAGAGAGTTTGCTACACCCCTATGGATTAAAAAAAGTGTATTAATTTCTTTACATTCCGTTTTTTATATCCATGTCTCCTGTAGTAAAACTATCTCAAAATTATTTATTATCTTATTTAAACCAATTTCATTTGTTCGCAGACCCCTGCAGTTGTAACTAACAACATTTAATTACTTCTACGTTGTGGTCTGAACCAATTGAAATAGATTCCTTTTGTCCATGTAGATGGGTCTATAAAGATTGAAGGGTCTTCACATTGATTTTCCACTTTAAAACTACTGTAATTTTCAGGAAATTTTGATGGCATTTTGGTGCATTTCGCATCTATGTTTGTCTTCTTTTTAATATAACTTTGGAGTTCTTCTTCTGTATAGTCAGGTGCAAATTTGGTTACATAGACTCTAGCAAGCCTTTTATCAACTCTAATGCCTTCATCTGATGATGTACCGACTTTGATAGGTTTCTTGGATTTTTCTATCGAGTTCTTCATAGAGTTAATTGATTTTGTACTATCGGATTTTAGTATTTTTCCTCTTGCTCCAACATTGAACCACGGGTTTGTATCAGTGTCAACGGCTGGTCGAGCTGGGTATATGCATTCATAATTACTTTCATCCTCTGTTTGGGCTGATTTTCGGTTCTCATTAGAGTCCTTATTTGTATTGATGGAGGTTGGATTGACTTGATTGCAATCTTGGTTTTCACTAGAAATGGGTTGAATAGTTTGGGTAGAAGTGTTAGGATGAGAGTCTGTATCTTCTGTGGGATTTTGATTCTTTATTTTTGGTTTGACTTTAGGTGGAACTGGGTTATTCGAATTTTGAGTCAGAGAGCCTTTTAGAAAATTAAGCTTTTGGTTATGCTGATAAAAGAGCTTGTTGTGCTCATTAATAATTTGATTTTGATTACTTATTTGTTTCCTAATTTATTTTAAGGTATTAGATATATCTTTGTCTACTTCTTGACGAGTCGTCAAGGTTGCTTTAATCAGTTTTACTTCATCAGCAAGGGATTCTGTATTGTTAACTAATGTGGAAACATCAATTGAATCAAAAGTCAATGGAGGGAGTTTGAGATCTTTAGAAACAAAGGAATGTTCGTCTAAATGATGTTCAAATTCAACAAACCTTTTGATAATATCTTCCATATTGTGTTCAGATTTTTTGTTTCCTTTACGTACAATATTGCGGCTGAGGCCATCCACCTCTTCTACATCGATGCTGAAAATATTTTTTTTGCCACTTCAATTTCTTGCTCGTCATATGTATCTAGACATAATTTTATGATTATATGAGTAGGCAATAGGTCTCTCTTGTTATTTATAAAGCAAAGTAAACTGTTTATGATGGTGTTTTCAGGCATTTTTGATTTTGTGAGTTTGTGCCCCAGGCCCAAATATCAAGAATGCTTCCTCGCAACAGGAAAAAATCTTACCATAAAAGATTATTCAAAAATGCTGAATAAAAATTACGACATTATTTAATATTTATAGGCCAGATAACTCATGAAAGACTGAAAACGGGAAAAAAGTTTACAGAGGTATTTGCCATGTTTGAAAGTTTGTGGATTGTTCACGATCTACTTTAACACAAATAAAGTATTTAAAACAGGGAAATAAACCAAATTTGATATAACTAATCATTAATTTGAACTTAAATTTTTTTTTCTCTATATAGAAATAATTTTACCCAAATATAATCCAGTATGGTGACATTCCAATAGCCCTCAAAATTAAACTATAGCACGTACAGCAAAAATGAAACATAAATTAACATAACATTTACCATCACCATAGATGAAAATAAGTCATTAAATACATAGACCTTTGATAGGCCCTTGTTGCTTTTGTCATCCGTTAAATTATGTTATGTTATGTTATGTTATAGAACTGAACTAAAAAATATATTTTAAAGAACTCATCAGCTCATAGAGTAGTTTAGGAATGGACTAAATAAAGGCAGTTCTTCAGAAGGGATATTAATTATAAGTTTTAACAAAATATATTTAATAATTTAATATCTTAGTTGAGGTCATATAATATGGGGAGAACTTAAGTTATTTAGGCCCTTTGAATTACAAAATTAAGAATCCTTGCGGTACGACAATTATGGTGTTTTGAAAACAGGCAACGTTATTAATCAATGAATAGAAAATGCACTCAATGGGGGGGACTTGAAAATTGTGATGATTGTGGACAATTATTAAATAGAAGAATGGGCGATTGATAATTGAATTTATACTATGTAAATAAATTAGGGATAAATGTCGATTACAATATAGCGTGAGATGAATTAGTTCTAGGGTGAGTGAAATCTATCATAATAGTACTGGGTGAGCGAAATGTCTTTTGCTGTATTTTCATGCGCATGGTGAAAGGAAATGTTGCTAGTTTATACATTCCCAATATATATATATATATATATATATATATATATATATATATATATATATATATATATATATATATATATATATATATATTTTGTGGGGGGAAATTTATATACAACTTGTAGGGGTGAATGCATTACACATCATGAAAACAACATTCAGAACCTTCCCACATCAGGCCCGTACTCCATTAATTACAGAACTAAAAAAAAAAACAACTATAAAAACTTAAGAGATAGAATAGAACCATTTGGTCCACTTAGAGGCAATAGGGAACTGTTCTTTAACATTAAAAATGAACTAACTGCGGCAATTTCGGCAGAGAGGGGCGCAGATGGAACCAGCTATTGGAGGCGATTGATGAGGAATTAAGCCTAGCGAAGTTTTGGAAAAAGATCAACATGATTAGAGGAAATCGAAAACAGAAAACAAAGATATTCATTCATCACAACGGAGAAGACATACAAGAACCGCAACGAATAGAGATGCCATTCAGAAAACATTGTAGGGAGATTTTTAACATATCTAGAGAAGAAAATATAGATTTCGACTATGAACATGAGAACACTATAGTGGAAGTGATAGAAAGTAACACAGAAGAAATAACGCCTAACTACGCTGCCTCTCCCACAATAATGGAAGGGCAAGGAGTGGAGTTAATAGCCCTAGAAGAACTTAAAGCGACCGTGATCGCTACTAAACAAAAAGCCCCAGGCGATTACGGGATTTCACGTGAAAATTTAATGAGGGCACCGAATATCTTTCTAGAAAAAATGAAAGACATTTTCAACACCTCAATTAGCGCAGGATACTTCTCCGATACCTTAAAACTAGGATAAATAGTATTTTTACCCAAACTATGCAAACCCCCGAGTCAACCCCGAAATTTCCGACCCATAACTTTACTCGAATCCATAGCTAAACCCTTAGAAAAAAATGAGAGGGAAGAGACTCAGCCAACATCTCAAGGATAACAATTTAATCCCATAACACTAACATGGATTTAGGAAAAGAAGAGGAACCGAAACAACACTGGCCATACTTGTCGAAACGATAGCTAAGAATAAATATGAAAAGAAATACACAAGCCTTGTCCTAAGAGACGTACACAAAGTATTTGACAAGATATGATGAATCGAACTTAAATATAAGATAAAAAGCTAGGACTTCCCAGAATTATAACCAAACGTTTATGCGATTACGTAACGGTCCGTTCATCAAAATAGAACACCACCGGAGATCCGAATTCGAGATATATCAGGGACTCCCAAGGGGGATGCCTTAGTCAGTTACTGTATATCATATACAGAAGGGATTTGCCAGAGCCAAACTTTGAAAGTACTATATACATACAATTCGCGGATGATATCTCGATAATCACCAATAGTCCGTATGGCATCCGCCTACGATGACTAGAATAACTGATATATAGATAAAAGTATAGCGTACGAGAAGTGCTGGTGAGCGGCTTAAAAGCTTCGTTTAAATGAGTCTTTTTTGAGACTTAGGATGACCGAGTGGATTCACCGCTGGCTAACAGTGGTCCAGCGACGGGAAAGCTGTTTGCAATTCGCCTACGCTATTATTTTTTCTTTGTCCCCTTCCCTACTCTCCTCTATCTACAATGGTGCCTAGACCCGGGAGGGGGAGCGTTAGCCCTTGGATAACATTTCCAAATGGGCTCTCTTCATTTCGCCACTGGCTAACAGTGGTCCAGCAACGCGGGAAGCTGTTCGCAACTCGCCTACGCTATTATTTTTTCTTTGCCCCTTTTCCTACTCCCCTCAATCTACACCCGCCCATCCCTATCAACGGTGAATCAATGAACAACATATTTTAACTCCATAAAATATGAAATATAGCTCTCTACCTAATCACCAACACCCGTAGCAGGGAGAGGAGGAGACTACAGGACCTGCACCAAGAAGCAGGATTAGAAACGCTCAACATCAACATCAATAAAAGAGCAGAGAAAATATGGAGGAAGATAGACGGACTACCTCTGATATTTTTGCAAAGCACACGAACACCAGAGCTGGACTTCTCTTTAACACTCGAGATATTTACCTATCTTATATATAAACCCAAAGTTAACCAACTAAGACACCGGATTGATACCCTAATAAGACAACCGACCTAAATAACTAAAGTAGAAAGAAACAACCGATTAAGAAGACAACACAGATCAAAAGTGGGAATAGAAATACAACGAACAAAGTGAACTAAAAGTGTAATAAGTAAACTATAGTATTAAAAAGTTAGACAAAAGTAATAGTGAAGTGAAAGTCAACAGTAAAACAAGTGAACAAAGTGAAACTAAAATGAAATAAGTGATAACAACAAGAGTAGTGAAAAGGAAAAACAACTCAAAAGGAATACAAAAAAGTAAGGAAAGTAAAAACAACAAACAAGTAACATAACAATACATACACGAAGCTCAGAGCTAATATAAGTCAAAACGGCATGAATGCTACAATAAACACACGAATTAAAGATGAAGAGAATAAAGAAACAGAGATTAGGCGGTCCTCACGCTATTGTATGAGGAACATAGGTGCTAAAAGTGTAAGAAAGTAAGTAAGAATGATGAGTTAATCCAGGACGGTGGTTTGTAATCCACGGTAATCAGCAGGTTCCCCTTGCGTTTCGGGCATTGGTATTCTCCCTTTCCACCTTAGACTACCGAGGTTTCTCAATCTGCCTCCTCACTAACCTATCCTCTTTTAATTCAAAACTTCCCGTCTCCACTATAAACCCTCTTCTAAAGCTTGTTCAGGACTTCCCACTAAGCACTTCCCTATTGGTTCACTTGAGCTGAGAGTCAGAAGTGTGGGAAGTTTCTCCAGGAGCAAGTCAGGGAACAGAAGGGAGGAGAACCTGTGAGCCAGCCGTACTTTTTTCTCCCCTGGAAAAATATTTTCATGACTGATCAGACACCATTGAGAAAACAACGCTAACTCGGAAGATACTTCGTACGTGATAAAGTAGGTACAAGAAATGGTAGGCCAGACGAAAAACGTAGAAATTTTCCTTACTTTCCCTAAGAAGATTTTAAAAAAAGAGAAATATATACAAGTGCACATAGGCAACTTCAAGTCGGCCTAACTCTCCCACTCCCTCGACGGAGCAACGAAGCAGATATGAACTGGACTGCCCATCATCTAGCCTCGTCCCAACTATATCGTTATCTGTGATATATATAATTGGAGGCGGCAAAGAAAGCAGGTTTGAGGATTAGCCCACTGTGGAACTCGGCGTCAGAGGCACCTAGACAAGAGGCTGGAGTGCAACTTCCGGGGAGTGAAGTGGGGTCCCATCCCACTTCGCCACTCTGGGAGCCCAACCAGGAACATAGAGGAAGTAGCACCCGTCTATATGTATGCCGGCTGCAGTTCTGATACTCAAACCATCAAGGGGCGGCACCTCCGGTTAGCGATAGTTGATTCTGCGCTAACTAACAAAAAGTTTGCCATACAATCACACCTCGAGGGGGTCCCCCTGGTTCACCCATCATTATTTCATCCTCCTCATGTAGCACTCCACGTTCATGGACGCATAGTTGCGACGAAGAGGGAGTACCCCTAAACTCAAGTACAAAGGGAACATTGTTCGAAGAGAGGGAGCACAAACCATAATACCGAAGCAAGGCAACTTAGACCAGCGAATAGAGAGAATAAGAAGACCACTGCCTCGAGAGGGCATTCTCTCGAAGAGATGGCCCAAGGAAACACTACGAGGATCCCGCTGCATGCTATAGATGGACACCTCAAGCCCAGCAGGAAAAAGGATTTCGAGGTAGTGTAAGGAAGACTGGGCATAGCCATGGTTAGACGGCTGGATGTAACCTCAGGATGTGTGGCTATCTGCGAAAAGGAGAGAGACATCGATGCCATCACTAAAGAAGAAACAGTCGAGGTCCTCCGTGTAATTGGACTGCAGCCCGCCATACCATCACAAATTGGTTCCCACAGGAGCGCGGTATGTCGGCGTCTCGGGCAGCAGACAAAAGAAGGCATCAAAGAAGAAATTTAACTTCGACAATCCTCTCCCAAGCTAGTCGAAGTAATAAAATTAAAAAAATAGAAGAGATAACAGTGACTACTCCATTGTTTTCGAAGTAGTCTTCGCCGAGACAACAATGACCCAGAA
Organism: Ceratothoa steindachneri; assembly: GCA_963969495.1. Classification (NCBI taxonomy): domain Eukaryota; kingdom Metazoa; phylum Arthropoda; class Malacostraca; order Isopoda; family Cymothoidae; genus Ceratothoa; species Ceratothoa steindachneri. The sequence goes on along the minus strand of OZ018327.1, from coordinate 78,696,395 downwards.
GGCCAAAGAACATGGACTCCTTATATTCAACGCTAAAGTTAGCGGAGAAAAATCAAGGGAGAGGAGTTTACTCCAGTCCAGTTCTGCTTCTGTTGCTATCAAATGGAGCAACACGCGACGAATGACTGCAAAGAGCCGTTGGAGACGTGTTTCAAATGCAGCGAGAATGGATATCACTAAAAACAATGTAGAAACGCATATGAAAATTGCACCAACTAAGGACAGGGGCATAGATCGATAGCCATGGTTTGTCCAGTCAAGAAAGACGCGATTAAAAAGAAACAACAAGAAAAGAGAAAAGAGGAGACGTGGAGGTCCAATATCACCTATGCCCAAGCAGCTAAGGCGGCACTCACAGAAGTAGACGCAAAGAAAACCTACCTTAAGATCCAAAACGAGAACTCCACCAAAATTCTGACTTGCATACTCCACGCGCACGTCATGAATCTAAGGCGACTGGTTACATTCGCAAAAGAGCTAAACCAAATGATCCCGAAAAACGGAATTAACTGAATGTGGTTTCCGGACAACCTCCCTTCAGGGGATGTCCTGCAACTGCAGATGGTACCAAACCAACAGACAGAGGCACAAGAAAGCACCCCAAAAGACAACCCCGAAACAGGAAACAAAACCAAGAAAGAGAAGACAAAAGAAGCAGTAGGAGTAAAAACTCCTACACCGAAACAAAAAAGAAAGGACAACGAATAAAATGAAAGAGAAAAGACGGTTACATCGGACTCCTCAGAGTTCTCAGAGTCATCGGACTCAGAAGCTGTTCCTCAAATCAAGAAAGCCAAGTAGAAGAAAGGCAAGAACAAAACGCTGGATGCAGATAGAATCAACCTCTCCATCTACGCGTGCGAGTAGTTTCCCTTCCCTGAGGATATGGATCGCAGAAAAATCTTCCAAGGCATTAAATAAAAAATCTTTAACTGGGAATTCGATGCGAATGTCGACACGAAAACAGTAGAATAAGCATTGCTACGCCAATGCGTCTTTCTACACTATGACACGTGTGAGCAGGTTTCTAATGCCGAATTAAGGAAGAAGAGAAATGGGAAGAATAAAAACACAGCCCAGAAACACTAAAAGGACAATATTAGAAAGTAAGCAACAGAATGAGGATCCTGGCCATCAACGTTGACGAATAGGAGGGGAAAGCGACGGCACATGGAAACATATTCTGTGTGCTTGACCCAGACAGCATATTAATAACAGAGCACAGTAGTTACACTACATCTAGTCAAATTTAAATACTGGGCTACAGAGTGGTCATGAAGAATCATTCACAGGAAATATTTGATGGTGCTGCGATAGCTGTCAAAGGGAATATCTCGTTCAAGTGCCTTCCAGAGTTGGACGAATCCTTTGTGGCGGTTGAACTCCACACATTGGTAGGAATCCTCGTGATAGCCGCAGCTTATGAACCCCCTCAACGAGCCTACCTACCCATAACAAACTTCTACACGCTGTTTGGGCATTGCAGAATGGAATTCTTAGGGAGCGACCTCAATGCCAGATACCGTGCAGCAGACTATGGTAGAACCAACGAAACTTAGAATTGATTATGGGAAGAAAAAAACATCAAACGAATAGGACTTTATTTTCTGACCTATATCACTTCCACATCAGCCACTAAACCTGACATAATCTTAAAAAGTCAAGGCTTTCCCTTCAAGTACCATAGCGAGCCATGCCCAACAGTCCCAGCGATCCTCACCACAATTTCACTCGCGCCGATCCAGCTACCAGTAACTCTCCGAAAAAACTACGCCTCGGCCAACTGGGATCGATGCAAGAAACAACTCAGTCAATACGCCCCAGATGATCTGAGTGATGCAACCTTGGAGGAGATAGACGAAGAGCTGAATAGTGTAGATAGATGGGACTAGGAAAAGGGGCAAAGAAAAAGAATAATAGCGTAGGCGCGTCGCGAACAGCTTCCCGCGTCGCTGGACCATTGTTAGCCAGCGGCGAATCCACTCGGCCATATTGAGTCCCAAAATTACTCATTCAGACGAAGCTTTTAAGCCACTCGCCTGCACTTCTCGTATGATATACAACCTCCCTCCTAGAAGCGGAGCGTATTTTGAAGAAATAAAGAGATCCCGTTTGGAAATGTTATCTAAGGGCTAACGGTCCCCCTCCCGGGTCTGGGCCCCACTGTAGATAGATGGGAGAGGAGAAGGGGCATATAATAAAAATAATAGCGTAGGCGAGTTGCGAACAGCTTCCCGCGTCGCTGGACCACTGTTAGCCAGCGGCGAATCCACCCGGCCATCATAAGTCCCCCAAAAAGACTCATTCAAACGAAGCTTTTAAGCCACTCGCCTGCACTTCTCGTACGCTTTGGAGAGGATAACTGCGTCTATTAAAGAAGCAGACCGCGAGTGTGTACCTAAGAAAGGAGACAAAACTCCTCCTCAAACCAGATGAACAGAGGAGATGATGGTGATCACTCGTGTTCACAGAGAAGTCTATGAAGAGATAAGACGAGCAGGTCCAAACCGGGAGAGAAGCTCGATACTACGGCGCCTAAGCGCCGAGCTTAAAGACACTATCAACCTCCAACAGGAGGAAATATATAGCAACCTAATAGACAGAGTCGATAGCGAGTTGAACCCAGCTAAATTATGTCATCAAATCAGAAAGTTAAAAGGACAAATAGGTAAAGCGAAGGCTCGAATTAAAGAGAACGAAAATTATGTATATATGATCTTGCGGGTCTGAAAGAAAGATTTAGAACATACTAGAAAAATGTCTTCAGCATCACTCCAGAGGACAATGAAGAGTTCGACCAGGAATTCGAAGGCCAACTGATCGAAGACCTGAATCAGCTCATACATCGCACTCACCCAAATCACCAAGTAGACGAAGGCAGGGAGATGGCGGACCAAGGCCGTCCCATAATACCTGAGGATATCATGGTCATTGTGAAGTCCTTTGAACAAAGGCCGCTAGGCTGGACGGGCATTACTAAATGTAACTTATTAAATGCCTCACAGCAGATCATTCAGAGCATCACAAACATCTTCAATGCTTCCCTGAATACAGGTTTCTTCTCATACGGATTAAATGTTGCTAAAATAATTTCTATACGTAAGGTAGGTAAACTTCATGATCAACTGGTCAATTACAGACCAATCTCACTTCTTGAATTTAGGGCGAAAAACTACAGGAAGCTCCTGGCTGACCGGCTTCAAGAACAATTAGCCAAGCAAGGAGCTCATAGCCCTTAGCAGCACGGGTTCCATAGGAGACGGGGAACGGAAACCGCCCTCGCCCTCTTAACGGAAAAACTGCGAAAGCTGAGCGGAAATATTTAGACGTGAAATTGCAAGATATACAAAAGGCCTTCGATAAGGCTGGGGGGGACTACAATTCAAGATCTTGAACCTCCGGCTAAACCCAATCCTGGAAATGGTTCTTTGTTACTATATTATGGAAATGAGATCCCAAATTTCAATCGAGGGCTACACACGCCCCGAATTAGAACTCGAGGTGGGTGTCCCACAAGGCAGCTCTCTGAGTCTGTTACTGTACCTCGTGTACATAATAAACCTTCCTGCTCCAGTGCAAAACAAAACGATGTATCTGCAGTTTGCAGATGACATCACACAAATCATCCCAAGTCCCATCAGGAACGCTGGAGTTCAAGCAAGGGCGACAACTGCCGAGATCGAAAACATCAACAGATTTTTAAAAAATTAAGACGAACCGACAGAAATTCCAAGTAATTCCAATGAATCACCGTAAAGTAGACGACGTCATCGTAGGCGACAAACACTACCCGCACTCTAACGAGGGAAAAGTCCTGGGCTTACAACTCAACAGAACAGAGTTTCCATAGCCAAAAGAGAGTTGAATAAACTTCACAGATTCCAAAGCCTCAATGTTCCGAAAAAAAATAAACTTTACACCGCCTCGGTACGCTCCATCCTGGTGTATCCAGTGGTGATCATGTGGATGGACAGCCGTACCTCACACAGGACGATACAGAGGGTATAGAATAAAGCCACACTGCTTATTGTTGGCGCGAGGAGGATCGACCGTATTAGGGAGACAGTCCTACACGATAGAGTAGGACTCAAGCCAATTATTATGGAGATATAGAGGCTAGAGAGAAAGACATGGGATAAGGTGGGGGAAGAAATACTCTCGAATATCAACAATAATGTCGACATACCTCAACACAGACAACACACAGTTGAAAGAACAGCTCTATTCTCCAGCGAAAGAAACTGCACGAGGAAAGAAATAAGACCAATCTATAGCTAAAAATGTAAACCTCAAAATAAATAATAAATTAATAAAAAAGAGAAAGTGAAAATAAACAACAAAAGACATTAAGGGTAAATAAAAAGAGAAAAAGTACTCAAGTTATTATGACAAAAACCGAAATAAGATAAAGATAAACATACAACAGAAGTTAATAAACATGAATAAAAAAAGGCGAAGTGCCCAAGTTAAATTATAAATAAAATAAAAATAAGAGAAATAAAAATTATCAACAAAAGTTAAAAGCTAGGATAAAAAGAGGCGAAGTGCCCAAATTAAATTTAAAATGTTAAACTAAAGTAAGAAAAAGAAAGATAAAAAATAAATAAAGGAGGCAAAATGACCAACATTAAAACTACAAATAATAAACAACATAAGATAAAAAGAGGCAAAGTGTCCAATTTAAAATTTAAAGTAAAATAAGATAAAGAATAAATAAGCAACATAGATAACAAATTTAAATAAAAGAGGCGAAATGCTGAAGGATAAAATTATAAACAAAAATAAACGAAGAGACAACCAGTTAGCAAAATTTGACTTGAAAGCCACGACGGAAGAACCTACTTAAGAGTTATTCAAAGATTTAAACCTATTGAAGAACATGGCCGTCACAGACGGTCATCAAAATTATAGACGGAAGAGACATAAAAAACTAGAAAGAGAAAAGTGCTAGGGCAACCTAGAAAGCCACTTTCATTCAACTTGGTTCAGACTCCACCATAATTCATCGGTAAAGAAGGAAAGAATACCTAAAGACACTCCGAAGATGATCGAATAGATTGAAAGCTTAGCGATTTAAGGTTGGTTTTTACCAAACGCATTTATTTTTTAAAAAGTGATATGAACATAGGACAAGTTATCTACCATCTACAATATGAACTAAAGAAGAAGAAAAAAGGAAAGTTGCCAAAGGAAATTAATCAAAGCAAAATATACCATGGTATATATATATATATATATATATATATATATATATATATATATATATATATATATATATATATATATATATATATATATATCGGAAATATCACGAAAATTAGCGCGTGATAACTATAAATATGAATATGTACCACGGAAGGAAACTGAATAAAAGGTGGATTGGAGTTAGTACTTTCGTCTATTCGACATTTTCAAACTCAATGGTAAGAAAAATATGACAGCGAGTATTTATACTAAGCACGTTTTCCTATGAGGTCAATATTTTAATGCTATCATATAAGTCGGATTTTAGAAAAAGTGTTGAGATTACTCTCCTTTGTGGGGGAGATTAAAAATGATTCCATGATATTTCTCTTTATAAAATCATTACTACAGATTATAGTATCAGTTTTTGACCAGTTAATTCCGTGTCCAATCTTGGAATTGTGGACAACTAAGGCATTATTCAGATATATCTTAATTACTGCATTTTTGTGTTGTTGGGTCCTTATGGAAACATTTTTGGCTCAAGACTTTTTGGTTTTGAATTCTTGGACGAAATACATTTGCTATTTACATGTCGCTATCGGGGTAAATTAGGTAACGGTTTAGTCAAGTCTGAAAATGTGAGGACCGATTTATTGTGAACCAATTATATAACTTTATAAGACTTCAAAATGCTCATTTTTGAGGTATTTTTGAGAAGCAGAATGTTTACCAAACCATGCCAGAGGAGGTGCTACACCCTATACGACAACCAAACGAGGAAGTACACAATTTAAGTTTCAAACAAGCATTCAGAAGTAGTCTGAATTTCCACTGTCAATCAGACCTTGAAATAACTGAGGATCTCCGTTCAATTGAACATGAACAGTAGGCAATAGCAAGCCGCTGGTAGCACAGGTGGAATCAAGCGTGGCAGAAGATGGTGAAACAGGACGTTCGGTTTTTCACTTACAAACTTTTGCAAAATGCCCAAGATTCTCACATTTGTGAAAAATTACATCGCGAGCTGGACAAAGTGTTCGGTCATCCTCAGGATGGCGACGACAACCACAATTGTAGCACGTTTGCTTCATTTTATAATTACTTTTGAAAGAGCTGCTATAAGTAGAAGGCTATCTTCTTCATTACTAGAGGCCATAGCAGCCGCACTAGCAGGTACATGACCGGGAGTAACTAAGTACTATTCAGATCTCAGCAATGCTTGCTCTAATGCTCGAGCTTGTTGAGTAGTATCGGTTAATGTAAGCTTTTGATTCTCAAGGAGACGTGCACGAATGTTCGAAGATTTTAACCCTCGTATGAAGGAATCCCCGATACTCTCATTACGCTAGACTGCAGCAGTAACATCATGAAGGTTGCAATCCACAGCAAGAAAATAGAGAGCTTGAAGGTAATGGTCAATCGATTCTTTTGGAAGTTGAATTCGAATAGAAAGCAGAGTGTCGAGGTTTAGTGAGTGGGTAATCCCAGTCCCACTTTCTGGACATATATTTTATTACCGCACCGAGGTGAAGCGGAGGTGAAGCGTATCCAATATACCTACCTTAGCCACTTCCGGTAAATAAGAATAATCCCGGTGCGTACCCTTTTGATAAAAACTAAGATGATGATCCCCTAAGTATGTCCCCACTCAGTAAAAGCTAATCATGGATGGATCAGTGTAATATTAAGATTTAAGCCAAGTGGATTGCTTAATAATTGCCAAAGAATCGTCCAAAATAGTTAAACACACAGCTACAAAAATAATCTTTAATGTACATGAATTTGAAATAAGCAACAGCGTATATAAATAGAATTAATCTTGCACTGAATAAATAAGTGTACCAAAAATGTCGTGGGGATTACTTGAAAATTACTTACTAGGATGCTTGCGTCTTAATGACACCCGAGAGCAGGAATGAAATAGTATTATTAAATTAAACACTGAATTAAGTAAGCACTTCTAATACTCGAGGTTATGGGCTCAGGATGGGAATTCTAGTTCACAAATAAACTGGTGAAGTTAGGGGAGGGGATAGTTCAATTTAACGATACCTTTGAGTTCATAAATATGTTTGAGAATAACGGTGAAGTTCTTCTTTTGGTGACGATGGTCGCAATTAGTCCGGCCGTCCAAGGTTACCGATTGAGAGGGTAATCCTAGACCGGTGATATAATGATCCTATGCCGGATCACGAAGGTGAGCTAAACGGTGACCAAATCGGACTTCTTCCTCGAAGTACCTGTCTGATTATTCGTCTCCTGGAGTGGGTAGCCCAAACCGATTACCTAGCTACGTCTAGGGTAACCAGCAGAGGTAGGTCATGTGTAACCCAGACTCTGAAGGGGAGGTCGGAGGCTGCGACAAGTTTGACATCTACAAGTACCGTGACAGCAACAATCATTCCCCGAGAAGTTCCTTCCTTGCAGCGGGTGAACGGTTTCCTTTGTGGATCGGGCTCCGCACACTCGACGTAGGTTCAAGATCTTCTGCTCGAATCCAGGGAGAAGTTTTCCTTTTATTTCCCTCGCGTGCAGAAATCAAGAGAGAGCACCTAATTTTCGTCAAATCCGTATCGCCACGCGAAAGACCTTTTTTTCATCTGTGGGCAGAGAGTATGTCTTTCACACCTTCGAGCCATCTCGGAGTTTACGATGGCGCGAAAAAGGGCGACAGAGAATTCGAGGCGACTGGGATATTTAGAAATACGGGAGGGGCACGTAGCTTGTGTCGGAGTATTTCTGTGTACACTTATGTAGCGGTATTTAGACTTCTACACAGATATATGGCATGAATTTCACTGGGAGCCTTAATATAGGCAGCTTGCAACAATTCAATAGCCTTCGAATAATCAGCACAGCCCTCTATTACATCCGTGACATGAGGACCAATGTACAAGTAGAATACTTCTAACTTGTCTGGAGAATGATCGGATATTGTAGAAGGAAAATAGCAGAAATTTCTATACCAAAGCTTCCATAACTTTTGCCAGCGTGAGGATCCGTAGTAGGTACATCAAACTTCTAAAGTCGTATGACTTTATCCATAATAGTTGATTGAAATGTTATGATAGTTATAAGTAGTGATGAACATAGCGGCTTTACAAGCTTTTATTGTAATGTTAGAACTGATCTTGAAATTTAGCTTTAAGATCTATCTCCAGGTCTTTAATGTAAACTAAGTATAACAATGGACCCAAAACAGATCACTGAGTCATTGCGCTAATATTACCCCTCTATTTCTTTCAATTTAGTACTACCATCTGCTTTCTATCATTCAGCCACTAAGTCGTCCATTTTTTTCAGAAACACCATACATCTACAATTAATGATATAGTCTCCTATGAGTTTCCTTATCAAAAGCTATTCTGAATCTATAGGTGACGGGGAGAAGGGGTGACCGGACCGAGGATTGAGATGGCGGACTCTTTATTTTTGATGGGGTAATCTGCCAGGCTTCTTCTCTGTCCTTCGAGTGGTCACCGGTCATAGCGTCTACCTCTTTGGGAGAGGAGCACCCCATAACCAGTGAGAACTCCTTCTTCTTCGGGCCTACTTAATGTTTAGGCTTGAGGTTAAGGACGGATGGAGTTAAGGACGAGGAACGGTGTCGAATGACACACATCAGGGCGAGAGTTAAGAAAAATGAAAAATATTGAGTCTCTCTGTTTCTAGAATGTTTCAACTCGTCCATTAATATCCCACCACCGTTAAGGGCGCGTGACTTCATTTTCCTTAATCTGGACGCTGGGCAGAGCTTACGGTGAAATAAGTATGTTCGTCTGTGCTTTGTTAAAAAGACTGGGCGGAGTTAAAATGGTGTATACGTGTTCATTATGGCCATATGTGTATTGTATTTGATCACCTTATCGTAGTTTTATTAAGGCGGCATCCATCGCCAGTGATACAACTGTTTTTTTTTTTTGCGTTTCGCAGATTCACGTCAATTTTAAGCTGTCAAACACGACTCCGTTCCGGATGCCTCGTTATCTGGAATCGAGACCCTTCTGGCTCGCGTGTATATGTCGGTTTGTGTATATGTCTGGTGTGTTTGCGTGGGAACCGCCAATATATTCGCTTGTCTTTCTTTCACTCATTGTTTTCTTAACATATGCACACTTATACTATAGGTGTTTCGCTCTTCTATTCTACATGGGTTTATTGCTACTACATGGCATATTATTTCGGCATTAATATATGTGCCCAATTTCAAGATTTCATAGGTCCAACACGGTGCTCATTTGTGGGGTTCCTTGTTGAGCTTACTTCACCTTGCAATTCGAGCGTCACTACACAAGAACACCTAGATCTTTTGAATTAGCAAATGTAGTTAGATTTGTGTCGGTGCATATAAAACATAGAAATTATTAAATAAGATGAAAATAGCAATAATTAAGACCATTCGAATCAAAAAAATTATATAATTCAATCGGAATTAATCACTTAGGTGAAAAATACAATAATGAAGATTCATTCGCATGGTAAATAGAATAAATAAATGTACATGGGAAGATGTACAATAATATGCTGGTTAAAAGGATACATGAGTACAAGATAACATTAGTTCTTGTGGACTAAATGTCAATTCAATATATCAAATATTATTAAAGTTAAAATGAGGATTAAAAATATTATACAGAATATTTATGTCAAATTGTACAGTGCATAATAATAATTAAGACGCTATTTACATGGTAACACTAATTAGTTGGTTAAAATAATGCATGAGTATTAATGATATTAGTTCTTGTGAACTAAAAATCAATTCGACACATCAACCATTATTAAAGTAGAATGATGATTAAAATACTTATACCAAATAATTAGGTCAAATTTGTATAAGGTGAATGATAATAATTAAGTCGGCATTTACACGATAAAGCCCATACAAATGATACAGTCTGGAATCTCAAGCGATAAACTTTGAAACTTGGTGGTCAAAAGGTCATTTTTGCCCAGTAGTATCAGATAACAAAGTGGCCATTTTTTCTAAATACAATGTTTTATTCATTATTACACACATGTTTTATTTATCAGCCTGTGTAATATTCAAATCCTTGTCCATTTTTAATGATTTAAGGGTTGTTTTAAATATTTTTGGAAAACAGCCCTTAAATCATTAATTATGGACAAGGGTTTACATATTACAAAAGCTGATAAATAAAACATGTGTGTAATAATGGAACGCCTGAGACCACAGGCACAGAAGCAGAATAGATAACACGCTGTGATCCATTTGTCAAAGAATTCTTAAAAATAGAGCTTTATGATTAACAATGTCGAAGGCTGAGCTGAAATCAATAACTACAACACGCGACTTGTGCCGACGGTCCAAAGAGGAGTGAAGGTCATGGCTCAGTGTTAGGAGTGCATCGCAGGTTCACAAACTCTTGTGGAACCCAAATTGTAAATCAGGTATCACGCCGATTTTGTCACAATACAGGGTCATTCGCTTAGCAAGGAGCCCCTCAAAGATCTTAAATAAGATAGGTGTGATTGAGATGAGACGGTATTCAGACTATAAAGTTGAAGCCGATGCTGTCTTTGGAAGGGGATTGATGTTGGCTTTACGCCAACAAGAAGGAAAAGAACGGGTCTCCAGAAGCAACCTAAGAACAACAGCCAATTAGGTGCCAAAATGAGGGTGATCTTTTGAAGAAAAGGGGGAAATGGGGAAAAAGCCATCCGGGTCCGCCCCACCATATGTATCTTGATCAAGAAGATATTTTTTAAGTTCAGTTGATTTAAAGGCAACTGATTTTAAATGAGGAAAGGGGAAACAAGTCAAGGGAAGCGACAACTCCTGATCTCTTTGTTTGTTTATAAAAGTATCAGAGAGCAAATTAGCTTCATTTAAGGGCTCAAGAGACATGGACCATCAGGGTCACGTAGTAGAGGCATACTCGAGTCCACACCAAACAATGAAGACTTAAGGGAGCTCCACCATTTGTGTGGGTGAGTAGCTCCAGCAAGAACATCCTGTAAATGATAATTATAAGCAGCGTCTGCAGCATTATAAATTCTCTGAGCCTCAGCTCTAAGACCAACATAATTATCCCAAAGCAATTCGCTTCGATTGCGTCTCCACAAGGGGTAAGCAGCCTGTTTGTCATCAAAGGCACACTTGCAATCATCGTCAAACCAAGCTTTATCTTTGATACGGAATTTAATTATTTTGGATGAAACCCTTATATGTAAAATATTAAGAAGACAAGTATTCGGAGCTAATACTGGGTCACTATAATTAAAAATAGTATTCCAATGAATACGGTCAACTTCCATGCATACATTTTCTCAATTGACTCTAGATTTGAGATATACCTGACGGAAAACAGAACCAATTGACTCTAGATTTGAGATATACCTGATGGAAAACAGAACCTTTACACAACATATTACTTTTACCATACCATGATAATTTCTTGTATGTAGTACCATATTACTTAATATATTAAAAACGTTTACTTAGCGAAATAAAGGGGTAACTTTGAAACCATTTTTGGGGGGCTGGCAGATGAGCTATCCTATAAATGTAGTCTTCCAATTCGAGGAGGATAGGATCTCCCGCTGGACCTGAAGCAGAACAGTGGTCTAATAATGCCATTACCTTAACCGCACCAATTTGTCTTAGATATTATTCCATCTTTCGAGGGTTTGGGCTAAGTCAACGCTGTTAATATATCAATAGCAACAGTTTTCTGTGACGGTAAAGAGACATGAAGGGGTAACTTTGAAACCAGTTTTTTTGGACTAGTAGATGAGCTATCCTATAAATGTAGTCTTCCAGTTCGAGGAGGATATGATCCCCCGCTGGGCCTGAAGCAGAGCAGTTGTCTAATAATGCCATTACCTTAACCGCCCCAATTTGTATTGGATATATTTCTCTCTCTCTCTCTCTCTCTCTCTCTTTTTTTTCTCTCTCTCTCTTCTCTCTCTCTCTCTCTCTCTCTCTCTCTCTCTCTCTCTCTCTCTCTATATATATATATATATATATATATATAACTTAAATCACATGACACGTGATATAATAGACGCATTTAAAGGCCCAAAGAAATGAAAATTGGCAACACAACACTAAGGAAGGTGACCATTAAAAGCTTAAAAGCTTAAGAAAGAAAATGTGAGATATAGAGACGGAGAAAATCGTGAAAACTAATTTTAACCGTTAATGAAAAATAAATAAAGGAGTAGGATTTGAACCTGTGTCGTCAAGCGTACATCGCTATTGTGACCACGACGCTCATCGACTGAGGATGGCGTGGTGGCTCAGTCGATGAGCGTAGTATTATCTCTTTCTTAAGTGTGAATAAAAATTCACCGTTAGACTGTCATCTTTGGTTGGCGATACTCACAGTTCATCGAAGAGTTCCGAGGAGTCGAATAATAAATAACGAAACTGTTGATGTGTCACCTATTCACAGCTCCAAATGTATTATTCTCCTTATAATTCCCCGTTGGGAAAAGTGGAAAAAATTTCACGTTTTTGAATTCGCCTACCCTTTCCTGTACCTCCTGTATCGGGTGGTAACCTTCCTCTGAATTGACGTTGTTTCTTCAATTGTGTCTGAGCAGTCAATAAGGAAAATTTGAATTTGGAGTGTGTGTGTGTGTGTGTGTGTGTGTGTGTGTGTAGGGGACAAAATGGCGTGGGGGTAATATAATCGAAAAAGAGGTTAATGTGGGATATTTGCAAAGATATGCAATAGCCTGGTGATCAGGCCTATCGTTTTCATTATTTTATTTGCCGTTGTAGATAGAGGGGAGTAGGAAAAGGGGCAAAGAAAAAAATAATAGCGTAGGCGAGTTGCGAACAGCTTCCCGCGTCGCTGGACCACTGTTAGCCAGCGGCGAATCCACCCCGCCATCCTGAGTCCCCCCAAAAGACTCATTCAAACTAAACTTTTAAGCCACTCGCCTGCACTTCTCGTACGCTATACCGTGTGTTTCTTTTGTTGTCTTCGTTAGAGTTTTGTATTATTTATGGAGTTCAAGTCATTAGTCTTTAATAGAATCAATGTTCTTTAGTTGATATGCACATTTGTTGTTGGTATAGTAAACTACTTTAACGGCTGTGCTTAGTTTCTCTTTACTTTATAATGAGTGAATTTGTTATCATTTGTTTCTTTGTTCTTGAAGTCTTGTTCGTTAATCGATGAGTTTCCATGATTCAGGGTATAGTTCTCTTGATCGGTTTTTCATCACTGGTAAAAACTACATTCTTTTTCATGCGTAGAACGGCACTTCATCTCTACAAAGGCAGTGTTGAATACGGCGACTAGTGCCCAAGTAGGCAGTCGCCAGATGAGCTCTTAAAGTTGAAAAAAATTTCATATCTACAATCCAATAGTCTGGCGGAGCTCGGAAATCTGACGCGACTTAGAGCTCTTCTGTTCTGGTTAATCATATGAACGATTTAATCGTTCAATTCTCGATTAACCAGCTCTTGAATATATAATGTTAATGGGACTTAACCCTGCCTTCCGGTGCAGTTCTTCCTTGGGCGCTTCTATCCACCGTGCGTGTACCTATGATTAGGTACACGCAATTGTTCTGCATCACTTGTAGTTTCCTCTTCTGTGTCTTCGAAACACAAGAGAGGGTGGAAGCGTGATACAGCAACGTACATCTTACAAATGCATTGTACATCTTTTTTCCTTGTTGCTTTCACGGAGATTTCTGAACATATATTGTCAAAGAGAGAGAAAATACGCGCGCGGTCGCCCCTTTCAAGGAGAGAGAGAGGGGGAGAGGAGAGGGGGAGGGGAGAGAAGACACACTTGGGCGACCCTTTTTAATCCACGCTAACGAAGGCGCAAAATCGCGAAAGCCGTGATGGACTGAAGGCCCGACTTAGCGGAAGCCTGAGATGTGCTTAATGGCATGAAGGGTCTCGCCGGAGATTAGCCTGCGATAGCGTGAATCGGGCAAAGTACACCTCGCCCGGCTAAGCGTGTGTCACCTGGAATCCTCCTCCTTCGGGCGCAGGAAAAAGCCCCTCCGTCTCACCTCTATAAAACGTCCGACGCCAGACTTGGACAGGAGTAACTGCCTGTGTCTACGAGTATCCGTGAGTATCTGCCATCTTCCCACCTCCCTTAGTTCCGCGCGAACCCTTGCAGAACCCGTCAAGCTTCGTGTATTCTCCTAGAACTGTAGAACTGACAAGTCAACCCCGTACTCGTTGATACCCGTTACTCGAACGCAACGCGTCAAATTCTCGATTCGGTATTCTAAACCCGAAGGCAAGATCTGATTTCATCTCGTTTAATAGATGTTCTTCAAGAGGCTACTATTTTGGACTCTACGCCCTCCCTAACAAAGCAGGATTACTCCCTCGGACCTAATCTTCGAGGTAACCGCAACGCGCAACTCTCCTGTGCAAGCGCCCCCCCCCTTTAAGCTTCCGTCATCTGGTCTTCGCGTGCGCTCAAGGTCATTTGAGCGTCCCAGCTGTCATTGTTCATTCGTGTGAATGGTGGTCGACACCGCCCAGGTCGCTCTTTGAAGCCGAGACTCGTGTACGTCTCCTATGTTAATATACCTTTCTTAAAACCTCTTTTAATTTTGTAAATATATTATTTTCATAGTAATAAAGTATATTTTGTACTCCGTTTCTATTACCCCAGAACCTTCCAAGTTGGTTAAGCATTAGCCAAACTAAACTGCACTCTGAAACTTAACTTCACTCTGATTTGTATTTATAATTTCATCCACGCTCATAGCGAACTAATCCGTTCATAGGCCTCACTCTCTCTCGGGCTGAGGAATTTGGAAAAGGTTGGGATCTAACATCAACCTACGACACATATAGAGTCTTGACTGCAGATGAGGCCTTGGATATTCTATTTGAGACGTGCTTCTTGTACCCGGAAGAAGTAATCTTCATGCTAATACATTGCACTCCGTAGTGTAGGGATAGCGTTTATCTCCTACCCTGATATCAGAACATCAGATAGTAGTCTCCTGCCAATGGAGAATACCTTGAACTTTTCTCGATTAGTTTGAATCTTCCATTGTGCCTCGTAGATGTTTAGTCTCTTTATTTCTGAGGCTGTCATCCCAGCTTCTATAGGCGCATTCCTTCATGGACATTGATTATCTGTCTGAAATCATCAGCGGAAGTGAATGTTGAGGCAAGTGGGGTTCGCAGGCGCTGGGACATCTGTGGTGAGCGCAAACTTTGGTCCATCCATGCACCTTAAACTGACGTACGCCGCCCTCTCCATGAGATAGTTACAAGGAGTTCTTTCTAAGTTTCCACTTAGGCCCAGCCGAACGATCTTGCACTGCATTCCCTGTTACCACACCTTATCAAACGCCTTTGATACCCCCCGACAAACAATGTCCACGTAACACCTTTGTCGTTTGGCTTAGGCAAGCTTCTCCGTGATTACACTTATCGCCATCTCCCTACTTCACTTTCTTCTAAACCCGAATTGGTATGGGTTGTAGAGGGAGTTCTCCTCCAAGTGAGACACTAGTCTTTGGTTGAGGATCTTCTCGAAGAGCATCCCGTCAAATTCCAAGAGTGAGCTTGGCCGGTAGCTCTCTCTCTCTCTATCAACCTCGGGGCCTTCTCGCGCTCTGGCAAAAAAAAAAAAAAATCATATTTGCCGTTTTGTAAGCATTTGGAGAGTATCCCGTATTCAGACAGGCGTTAAAATTCTCCTCATTCCCTCGATGATGTTGGCTGGTGCCTTTTCAAAGTTTAACTTTGTAAGCCCCGATTGTCCTGGGGCTTTCTGACGGAATGAGCGGAGCGCGCTGAGTAGTTCCTCTTCGGTGATCTATCCACCTGGTGTTGAGGGGGCGTCCTATGTATTTGGTCGTTAAGCTCGTCTATGATGTTATTTCGAACTCTATATTGTAATCTTCGTTTTTCTTTTCACTAATACTGAAGATCCTTTCTCAATAAGTTCGGGATAGCTCTTGGATTTTTTTCTCTTCTCTTTCGATGTTTCCATCTTCTTTTAGTAGTTCAATCTTATTCTTCTTCCCAGTCGATCCTTTGCGACGTCTGATTTAATTCCATAAATATTGAGGAGATATCACGTGATCAAGACTATCGATCGCATCGTCTCTACTGCTTTTCGAGGATCAACTGGTTGAGCTCTTCTTTGATCTCTTTACTCTGTAATGGGTTAATTGATGCGTTCCTGGTTTTGATATCATAGAGTAATTTCAGTAGCCGGTATAATTCCTTCATGTACACAGTCAATCTATATGTTGAGATAGTCTTGTACTCGGACTTAGGGATACAAACCCCATCTGCGTTGATGAGATGGTTATCAAGGTCGTCATGTGCCTCGTCAATCTCCTCGAAAATTGTCTCATCCAGGTTGGGCGGATGGTAGGCCTCAAGAAGGCACGCGTACCGTTCCAAGTTTGCTCTTATGTAGTTCTTCTTAACTACAGCTGGGACTTGTATGGATCCCTATACGATCACTACATGGTACCTGGACTGCTTCCGAGGAGTAATTAAACGGCATCTGACGATTAGCCAGACATATGTCTGGTTTTGTGGCACCCTCTCCTCTGATATAAGTGGGGAAGTAGGGGACTATTCACTGGACAATATTTCTGTTCAGCAAGATGTCCAGGCTTCTTTCGATTCCGTTGAGGGTCATGTGGCCGGATTCTTGGCATCTAGGGTTCAGGTCCCCCATTAATATAGTGGGGCTCTCCTGCCAAATGGGCCAATGAGAGTGTGAATTGGCAAAACGTCTCACCTTGGCGGTTGATATCCGGCAGCAATGACCAACTTTCCTATGTCGAGTTCGACCTCAATCGCGAGATCCGATTCTTCCATATTTCTCATTTGCTTATACTTTATCCCTTTCTTTATTGCAATAATGGCACCGTCGTACCGCTCCTGCGAATAATTCGTAATCAACACATCGCAATTCCAGATCTTCCTTCCAGAATTACGCGTGTCGATCCCGTTCTCTGAAATTATGATCATGTCTGCATCAATTTCTCTGAATACATTTCCATAGAGAGTCCCTTTCATCGTCTAACTGTTATTATTTATTTCCAGTATTTTCTGTGCGTTCCTTAACATGATGTATTCTTTTTACGGATGTTTCTTCTTATGCTTCTTTTACTTTGGGGCCGGAGGGTCAGTTTTACTGTACTTAGGCCTCTCGTTCTTCGGGACAGGACTTGGAGTTTTGGACTTGCTTTTCGTCGCGTCGCTTGTGTACGAGTGTAGGGGCTCCTGTCATGATCTGAAGAGGTGGATCCTTTCTCATCTTCTCGCTCCTTTTTGTCTTTCCGTTCATTTTCATCTTCTTGGTCCTCATCGGATGCTTCCGATGTGGGAGCTTCTAGACCAGATTTAACGTTGGAGTTATTTCTTATGACTAGATCTTTGAATGTCTTGTTTGCCTTCAGGGTCCGAGGGCACAATGACTGAAGCTAGGTTGTTAGCTTTTAGCATTGGGTCGAGAACTTGGTTGTAGCAGCCAGGCTTCACTGGGTTAGCCGCATTTGTGTGGGTAATGCAGATTAAAACTTCGCACTTAGGTCCCTTTGTAGATAGAGGGGAGTAGGAAAAGGGCAAAATAAAAAATAATAGCGTAGGCGAGTTGCGAACAGCTTCCCGCGTCACTGGACCACTGTTAGCCAGCGGGGAATCCACTCAGCCATCCTGAGTCTCAAAAAAGACTCATTCAAACGAAGCTTTTAAGCCACTCGCCTGCACTTCTCGTACGCTATACAACCCCCTCCCCTCCTAGAAGCGGAGCGTATTTTGAAGAGATGAAGAGAGTCCGCTTGGAAATGTTATCCAAGGGCTAACGCTTCCCCTCCCGGGTCTGGGGCACCATTGTAGATAAAGGGGAGTAGGAAAAGGGGCAAATAAAAAATAATAGCGTAGGCGAGTTGTGAACAGATTCGCGCGTCGCTGGACCACTGTTAGCCAGCGGCGAATCCACTCAGCCATCCTGAGTTTCAAAAAAGACTCATTCAAACGAAGCTTTTAAGCCGCTCGCCTGCACTTCTCGTACGCTATACAACCCCTCTCCTAGAAGCGGAGCGTATTTTGAAGAGATGAAGAGAACCCGTTTGGAAATGTTATCCAAGGGCTAACGCTCCCCCTCCCGGGCCTGGGACACCATTGTAGATAGAGGGGAGTAGGAAAAGGGGCAAATAAAAAATAATAGCGTAGGCGAGTTGCGAACAGCTTTGCGCGTCGCTGGATCACTGTTAGCCTGTTAGCCAGCGGTGAATCCACTCAGCCATCCTGAGTCTCAAAAAAGACTCATTCAAACGAAGCTTTTAAGCCACTCGCCTGCACTTCTCGTACGCTATACCTTGCGATGTTGAACTGTGCGGGCGATGCCTTAGCTGTTTATTCTTCTTGTCAGCACTTGCGTACGTCATATCCTTAGCTTTCTTCTCTCCTTCTTCCTTCTTATTTATGATCTCACGTCGTTTTGGGCAGTTCAGGGCCATATCCTGTGTTTTCCTTCACAATTTAGTCACTTCTTCCTCGTGTTCTCACACTTGTCGAATCTGTGACCTTCTGTAGCGCATTTACTGCACCAGAGTTTGTTCTTTTCATGGCAGGATTTCGTTGTATGGTGTTCCAGCTTGTAGCATACAAGCTGGAAATGATAGAGAATGTTCAGTGACGTGTCACTAAAATAGTGCCACAACTGGGGGACCTATCATACGAGGAAAGACTGAGAAAGCTAGAACTACCGATACTGGCCTACAGGGAATCCAGGGGCGACCAGATCGAGACATACAGAATCATCACCAAGAAATATGACCAAGACGGTACAGGAGGGATTTTCTAGATGAAGGATGATCACGTAACCAGAGGGAATACGAAGAAAATTTTCAAGCCTCGATTAAGCCTCAATACCAGGAAGTATGCGTTCTCGAACAGGGTCGTCAACAACTTGAATGACTTTCCAGAGGGGATAGTAAGTGATGACATGGTAGTAAAATTTGAGTCGCGTTTAGATAGAGTGTGGAAAGGCCAGGCACAGACATATGACTATAAAGCACACATACCCACTACGCACAACTAACATCTAGTTGACGACCAGGCTATAGAGCTCGAGTCACAGGCATAAGCCTCTTCCAGAAAATCATCTGTGAGTAGAGAAGGTGGGCACGACCATGGGGTTTTGGAGGAAGGGGTTTCGCTTTATTCTACATTGGTTTATTACTACTACATGATATATTATTTCTGTGATTAATAATTGTGCCAGCTTTCAGGATTTGAAGGTCTAATAGGGTGCCCATTTGTGAGATTCCTCGGTGAACCTACTTCACCTTGTAATTCCAGCGTAGCTGCAAATCTAAGTAAATTGTATATATCTTTTTTCTTTATAAAATTGCTATGTCCTTTAAATATTAATTCTTTAAAATTTGTCTGGCATATTTTCCATGTAAAAAATGGCAACTAGAAGCATGTTTCTTCCTTCTTTATCTATATTACTCGGCATTTTGAATTAGCTAATCTTCGAACTCCCACCATGAACGTTACCTCCCCGTAGCAAAGAATACAGCCTGATTTATAAACATCCCCCAATTTTTGAATAATTACAAATTGGCACCTCAGGTGTTTTATGATTGGTCGACGAAACTCTATTCCTTTAAATTTAAATCTTTTGTTTCTTTTATTTTTTTGTTATACGAATTACTGTTATTCTTTAATTTTTCGTTTCCTGCCACAAAATTAATTTCTGGCATAGTTTTTTTATGTTTATCTTAACTTTCCTTTTTATGCCCTGCAACTTGTATGACCTTTGATTTAATTTTGTAAAGGCACATTTGGTAAGTTTTTGACAAATTTCAGAGAATTTGCTGAATGACGAGTTTTATTTAGAAATGTCAGTTGTAAATATGGCAATCATCGTGTTGGTTTATCTCCATCCATTCCTATATTTCCTATTATTGTATAATTGCAGCATTAAAGAATGTTGCCCTTGTGCTGATATAATTTATGTATACCATAATTTATGTTTCCAATTGAATCCAACCCAGTGCTTCGTTTCGCTTTGTAAATTCCCAGAAATTGTGAAATACAGTTATTCATCTCTAGTTTAAAAGTTTTTTGAGTGTATTATAGAAATAAATTTCAAGATGCCAGCAACTGTTCGATACCTGGAAAAAAGAGATAAAAGCAGAAAATATCTATGACAACTCATACTTTCTAAAGCCAGAACAAATACTCTGCTATTTGGTAAGAACTATATGACAAATATACATTCAAGTGGAAATACAATGTGCCCAGTCTGAAGGTGAGATGGACAATCTTAGGCACTTTCTATTGCACTGCCCATCATACCACTATTTGAGGAAGGAGTTAGGCATAGAACAGTTGAGAACACAGTTATTGGAAAACTCAAGAAGACAAAATTGAAAACAAAAGAAATAATGTACAAAATGTGGAAATATAGAACAGCTAATATAAGACAAAAGAAATAAGGAACAACTAAAATAAGACAAAATGATTAAGAGATGCATGATCTGACACAACCCTATGTATGTATTTTGTGGGTGGGTTTTGACAGATTGCGATGACCTTTGATAGGCCCTTGTGGCTTCTGTCATTCGTGAAATTATGTTATGTATGTTAATGGAGGGTAATACAAATTGTGTGGTAGATGAATGGAATAGGCTCACTAGACATGTGATAGAAGCCTCCTCTCTGGGTAGTTTTAAGAATAGATTAGATAAATATATGGATGAAGCTGCTAGATGGGACTGACTTTTTTTTATGTACATATGTATATATTTTTCTAAGGAGTGGGGAGATTATATTTTGCGGTTGCATGAATGGACATAATCCTCTGGATGCATTTTATGTATATTGTAGATTAGATCTGACGAACTCCTGTAAAGGGTGACAATGTTGATGACTTTTCTCTGGTAAGAAATCTTTTGTGTTGAATGGAACAGGAGCTGCCAAGTGTAGGCCATGAATGGTCTTTTGCAGCTTCTTACTGGCAACATCGTAGCTAGAAATAGAACCCGCTTAGCATTTGTTTCTCTTTCCTTATGGCTTTTTTGTATTCTAGTTGTGCTTCTTCGTTATTTGAATTCAGGTTTATTTTGCATCACTACGAAAACTTTTAAGATTATTTAGAGGCACATAAACTATTTTGGGCTACTTTTCGTTGTTACTTTTTTAGAGATGAAATCAAAGAATTTTATGGCGATTTTCATTTTTATACTGGGGGGCTGTGTCCCGCAGACCTTCCCTAAAGGATTGAAACTCAGGGTCATCGCAGTGTTATCCCTGCGGTGAGCTGTACCCAACAACGAGTCGACGCTCAAAATAATCATTTAATACGTACGTCAGATGGGGGTGGGTATAGTTTACCGGCAGCAAGCCAGAATTCGGTAAGATGTTCGTATCCTTCAGATGACAAATTTGAATAGGCTGCCCATCCGTCAGATACGACTGTCGTGCCTGGCAAAATCCACTTTTTTTTATCGCTGTGAGGAGGGTTTCTCAATTTTGATTTGCCACCCAAACAATGAAAATTGTCTTTGTTTCACGTTCGAACCCTCCCAAAACCCACTGCCCTTCCACTACATGGCCCATGGGCTTCGAGAAATGCAACACATTTCTCGTCAGTTAAAATAGCACCGAAACATTGAATAGGTAATGAACAAACCGCACGAAAATGACATTTTGACAAATGAGCGGGAAACGGCGTGAGTGGTTGTTTAAATATGAGAAGCGTGGATGGAAAAGTAGTTCATTGTTCCCGGAAAATTTTTGATTTTTTTTTACTGAAATTGACCATTTGTGTTTCTTGAACTACACATATATAGTAATAAAAACACTAATACTGAACGCATCCATTTGGAACAATAATCAAAATGAAGGTCGTAAAAAAACCTTTTAAAAAAATCAAAGAAGAGAAATAAATACAGAACAGAAAAAAATCAAAAAGTCGTGTTTTCGTCGGAATTAAGACGTGACACTTCATTAACAACACCAAAATATGGTTTAATCGAGCATTAAACAATGGGAAATTAAGTAACAAGTAAATAAAAAGACTAAATAATGTCAGGCATAGGGTAGGTAGGATATATAGAAAAGAAATAAGGGGGGAAAAACATCTAAAATATAAGAAAAACCAAGTTTTGATCAATATAAAAAGCACAAAAAGCCTTGATTGTCATTTATGAAACTGAATCCAGATCCGTGATTGGCCAGTGCGATAGCAGAAAAACACTGAAAAGTAGCCCTCAAAATAAACTAGTCGCATCCGGCCATCGTCGCAACATTTACCAAAGTAAGTATGGTTTGTCATTAGGTTAGGTTTTTCTGCCAGTAGGGAAAGCTGTTGGAAAACACCCCCAGTAAATTCAAGGGGACTGCTCGTGGGGGAGATATCACTGCGAGGAGACTACCCTGCGATGATCTTGAGTTTCAATCAATTGGGGGGGGGTCGGGGGGTGCAGCCCCCTAGTATATACTCATATACAAAAAAATATAATGCCGTAATTGTTCACATCTGACGCTACTCTCTGACATCATAAGACATATATTGTAGCCCTAAATTGTAGCCTATAAACAGAGCCACCTATTGTGCGCCCCAAAACTGAAGTGTTACCAAAGGGAGTAACTGCTGCTGTGAATGGCAATACTCCTGATTCTGAAAACCTTATTCCATATAGTGAAAGGGAATTTTTTTTTCAATCACATTGTCAAAGTATGGCTGCTGCATCAGCACTTTTATTAGTTAATTCAACGGATGACAAAGACCACAAGGTCCTAACAGAGGTTATCCGAGTCAGCCTTACAAGAAGCTCCACCCATCCTCATTCCCATAGTGTATATACAAGATTGCATCCAGAAAACTGCTTCTAAACCATCAGCTAACTAAAGCATGTACCTACAATAAAGACCTCAGTATTACAATATTTACATTTGGCCCCAACACAAAATATAAAAAAAATACCATAATCTTCTCTCCTCATACACATCTAATGTACCTTTAAACACATTTAAATTTGGACTAACCACAATCTCAGAACTCTACCACTCGATTGGTGAAAAAATAATTATTCAAATCAAACCAATACATTTGTTTTTTTTGTAATTTTAAATAAGAGTGGCGCACCTAATTTTAGACTGTGAGTGATCCCTGGCAGTGAGAGAACATAACATAACATAACATAACATAATTACACGGATGACAAAAGCCACAAGGGCCTATCAAAGGTCATCCGACTCCGTCAAAACCCACCCACAAAAAGCACCATCACCAGGGGAAGACAAAATCAAAGTCCCCCACAATATAATATAACGGATGACAAAAGCCACAAGGGCTCATCATAGGTCATCCGAGTCAAGCGGCCTCTTTTTCAAGGCACCCGAACTCCCAGGAAAACTACATCCAGAGGATTGCATCCAGAAACAAGGGTATCACCAATCAAGGCTTGTCAAGAACTAAATCATGCAGCTATAGATATATACAAACAATATTAATATATACAAAACTTAGGAACCATTACAACCTTCCCTTCCCATAAACTCATCCAACCTACTCTTAAATACATTTAGATTTGGACTACCTACTACCCTCTGCGGCAATTTGTTCCAAAAGTCTACCACTCTATTGGTGAAAAAATATTTTCTTAAATCCAACCTACACCCTTGCTTTTTAATTTTCAAGTGGTGACCTCTAGTCCGATTTCCATCATCTAACTCAAAAAACTTGCTAACATCCAATTTATCTATCCCGGAAAAAATTTTAAACAGCTCAATCATATCCCCTCTCACACACCTCCTTTCGAACGAGAACATATTTAATACCCTCAGTCTATCTTCATATTCAAGGTGCCTCAGGGAAGGAATAATCTTTGTTGCCCTCCGTTGCACTGACTCAAGAAGGTTAATATCGTGTCTAAAATGTGGGGACCATGCCTGTATACAGTACTCTAGATGTGGCCTAACATAAGAGTTATAGAGTTTAAGAATAACCTCCTTACTTTTGTAACTGACATTTCTCTTAATAAAACCCAGCACTCTATTTGCCCTATTTCTTGCTTCAATACATTGCTTAGAAAACCTTAATGACTTATCTATTACTACTCCTAGATCTTTCTCATCCTCTACTGAGCTCAGCCAATGCCCATCCATTTCATAGTTAAATTCTCTATTATCTTTTCCCATGTTAATAACTTTGCACTTATCAAGGTTGAAAGTCATTTGCCACTTATGTGCCCAGGATAACAATTTATTTAAGTCCCCCTGCACTTTAAAATTATCATCAATATCTTTAACTACAGCTGCTAATTTGGTATCATCCGCAAAAATTGACACTTTATTATTAACTGCCTCCCCAAGATCGTTTATATAGATGACAAATAATAATGGACCGAGAACTGATCCCTGAGGAACCCCACTGATAACATCCCTCCACTCTGACTTTACACCATTTAGCACTACCCTTTGCTTCCTGTCTTTCAGCCACTCAGCTATCCAATTTGAAACACCCCCACATATCCCAATCATTTTTAATTTATGAACTAGTCTCCTATGTGGTACCTTATCAAATGCTTTACTAAAATCTAAGTAAATTATATCTACATTCTCTCCCTTATCTACTTGATCTGTTACAAACTCCAGAAAGTCTAGTAAGTTAGTCAAACATGATCTACCTGATCTAAACCCATGCTGAGCATCGCTGATTAACCCCTCCCTCCCTGTATAGATTATCACATTTAATCATGCTAATATAACATTTTTGCTCACTATTAACCTCAATAATAACACTCCCGATAACATAGTGAGAGCACTTGGTGAAATTTAAGGAATATTGGCATTTGTGAAGGATATTGGTGAAAATAGACTTGTCATCCTGCCCCCCAGCTTAGCCTCTTCTCCTTCCTTCAAAACACTTGTTTCCTTGCTTTTCATACAACCTCTTCCACAACTTTCTTTGGTCAGACTAATTTAACAGGGTAGAGAACACAAGTGACAGATTCTGAATTTTGTATAGATTATCACATTTAATCATGCTAATATAACATTTTTGCTCAATATTAACCTCAATAATAACACTCCCGATAACATAGTGAGAGCACTTGGTGAAATTTAAGGAATATTAGCATTTGTGAAGGATATTGGTGAAAATAGACTTGTTTCCTTGCTTTTCATACAACCTCTCCCACAACTTTCTTTGGTCAGACTAATTTCACAGGGTAGATGCTGACCTTCTCAGCCAACCGTCCCGGATCGGGGCTGAGGAGGGAGGGGACAATGTTCCCTAACCCCTGAGCTCCGGTCTGGGGTGGTTGGTTTTTAACAACTTGCTTCATCCCCACCCATACCTTCCTCACATCCCTTTTCCTCTCCTCTTCACAATCTATCTTTTTTTATGCCGTGTCCAAGGTGGAGCCGCCATGCCGATGGACTGCCAGGCCACCAGGTGGGAGGGGTGGTCCCAATGGCCGCGCCTGGCTCTGCCAGGCCTGTAAGCACCTCTTGCAGTGTGGGCTACTGCAAGAGGTAATGCGCGATTGCATCCCGTAAAACAAATAGGGTCACCATGCCCAATGATGAATATAAAAAAACCCCCCAACCCTCAACTTCCCCTGTAACATCAACGGAGCCGCCCTCTAGCAGCTTCTCTGGAGATGGTTTCGGGCACATCCCTCTTTCCAGTGGCAGTCCCCTCTGTTCTTTCCAAGGGGACTGCCAAGAAAGCCAGCAGGCAGCCCTTAGCCAACCACTCAACAACCTTCGGTTGCTTCCCTCAAAAGACCTGCTGGCAAGAATTTTAAACCTTGGCGGGGTCAAGGCCTGTGCCTCCTCAAACAAGACTGGTGACGCTGCCAAGGGGACCTGCGATGTCCTGGGAGGGGATGGCCAACTGGAGGCCCCTCCTGTGATAGACATGGTCTTTAAGGAAACCCAGCCTCAGACAGTAGGGCCTTCCATGGGGGGGAATCCGGGCTCGGCACCAAGCACCGAACCCGAATCCACCCCTATGCAAGGTCCTCGGAGAAGGACCTGGCTGAGGCCGGTCCATCTGGCCTGGGGGCTCCTTCCGGCGCAGGTGAGAAGCGAGTTCATTCCCCGCCCTCCTCTCCAAAAAAGAAAAAGACTCAGGGCTCCTCTCCATCCGTGGGGGCTACGGGGATGGATGGGTCTGCTGCCACTTTTGCAAGCGACCAAGCAAAGATCGGCACTTCTGGCCCCTCTGCCACCCCGGTTGCGGAGCCCCTGACTAAGACCAAAAGTGCACAGGGCGGAGCCTCGATGACATCAGGGCCCCTGATTCAGAGGTTACCTAGCGTTTTCAAGCCCGCTGGCTTCAAACACTTCCTCGTTATTCAATCCACTGATGGCACCATGTTGACCAAGGGCAACATGATCCATCAGAGGAGAGGATTTGCTAGTGTAATTGGTAGAGAGCCGAAGGTGACCTGTTTCTTGGATGGGAGCCTTCTAGCGAATGCAGCGAATCCTGCTGAGGCGGCCAAGATAAGTGCTCTTCGGACACTTCATGGCACCCCGGTGAGTGTGACGCCGCACTCTACCATGAACTTTGTGAAAGGAGTCGTTTATGCGAGGGAACTCGTTGACTACTCCATTGAGGACATCACCTTAGAGCTGGCCAACTATGGGGCGGTCAAGGTCGAACGTGTGATGAGAAAACAGGGAGGGGCCTCGAGACTCACCCCTACACTCTTCATCATGTTCGACTGTGACAAGCTCCCTGAGTCGGTGTGCGCTGGTTGGTACCGCTATGGTGTGAAGGCATTCATGCCACTGCAGCGGCGGTGCTATTACTGTCACTGCATGGCCATTCGAATTGATCTTGTAGACGCACAAAGTTGGGGTCACCCGAAGTCTGTATAAATTGCTCCAAGGCCGCACACCATAAGTCAAAATCATGTGTGGCCAAGTGTGTCAATTGCGGAGAGCTGCACCCCGCTTCTTCGAAGCAATGTGGTACATATCTCCTTGAGAAAGAAATCGTGGCCGTTCAGTTCCAGGATCGAATCTCATTCCCAAGGCTAAGGACTTGGTCCTGGCATGCCTAGCTCTGCCTGGGATGTCATATGCCTCAATAGTTAGAAAGGCACCCTCTGCGCCTGGCCCATCCAGACCAACGAGCACGGTTGTTTCCACGCCCATTCAGAGCCCTTCTATGGGCTCTACTCAACCCGGGCACTCCGCTGGTAAAGCTGGTGGCAAAAAGGGTTCCTACCCAGCCCCGGCTAAAACCAGGGCTCCCCCCATCTTCCACTAGCGTGACCGTTTCCCGTAAGGCGAAACGGCCACGCGCCTCCACCGAGTCATTAGAATTCTGAATATCTGAATTTTTGTGAGATCCTCGATTCCGCCTACGGGTGGGGGGAGCCCTCTCCGGCCCAAAGGAACAGGAAGATGGTGTCCCGCAGGGAAGTGTCCTCGGTGTTGCACTCTTTGCCCCGAGCATCAACGCCATCACCTCGGTGCTGCTGGAAGCTGTTCTCGCTACCCTCTACGTGGACGACCTTTCGATCTCTTTTGGTGCGTCCAGATGCCAACTCTGGAGTGTCGACTCCAACAGGCATTGAACCGTGTCTCGTAATACCAAAGCGCTCAGGTTTCGGTTTCCTAAGGTGGTGCACTTCTGCTGCCATCCACATCTCCACCCTGATCCAGATTTGTTTCTTAATGGGGTGCGCTTGGATGTGGTGGAATTGCACCGTTTCCTTGGTCTTTTATTTGGGAGGCTCATATTGGCAGCCTTAGGGTCTCGTACCTGTGCCATGGATATTCTCTGCTCCGTGACGTTCAGTGCTTGGGGCGCTTATAGGGCTACTGCCTTACTTTTTTATCGATCATTTGTTTGTTCGAAGCTCGACTACGGATGCGAGTTTTATGCTTCCGCTGCCAAGCGTTTATTGCGGAAGGTGGAGTTGATCCACCACACCTGCCTTCACCTTGCGACCAGTGCCTTCCACATTTCCCCCATTGAAAGCCTGTTAGTCGGTGCTGGGAAGATGCCACTCGCTCTTTGCCACGTGCAGTGCATCACTTGCCTGTACACGCGAACCCGGCGCCTCCCTCAGTCACCACCAGCTTTCACTGCTTCCGCAGCTGAACTTAATGGTGCCTATGCCACCGCAAGACACCAGTCATACCCTAAGCCCTTTGGGTTTAGGGCCAGGAAACTCC
Source organism: Ceratothoa steindachneri (assembly GCA_963969495.1). Taxonomy (NCBI): domain Eukaryota; kingdom Metazoa; phylum Arthropoda; class Malacostraca; order Isopoda; family Cymothoidae; genus Ceratothoa; species Ceratothoa steindachneri. The sequence goes on along the minus strand of OZ018327.1, from coordinate 78,668,056 downwards.
TTGGAAAGCTAGATATAGCTCTCGGGCCGGTGGTGCCCCTGGTTCTGCCCAGGACGCCACCCTGGAGGGTACCACATTTGGCTCTTTGTCACCACGCCTCTGCTCCCAAAGCTTGTACGGCGCCGGGAGTATTGCGTTCAACCTTTTTGGAGCACACCTCGTGTCATGCTGGAGCCGTGCTAGTGTATATGGATGGCTCCAAGTCCCAAGAGGGGGTCGGCTTCCACGCCGTATTCCCTCTGTTTGAAGTCAGTGTGGCTCTGCCAGGCGCTGTAGGGGAGATTGCGCGGCGTGCCCGGTTTGGAGACCGGATTGTGATCTATAGCGACTCACAAAGCGCCCTGAGTGCTCTCGGGGCATTGGAATCTCCGCATCCCCTGGTTCGTGATATCTGTGACGCCACTGTTTTGGCGAGCCTGGCGGATGTTGAGATTACCTTCTGCTGGGTTCCTGGACATGTAGGAATTGCGGGGAATGAGCGTGCCGATGAGGGCACCAAAGTGTCCAGAGGACTCTGCGACCGGACCAGCGTTTCGCTCTTCCTCACACCGACTACATGGCAGCAATACGGGCAGCTCTTCAGACTGCTTGGCAAAGAAGATGGGAGACTGTTGAAGGGAATTAAAGTTGCGTGCCATTGCACCGCGACTTGCCATGGACCTATCCCTTACTGCCATGATGGCTTCACGTCGCTTTCTGCCATCTCTGAATCGGACACACTCGTGTGACGCATCGCTATTTGATGGAGCGCTCGCCTGCGCCCTATTGCGACGACTGCGTTGTCCCCCAGACTGTTCGGCACATTCTAGTAAAATGTCCCGGTCCTGGGATGGGCGGGGTCGCTACCGCCTGTCCTTTGTACTCGGGATGAGTATGTGCACATTGACTGGTGGACTTGCTGACTTTTGGGGGAGGCCCACCTTCTCCCTTTCATTTAACTAGGTTTAGTTGTTTTTGTTATTGTTATTGCTTTTTAATTGTTATTTCTTTTGTTGTTTTCTTTTCAAATTTTTTAAAGTAGCCTAGAACTAGGCTGTTTGTTTACGGCGACTTATGCCTAAGTTGGCAGTCGCCAGATAGCCCCTTAAAAAAAAAAAATTGTCAGCCTGTCAACAACCAACATAACATAACATAATTTCACGGATGACAAAAGCCACAATGGCCTATCAAAGGTCCTCTGTATCCATCAAATCGCACCCACATAATGCATCCATAAGATTTTTTCAGATCATGCATCTACAATATACAATTTAAACAATCCATAGGATTATGTCTGACCATGTATCTACAATATATAATTTAAAACCTCCATAGGAGTCTTGTCAAAAACAAAATCAAAGTCCCCCAAAATATGCAATAAAAAGAAACTGCATCCACAGGAATGAGTCAAGAAACATATCCCCATACCAAAAAGTAAGAAGTTAACCCTCCATCTCCATATAATCATCCAATCTGCGCTTGAAAACATTCAAGTTTGGGCTGTCTACAGTCTCAGGTGGCAAACTATTCCAATAATCCACCACTCTGATAGTGGAAAAATATTTTCTAATATCCAGTCTGCACCTCTGTTTTTTAATCTTTAAGTGGTGACCTTTAGTTCTATTACTACCTTCTAACTCAAATAACTTGCTGAAATCCAATTTATCCATCCCAGATAAGATTTTAAAAAGCTCAATCATATCTCCCCTCACACACCTTCTTTCAAATGAGAACATATTTAATACCCTCAGTCTATCTTCATATTCAAGGTGCTTCAGGGATGTTATTATTTTTGTTGCCCTCCTTTGTACTGACTCTAGCAGGTTGATGTCATGTCTAAAATGTGGTGACCATGCTTGTATACAGTACTCTAAATGTGGGCTGACATAAGAGTTATATAGTTTAAGGATAACCTCCTTACTCTTGTAGCTAACATTTCTCCTAATGTATGTTAGCACCCTATTTGCTCTAATTTTTGCCTCAATACACTGCTTTGAAAACTTCAGTGACCTATCTACTACTACTCCTAAGTCCTTCTCATCTTCAACTGAATTAAGCCAATACCCATCCATCTCATAGCTAAATTCCCTATTATCTCTCCCCATGTTAATAACTGAATTTATTAAGGTTAAAAGTCATCTGCCACTTCTGAGCCTCAAGCTAACAACTTATTTAAGTCACCCTGCACTTTAAAGCTACATTCAACCTCTTTGACTACAGTTGCCAATTTAGTGTCATCAGCAAAAATTGACACTTTGCTATTTACACCTTGCCCAAGATCATTTATATAGATTATAAATAATAAAGGGCCTAAAACTGATCCCTGAGGTATGCCACTAATAATATTCCTCCACTCTGACCTCACTCCATTCAGTACAACTCTCTGTTTCCTATTTTTCAGCCATTCAGTTATCCAATTTAAAATTTTCCCACATATCCCATGCAGCTTTAATTTATGAACTAGTCTTCTATGCGGAACCTTATCAAAAGCTTTGCTGAAATCTAAGTAGATCACATCAACTTTCTCACCCCTATCTAATTCTTTAGTTACATAATCCATAAAATCCAGTAAATTAGTTAAACACGATCTACCTTTTCTAAAACCATGCTGAGCATCATTAATTAACCTGCTACTCTAGATGATCAGAAATTCCCTTCTTAACCATCTCAAGAATTTTACAGACTATAGAAGTTAAGCTTACTGGTCTAAAGTTATTTGGGTCCTCTTTGCTTCCATTTTTAAAAATTGGCACTATATTTGCCAATTTCCAATCATTTGGTATTTCTCCAGACTCTAGTGATCTAATAAATATCTTCTCAAGAGCTACCGCAATACTTTCTACACCTTTGAGTATCCTAGAATGAATGTTGTCAGGGCCAGATCCCTTACTAGTATTTAACTTCATTATAAGCCCTTTAATTTCTTCTCTGTCTACATTAATAGAATTTATCACTACTTCCCTTGACCTAGAATTATCAGCAATTAATCTAACTGGTTTCTCTTCTGTGAATACTGAAGCAAAATGATCATTAAGAACCTCTACTATTTCCTCATCAGATTCTTTCAAATCCCCTTCATATTTAATAGGCCCAATTTTATCACTGTTATATTTATTATTGATTCTATAATAGCTAAAGAATTTTTTTTATCTTTATTATTATTTTGAGCTAAATTAATTTCTGCTGTCCTTTTGTTCTTCTTAATAATCTTATTTAGTTCATTTCTGGTTGACCTATAATGGTTTAAATTATCTAAACTACTCTCACTTTGTAATCTCTAGTATGCCCTTTTATCTCTGAAACTTTATTAGTTATTTCTTGATTCCACCATAATGGTTTCCTACATTTCTTCCTAATATACTTCATTGGAATACACTGTTCCTGAACCATGTTTAATATAGTCTTAAAAATATCCCACATCTCATAAGTATTCTTTCCATGGAATTCTATATCCCACCTAATCTGATTTAGCATATTGCGTAATTTATCTTAATTTTCCCTATAAAAATTTGAAATTTTTGTGGAGTTTGTCATTGTTCTACCCTTAACTATTTGCAAATTAAACCGAACCATCTGATGATCACTGTTTCCCAATGATTCCCCTACACTCAATCCTTGAACCAAGTGATCATCATTTGAAAGAATTGGATCTAATATATTGACACCCCTTGTTGGCTTATTAACAAATTGGGTCAAAAAGTTATTCTCAAAACGCTCCATAATCTTACAACTTGCTCTATCTCTTCCTATCATATTTTCCCAGTCTACAGAAGTTAAATTAAAGTCACCAAGAATAACTGTATCTTCTTTGCATCCTTTACTTATTTCCCTAATCATTAACTCATCGATACAATCAGTCTGTCCTGGTAGTCTATACAAAGCTCCCAAGTGTATTTTCCTATTTTTACCAACCTTAATATCTATCCATAATGATTCACCTTCTTGCTTTATAGAGTTATTTAGATTTGAAGAAATGCTATTTCTGATTAAAATAATCAACCCACTACCAGTCCTATCTCTGCTTTGACTAATGTACATAGTATAACCCTCTAGTTCAAATTCACTCACATTATCATTAAATATATTTTCATTGACTCATGATTCAACTATACATATTATATCTATATCTTTGTGAATGATATAACTAAATAATTCATCCCTCTTATTTCTAAGACTACGAGCATTTGTGTAAAGACAACTCAGCCAACCAATTCCTGAAGCACCTGAGGGCCTATCTCCTCTGCATCTCTTTTCTCTCCTTCCCCGACCCTGTACTCTTGTATTTCCGTGATCACTATCACTACTCAAGTAATTTAACCCTAAAGCACTTCCATTAACCTGCCTACCTTCTACAAATCTGTGTTTGCTTACTTTCCCTGCCTCACTTTGAGCCATTAAATTTCCCTGACCACTATCAAAACCTAGTTTCCCGCCTTTAAAGACCTAATAACACTATCTAATTCCCGCCACAAAACCTCAACCCCATCTCGGCTCAGATGGAGTCCATCCATTGCATACAAACCCTTATTCCCATAAAACCCACTACAAACACCAATCCCGACTCCTTGCACAAACCTTTCACATATTCATTCAACCCCATTGCACGAGACAACCATTCCCTCCCCACATCCATTCTCGGAAGCACACCTGAAACAAGCCTTTTACTCTACTTTCACACATCCTTTCAATCAGCCTTTTATACCGCTGTCGTAACTCACAAGTACCCACCTTCTTTGCATCGTTTACTCTGACATGTGTAATCACAACTGCTTCCCTCACACCCAGATACCAACCTATCATACCTCTCACACACATCATTTACACCAGCACCCGGCAGACAAACTCACTCCCTTCCATTTACTTTCACTCAACTTCCTATCCAAATACCTAATCTGATAGTCACCCATCACAATCACCTCAGTCATTCTCCTATTCTCTCTAGGCCTAGTATTACCCTCCTTCCTGCTCTCACTCACTCGACCTCCTATTCTACTTTCAGGCACAGTTACACCAGACAAATCTCTTTTCAAATTCTTCCTCTCTCAGGGCATCAAATCTGTTAGTTAGCCTAACAGGCTCCATGTCCCTCTCATTCACACACCTAACCTGTCCTAACTTATCTATTCTATTCATTTTACCCACCACTCATCATCACTTACTTCACTTACTGCTTTCACTCCACTCCCCGTTCTAGGCCTAACTTCCTCCCTCCTGGTCCCAATCTGACTCTTTGAATGTACACTGGCATCTCTTCTCACTTCAGACACTAAATCGTTCAGTCTCAAGCATTCTGCACGTAATCAACTCACCTCAGTCAAAGCACATACACGGCACTCAGACACATTCACTCTCCTCTCTACACCACAGACATCGCGCACTACATACACACTACTTTCAAAAGGCATACTCTCTACATCCAAACAGTCAGCCATACTTAAACAAGAACAATAATAGAAACAAAAACTTACGAACAAGAATTTGTGCACGCAAGTTTAAAACCTGCTAATCAAGATGGCCGCCTAAGTAAACAAAAGTCACTTTCTCACCGAAACAAAATAACTACAATTTAAACTGAGTTTAGAATCTATTTAAATCTATTTTTTAACAATTATAATCCTTTCTAAATACACTGTTTGCACAACTTTCCAAACAACAAAAAAATAAAATTACAAAAATATCAAAAACTTATCCCCCCTCCCCATGGCTGGTCACAACTTGAAAACTTCAGCAAAGGTAAACAAAGGTACTGCAAGGCATTTACGAGCTTTTAAAGTGATTTTCCTGGTGGAACATGCAGAGAATGTAGGTAAAGATGATAAGGCACTGAATTGTTATGTATGTACTCTGTGGTTCCATTGTAGCTGTCAAAAAGTGCCTGACAAAAAGTATGAAGCATTGATGGAAAGAGATGAAGAAGAAGAAGACATTGCTATACAACGTGAAAATGAAGCTATCGAGTTAGCCTTAGAGAAATGGTCAGAACAGTGCTCAGACAATGCTAGCAAAATTACACAGCTAAACAACAAGCTAACAGAGATGGAGAAGACCCTAGACACACGTTTAACAGGGTGTCATGGTATGACATTATACATTATATCAATACCATATTATATCTATGGGGGAAGGGACTAATAACTTAAAGGCGAACCGACAAAGGGGGGGGGGGGACGCCACAAGTTTCGATACGCAGAGCAGCGAGAAAAGAGTGCAACACCAGGTCAGGTAAAATTTGGGCAATGGCAAAGCTCAAAGTTATTTAAAGAGGCATGTACAAAAATATAATTTTATTTACATAAAATAGGAGAATCAATAGGCAAAATTAAATTGGTAAATGAGGGGGGGGGGGGAATTGCAGTTATGCATCAGACTCTGAAGTTAGAAATTAATGCGTTACAGAAGGAGACTATTCAAATGGGGAGGATTAACTCAATTGGGTTGCTGAAGGGGGAGTGGGGTTAGCTTACGGAGGATTCCGGGTGAGATGTCAGGGTAAGGTTTCACGGATGTCTTCTGCAGGCAATAAATGTGAGGGTGAGGGGGCTCGGAGCTTCTGAGTGGGCTTCGACAGGACTTGATGAGTGGAGTCAGAAAAATTGCTTGGTGGCGATCGTCAAATGGAATTACCACACTGGCTGGGTTAATTCCAAGACACAAAAGTTCAGCCGTCACTTTGCTTTGTTGTTAGCACCTGACTTGGAACTAGGGGAAACTTCTTGGGTCCGGGCGAGACTCCTCAACTATGTGTCTCCCACATGGAAGATGAGCCCTATATATATATTCAAGGCTTCCCCCACAGGGGTGGGGGAAACAACGCTACTCTTGAATGGCCTTGAATCTTCATGTCGAGGCGATTCTAACTCGCGAAGGGGTGGTCCGAGGTGGATACGGTTCAAGGCTACTGCTTGTGGATGGGGAGTGGGAGGCTTACTAATTTAAGCCTAACCAATTCTAGAACCTTCTCCAGTGTATGGATGTCACTTCCGTGCTGGAAAAGAAATTCCACGTGGAATTCCCCCACACTGGGATTAAAGCAGTGCTAAACAAACATCTTGCACATACCTGGAAGCCCTGGAGAACAAGCTTGATTCAGTCAATAAGAAAACAGCTACAACACTACAGGCTTTCAAACAGAAAGTTTCTGATATCTCCCCATGGGGTCTGGGTCCCAAGGGATTAGCTTCAAGTTCTAGAGCAAATTGAGCAGAGAAAATGCAACCTGATAATATTTTACTTGCCTGAAGAGGAGACGCCCGAGGAAGACCTACAGTCTGCTGTGCATATGATTGAGGAAGAGTTCAAACTAATTGTTAAAATTACTAAGGCAATACGATTAGGAGAAGGTGCTGAAAATTGAGCTGGATTCAACTGGAGATAGGAAAACTATTCTAGGTAAGGCTAAGGAATTGAGAAATGGTGACCATGAAATATATAAAAATGTTTTTATTCGCCCCGACCTAACCAAAAAACAGCAGACCAAGTCAAAAACCTTTATACTCTCTCTCAAAGATGTAAAGAAATCTCAGCCAGAAAAAAATGGACAATCAGCCAAGGCAAAATAATAAAAATCAAAGAGTAACTAGGAGAAAATCCCCAGTCAATAATCACAACAACTCTCTTAGGCCAATCTGTTCACCCAAAGATCTAGGAGTTTATTACACTAATATATGACAAGAGACATGATGGTCATACTGTCAAGACTATCATAGACAATCTCCTTTCAAATGCCTCCGAAGGAATCAAGAAAGTTATCTCAGTATTTGACTTTGGCAGTAGCGCGGATGCCATTGAAAGAGGATGGTGAAAAGAAGTCATTAACCAATAAAAATCTGGTACTTAAGATTACCAGAATGATAAATTTTTTAATGCCAACTCACTGCTCTGCATGTAATCAGGATTACAGGCTCCAACTTGGAGATACCTCAGTTTTTTCATGCTTGAAATGTGAGAGAGGATCCCATTCATGTGTACAGATGAAAAACTTGAAGGCTTCAATACCTGACGAAGTCCCAAAGGGGTTTGTTTGGCTCTGCCAGGGCTGCTGCCTGGACATCTCTGAGGGAGACCCTGGAGTCCAAACCCCAAAACCACCTAATAATAATAATACCCCTAACAAGAATGAGACCATCCAGATCAACAGAGATCAACATTCAGATTTTAACAGTGATCCAGTTGAAGCTTCCTCTCCAGCCAACCAAGTTATTTGCCCTAAATACAAGAGGAGTGCCTGTCCCCATGGCATAAACAGCAATAAATTGATCAATGACAAAGAGTGTACATTTATTCACAAAAAAAAATGTTTTAAGTTCTGCAACTTTGGCTTCAAAGGACAGAAGGGTTGCAAAGAGGGTGTAAATTGTACTTATTTCCCCTCAATTCTCAGTTAGGAACCTCCTTGCACCAACATGGACTGCACCTACGCGCATTTAAAGGGAACCAAATGTCAACCACAGGAATTACCCGACTATATTGGAGAAGGACATAGGCAAGTTGAAACTATACATGTCCAACCAATATCAAAACTGGATGAACATGATGCCAGTGTATCCATGTCCACCAGGCCAATACTACAATCCAGCATATGTTCCAGCACAAATTATGCATCAAAATCCTCAGATGTTCCTACCAACCCCCCAGATGGCTTATCATATACCATCGAACGAGCAGGCCAGAGGGTTTAGGGTGCCAAACCCAAAGGCCTCGGAACCTGTTTCTTATTGTTAAATGCCAGATCAATAAACCTTAGTGCTTCAAGTCAGTGCCAATACAAGATCAAAGAAATTGAAGCACTAGTAGGTGATGAAAATAACAATGGAATCTCAGTCCCCCTTTATAGCCATCACTGAATCGTGGCTAGATCAACACATTACTGCTGCACAGTTGCATATCCCAAATTATAATGTATCAAGATGTGATTGTGAAGGAAGAGTTTTTCTCAATTCACATGAGAGCCTTCCAGTCACTGATACATTCTCATATGATGATGGGAACTGTGAGTGTATTTTTGTCCTCTTTGCTGCACAGAAGACCTGTTATTGTTGCATATTGGCCGCCGAATGACAACAAAACAAGTTTTCTCCAGAGGATTCAATTCATGAACAGGACCATCGGTGAAAATGTAGATACCGAATATCAAATTTGTTTTACTGGCGATTTGAATTTACCATGCATCGAATGGATAGAAGAATCCACCAAGCCGGGCACATCATCTGTAAATCAAAAAGTCTCTGCCTTGCTCTATTCCAATTCATATCTGCACAAATGATGATTCAATATATTTTGTCACCTACTAGAGGAGGAAATATTCTGGATGTTTTTTGCTACAATAATCCCCAGCTAGTTCTTGCCTATGAAAGCATAGACTCTGGCATGTCTGATCACTCCCTTATTAGAATCCAAATTCAGTTCGAGCACCCAGAGACTCCCTCTAAAAATCTAAATAATCCCATAGAAGGGTACAAAAGTTTAGACTTCTCAAGAGGAAATTATGAGCAGCTGTCTACTGCTATTGGTGAAACTGACTGGTATTCACTACGCTCTATATGTTCCTTTGAAGAGTTTCCTGCATTGGTGTTGTTGCAGTTGGCCATGGAATATATTCCTAAGAAGAAACCCAGAAATGGTAAGCCTAAAAAAGCACATGCACTTCGCAGAAAGAAGAAGCGACTTCAGCTAAATTGATTAAAAGCTAGGCAATCAAACAATAATAAGAATTGAAAAGCTAAAACATGATCTTGCACTTTGCATGTTTGAAATCAAGGAATGCCACTTTAACCAACTAAAAAGAAGTGAAGAGAGAGCCATCTCAAACTTGAAAGAAAATCCCAAGTATTTCTATTCATATGCCAAGGCTAAATTGAAGAGAAATGCAGTATTAGCCTCATCAGAGTTGAGAATGATGCTCTTGTTAGTGATGCTGGTTGCATTGCTAACATCTTCCAGAACTGATTCTCTATTGTCTACAGTGACCCTGATGCCTGTGATATAGTCTCTCCCTTTTTTGTACTGCTGGATATTGTTGACATAACTGACGATGATTTAGTGGTCACGGAGGTGGAGATCATTGAAGCAATTGGCGAAATCAGTGTGAGCTCTGCCTGCGGTCCTGACAATGTTCCTGCAAAGCTTATAAAGAGCTGTGCAAGTACCCTGACTGTCGCCCTACGCATTGTCTGGCAGGAATTAATCCAAAAAGATGTACTCCCCCAGTACTATAAAATGGCCTACACCACACCCATTCATAAGAAAGGTGACAAAATTTCAGCAAGTAACTATAGACCAATTACACTAACCTCACATATCATCAAAGTTTATGAAAGAATCTTAGGAAAAATAGTGATGAAGTTCCTTGAGTGTAATAATATCATCACAGAAAATCCACACGGTTTTAGGTTTGGGCGTAGCACACTAATGCAGTTGATTGCCCACATTGATGATGTGCTGAGCGGCCTACTGGAGGGCGATGATACTGATGCTATTTATTTGGACTATCAAAAGGCCTTCGACAAAGTAGACCACAAATTGTTAATAAAAAAAATGACTCAGTATAGATTCCACCCTAAAATTACAAAATGGATTTGGTCATTCCTATCAAACAGAAGCCAGGTAGTGGTTGTAGACGGTTAACACTCATCCCCTGTGCCAGTGAGAAGTGGAGTCCCGCAAGCAACGGTACTTGGTCCTGTACTGTTTTTGATATTCATTAATGACATGGAATCAGTTGTCCAAGGCTCAAAAGTACGATTCTTCGCTGATGACACAAAGATTTCCAAGCGAGTGGGATCTTGTATGGACAAAGTTGAGCTGCAACATGACCTTCAAAGTGTCATGGATTGGTCACAGTCAAACAATGTGCTGCTCCATAAGCAAAAATTTGACCTGCTTGTCCATGAAACACAGCACAATCCATTAGCACGCAAGATGCCCCTTTTTCCACCCCTCCAAAGTTACGTAGTAGCCTCGGACCTGGAGCTGTACCCAGTGGATGAACTTCAGGATCTTGGTATCATCATATCCAAAGACCTCTCTTGGACTTCCCACCTCAACAGAATATGTCTGAAGGGAAGAAGTATGGTAGCATGGGTTCTCAGTGTATTTAACTCCAGAGACTACATCATGATGTTGATGCTGTATAAGTCCCTAGTCAGAAATCATCTGGAATACTGCTGTCCATTGTGGAGCCCAGTAAAGGTGGGTGAGATTGAATTGTTCAAATCGATCCAATGAGAATTCACCAGAAAAATAAGAGGCTGTGAACACTGTACATACTGGCAAAGGTTGCACAAGCTCCAATTAATGTCTCCACAGAGACGTAGGGAACGATTTATCATAATAGATGTTTGGAAGATTCTGTATAAAGTAAGTCCTAATGAACTCAGACTGTCTTTTCATCCACCTTTGAGGCTGGGAATACAAGCCATACTGCCTCCACTGAGAAGGTGCAGTTCAGCACTTCAGTCCAAGTATGATGCGTCATTTTCTGTGGTGGGTCCTAAACTTTGGAACATTTTGCCACCAAGAATGACTGAGATAACAAGCGCAAATGCCTTTAAGAGCCAGCTAACAAAATTTCCGTGCCTGGCTACACCCGATCATATAGCAACTCCTTGAGGTAGCAAGAGCAGAATGGCAGTCTCCCTTATGAGATCACTGGTGGGAGCCCTCAAAGCATCTCTAAGTATCCAAGTAAGTAAGTAAGTAATGTGGACAACTCAGTGATGAGCAAGTACGATGCCTTAGTTACTTTGAATTACACTAATAATTATGATATAATGACATTAACAGAAATTTAGCCTAAGATGGGGGAAATTCCTGATCAGTCAACAATGTCAATCCTAGGGTATGATTTATTTGTAAGTGGGTTACAGTAAATGGGCATGACAACAATAACTTGCTAATTGGTGCAATTTATAGAAGTGGTACTCCAGCCCAAACTATCCTACATGACAACAGTTTACATAACTTTAATATGGGCAGCCACACTCGCAAACTAATATTGGGAGATTTCAACCATCCAAGCATAGCATGGGACCCTACACCACTCCTTCCATCAAATGTCAGCCCAAACAGTTCACACACTAAGTTTGTAGAATGTTTAAGGGACACCTATGTATACCAGCATATTACACGACCCTCCAGGTACAGAGAAGGACACACAAGATAACCTAGTATTCACTAACGAAGCAGAAATGATTGAACAACTTGAGATGTTGGACCCGTTGAGAGGTAGTGATCATGTAGGAATACATTTCAGGATGATTTATAACTCAGATTTACCTGTAATATCAAAAACTACATATAACTATTAGGGGAACTATGTAGCCATGAAGGAAACCCTTAACATTGACTGGAAAGAAGCATTGAGACGACGGACAACTCAGGAAATGGCAGACTACATTGACTAAGTCATCCTACAAGCAGGGTCATTCCATGTCAATTCAACCAAGATTTGGCCATTTTTTTGCCACCGACTCAGATTTTCTTGCAAATTACTGTACTTGTAGACCTTAATGAGACATATTCAATTGGATGTGTCTCACCTCTGTAGGTCAAATTGGTTTCCGAGATATGACCCCTCAAAGTTGGGTCAAAAAGGTAATTTTTGAAAAAAGTTCAATGTCAAATATCTCAGAGACTATTGTACCTACATAGCTCATTCTGATACCATTTTAAAGCTAATAAAATATCCTACAACTTTTATTAATGCATATATTTCCTTACAAGGCCGAACAAAAAAGTTGACCTTTAATTTGATCTTTGACCTTGAAAAGGTCACTTGACGTAGAAATCATTTTTTTTGGTAACTTTCCCTAAAATTTTGTACATATGTATAGCAGTGTTCCTAAAGAATTATCTTTGAGAAATGTTTATTTTAGGAGATACAGATTTTTATGTGAGCACAACTTAGCTGAAAAAGTGACGATTTTGGTGTTTGACGTGTACTGTTAAATACATTATTGTAATCACCATCTATGGTACTTATACGTTTACCCTTGCTCTTTATAAACCCTGTAAGGGGCGCGGGGATTTGCTATCCTGGCCGCCGTGCTGACAGGATCCAGCGCTCCATCCGGCCCCAGCTTAGCCTCTCTTCCTTCCTTCAGATAGCCTGTATTTCTCCCCTACTTCGTCGCTTTTCATACAACCACACCCACAACTTTCAATGGTCAGCCTCTAATTTCACAGGGTAGATGCTGACCTTCTTCTCAAGCCAACCGTCCCCGATCGGGGTGAGGGGGGAGGGGACAACGTTCCCTAACTCCTGAGCTCCGGTTCGGAATGTTTTTTTTTAACAACCTGCTTAATCCCTACCCATACCTTCCTCACATCCCTTTTCCTTTCTTCTTCACACTCAGTTTTACGCCGCATCTAAGGTGGAGCCACCATGCCAACGGACTGCCAGGCCACCAGGCGGGAGGGGTGGTCCCAAATGCAGGCAACTGCGAGAGGTAGTGAGCTATTGCATCCCGTATAAAAAAGAGGGTCACCATACGCATGTATGCAAATAAAAAACCCCAAATCTCTCCCCATTCCCCCTTGTACACCGACGGAGCCGCCCTCGAACAGCTCCACCGAAAAAATGGAGGTCCCACCCTGTGCTTGCACAGAGGACCCTCTATATTTCTTTAACCGGAGACGAGGCTTACTCCTCTCCTATGCCTACGGGTGAAGTGGACTCCCCCTCACCCCCTTCTCTGGAGGTGCTTTCGGGCACCTCCCTATTTCCAGCGGCAGTCCCTTGCCGACCGCCCCTTGTGTAAGCGGATCGGTAGGGCAAACTTTCCTTAGGGGGGGGGGGAGAGGGAAGCCAGGCCCCTTCGGTCACTTGCCTCAAAAGAACTGCTGGCAAAAATTTTAAACTTTGCCGGGGTCAAGGCCTGTGCCTCCCCACACAAGACTGGCGACACTGACAAGGGGACCTGCGATGTCCTGGGAGGGGATGGCCAACTGGAGGCTCCTCCTGTGATAGACATGGTCCTTGAGGAAACCCAGCCTCAGACGGTAGGGCCTTCGATGGGGGGGGGGGGATCCGGGCTCGGCGCCAAACACCGAACCCGAATCCGCCCCTATGCAAGGTCCTCCTCAAACGGCTATGGTTTCTGAGGCAGTACAAGGAGGGGAGGGATCTCCTCCGGACGGTACTCCTGGGACCACCAGGACCTGGCTGAGGCCGGTCCATCTGGCCTAGGGGCTTCTGCCGGCTGAGGTGAGAAGCGTGTTCATTCCCTGCCCTCCTCTCCAAAAAAGAAAAAGAAGACTCGAGGCTCCTCTCCATCTGTGGGGTCTGCAGGGACGGATGGGTCTGCTGCCACTTTGGCAAGCGACCAAGCCAAGATTGCCAAAGGCATTATCATTTCCGGAACCTCAGCTTTGGGTTGGCTAATGCTCCTGGAGCCTTCCAGGGGACAATGAATGTTGTGTTGAGTAAGTTTTCGATTAAGAAGGTGATTGTGTTTATAGATGATACTTTGATTATGACTGAGAGTTTTGAGGAGCATATGAGATTAGTGAATGGTGTGTTGAGAACGTTGGAGAGTTTTGGTGTGAAGGTGAAAGTAGCAAAGTGTGAATGGTTTGCAAAAGAAATGGAACTCCTTGGGCATATAGTGAGTGAGAATGGGTTATGAAAGTTACCGAAGTATGTTGAGAAGGTGCAAACGTTTCCGAAACCGGTGACTGTGAATATTTGAATTCGTTTCTGGGTTTGATTGAGTTTCACCAAAAGTTTATATGTGATTGATCGGGTGTGAGTAAGCCTCTGACTGAGTGGATGGGCAAGAAAGGTAGTACAATTGTTAGGTGGAATGATAAAATGAATGAAGCGTATGAGAGCCTGAAAGAGGCAGCGGCTGAAGATGCTTGAATTGTATACGGATGCGAGTGGCTACTATATGGGAGGATTTCTAATGCAAGAGTAATGTTTGAATTGAGAGAATGTAACGTGGATAATTAGGTATGTATCAAAGGCTATGAATGTGGCAGAGTGAAAGTATTCGACTGTGAAGCGAGAGTTGGCTGCTCGCTGCTATAAGGTATTGTTTGAAAGTCCTGTGTCTGTTTTTGTATGGTGTGAGGTTTGTGATCAAAACACATCACCAACCTCTTGTGTATTTGCAAGTATGAAATGGGCTGATAGTAGGATTGTGAGGACTTTGGAAGATTTGAGTGATTTTGACTATGTGATTCAGTACATGCGTGGTGAACGGAATGGAGTGGCCGATTTGATGTCAAGGTATCATGGTACGAATGATGAAAATGTTTGTGGAGTGAATGATGCTGAGTATTTGCCAAAAGGGATTATGAATGGAAAGGAGAGTAAGGGTGGTGGTGATTCCGTATTCAAGAGTGTTTCCTTGTTTGCAAAATTTGAAGAGTGATGTAGTAGATGTGAGAGTGCCAGATAGTATGGATGACTTAAGGAGGGGGGTAATTTAATGAACTATGTAGGAAGCCTGAAAGTATTGGTATGGTGAGGGTGCAGGACTTTATGAACGAACTGAAAGCAATGTGTATGCAAGGGGTCCCGCCGTTTCAGGAAGTGCTGATTGTAGTGAGTCTTTTGTATGGAGTGATTGTTTATGTTCACTTTGGTGATGAGAGGCCGATTGTGTACAAAGATGAGAAGATGAAGGGTTTGGATGCTAATGTGGTGCATCTGCAGTGTTTGAGCGGTGTTCATTACAATTGGGTGATTGAAAAGTGTTCCTATATCAGGGAGAAGAATGATCGTCTGAATGAAGGATGAGTGTATGGTGAATGATAATGTGGGAGTTGATGACGGTGTGGATGTCAGTGCTGATGTTGGTGTGCTTGTTCCTTCTGTGTATTGCGAGTATGGAGGACCTGATATGATGGAAGCGAGAGTGAAAGTTGGTGAAAGGTTCTGTGGTTTGATTGATACTGGTGTGCAAGTGTTGTTAGTGAATGAGAGGATTCTGCGTAAGTATGATGAGTTTAGATGTTGCAAGCATAAGCCTGTGAAGTTACGGATAAGTGGATTGGGGAATGGAATGATAGTGGCATGGGAACAGGTTAGTCTGAGAGTGAGTTTGGGCAGTGATGTGAATGTGAAGCATGACTGTGATTCTGAAAGATGAGCAAATTCCGTGTTTTTTTGCTTGGTAAATTTAATGATTTAATGATTTGTCTTTGGATGCTGAAAAAGATTGTGTTATGAAAGGTGAAAGTGAGGGGATGAAGTTGAATGAGTGTGCGAAGAATGTTGTCAAATTTTGCAGTATGATCAAATTGATCATGGATAATGAGAATGAGATTTTAAGTGATAATGATATTCTAGAAATGTGTTCTTTTGTCAGTGAGTTGAAGAGGTGTGTAATGATGTGTGTTGATTTGAATGATTGGCCTGAGTGTGTGTTTGAGTGATTTTAAAAGGTATGCTAAGGATTTTGTATATTTTGTGAGGCATATGAAGGATGGGGATGATATCTATGTACCTGTGATGTCCTTGGTTGGTATGATTGGTCTGGTGAAAGTTGTGCATGATAATTATGGGCATATGGGTAAGTATAAGTTGTGGGAGTGTATGAAGGAGAGTGTGTTCCATCCATTTCTAAGAACTGTTTTGAATGATGTTGCGACTACATGTGAAAGGTGTGCAAGTGAAGCCGCTGATGTTGAAAGTTGATGCGAAAGAACTGTTTGAATTTAAAGCAATTGATCATATCTTTACCGCATACTAGTGCTGGGAATGTTGGTATGGTTGATCATAAAAGTAAGTTTGTGGATGTGGTGTCTGTGAGAGATAAAAGGAGTGTGACTGTTGCGCCTGTGGTTGAGCAGTTGTTTTTTCCCATGTGTGTATGGAAGTCTTGGAGATGTCTGAGTGATAATGGGCCTGAGTGTACGAGTGAAGTGTTTGAGAGAATGGTGTGGAGCATGTGAGAATGACTCCGTATGTACCATCTTCGAATGGATTGGCTGAACGTACAATTAGAACCTTGTGTGAGATGTTGAGAATGATGAGTATGACTGAATGACTGCAATGAATGGTTGAGTAGAGCGTTATGGCCGTATAATTTGATGGTACATAGTGCAACTGGTGTGTCCTGTGTCAGTTTGTTATGAATTTTGAAAGGCAAGTGAAAGATAGGTTTTGTTTGAGTGAAAGTTAGCAGAGTGTATGGCATGAGGCACACAGAAGGTTTTGTTCGTTTGAAATAGGTGCAAAAGTATTGAAGGTAAAAGAAGCAAAAGGTAGGTTGAATGTGTCAAATATGAGTGAAAAGTTTGAAGGACCATATAAAGTTGTGAGAGTCTGGGAGAATGGTGTGACATATGTTTTGGAGAGTTTGAATGAAGGTGTAACAGAGAGTGCAGGCTCATCAGAATCAGTTAAGGTGAAGAGAACCTCCTGACTACCTGGTGATCCATCCGGTGTATGAACTGTGCAAAGAGAAATATAAGGTGCATGATTGTGATATGAGTGTGATAGTATGGATCTGTCTGGGAAAGAGCTTGTCTTGGTCTCAAGGAGTAGAAAGCGTACAAAGAAGAGTGAAAGGAAGAATGAAACTAAGTCTGAGTAGGGTCTTTATGGTATGGGGGAGCTTGAGAGAGAGATTGAGTGTTTACATAAGCAGGTGAGTGATTTGGCTGGTGTAAGTAGATGAGTGAGTGAGCTGCCTGTGCCTGATTTTTCTGGTTTTGGGAACAGTATGAATGATAGTGTGTTTGGGCAGAATGAATCTAGTGTGGCTGATTTTTCAGGTTTTGCGAATGGTAAGGGTAGAGATGAGTTTGATGTGGAGAATGAGGAGGTGACTGGCTTCTGGGAACCAGTTAAAGCGGTTTCTGGTGTACCTGCTGAGAGTAGAAGGGATGTGAGTGATTTGTCTGTTTCACAAGTGTACCTTGAGTTGGATGAGAGCTGTGAGTGAGGAGCTGATGAGGGGTATAAAGACTGAAGGCTCTGAATGGAAGAGTAGGAAAGATTTCTCTCGAGAGATGGGAGAACTGGTAATGAAGGCTAAGAGCTTGGTGGATTATATGATCAATAGTGATGAGGAGACTGATAGGATGACTGACGAACAACCCCGACAGATTGCTATGCGTAGCCAGGGACCAGTGAATGGGTGCAGAAGGGTGCGATTGAATATAAAAAGTACCATGAGTAAGGATTTGAGAGTATTGTGAATGACTGTGGTTGAATGGCCTGAAGAAGGAGGGGTGTGGTGGAGTGAATTTGTGTGTTGTGTGGTTAAGGGCTATTCTCCCACCCCTTTCCCAATACCCTCTCCCTCCCTCTGTAAGAATTTGTGTATGAATGAGAATGTTTTTTTTCTCTTTTTTTATATATAATATATTTATTTGATTTCATGTTTTGTTTGAAATGTTTTTTTTCTCTTCGTCAGCTATTTACCCATTTGTTTGATATTTTACGATAAGTCACTTTATTTTAATACTCCAAAATTTAATCGCCACCATATGTAAGGAGTGGTAGAAACTGTAGGATTAACATAACCAATTAAGTATTGTAAGTCCTGCCAGGGCAGAGAGGGCTTTAATAGCCTCAAGACGTAACCAGATCGCTAATACCGAGCTCGGATGTGCCAGTTGTTTTTTTTTTATACAAGTCCTAGGCATTGTGACCACTCGGATGGCAGCTGGTAAGACTTCCTCCCTGGGGTACCACATGAGGCCATTTGTTTTTGTTTGTTGTTGTTGTAGTTGCAAATACTTTTTGTTCGATTTTACATAGAATTGTTTTTTCAGATTGGTAGTTCTTTTCTTTTTGTATATATAGACTAATTGAATGTTGTTTTTTGTATAAATTTTGATTGGTATTCATAAGATAATATTAATTGTTTTATATATATATTATTAGCGTATTGTAACTAGATCTCTTATAAATATTTACTCCATATTTTTTCTTGTAAATAAAGGACTGTACATACAATCCGTTTCATTTCTCTCTTGATTTCTCATGTCCGAATTAGTGTAAGAAGCGGGTTGGATTGATTGGGGTTAGAGTCTAGATTTTCGGCCTGCTACAAGATGAGGAGGAGAGAAGTTGTAATGAAAAGATTGAGTTTGTGTAAATTCCCACCTTCCTGGTGAAACAAGCTTCTCGATAGATTGAGGGCTTGATACAAGGCATATAATTTTGCAACCATAATATTGTGGAGAGGATCAATATGCCATGTGAGTGCAGTTGAAAGGTCTGTGCAGATAACTACAGATGTAATTGAGGGGGGATTGGTGTAGATGGAGCCATCCTTGTATATTTCTAAGTATTCTGTGAAGATATTTTGTAGAATTTTCAAGATTGACTTTACTATGGGAAGTGGGTCATGTTTTGTCCATTGGCAGAGTAGGGAGAGAGAAATCACTGAGGATAGGGATATCCAGGGGAGGATGGGAGGGATTGCAGTGAGTAGGGGAAAGGGGAATTGTCTAAAGGTGTGTGCTGCACATACAGTAATACCTCGACATACAAGTATTCCGAGATATCAGCCATCTTTCAAGCAATATTTTGCATTGAGATGCGAGCACGCTTTTAGATGCTAACAATAGGTGGCTGAGCCTTTGTGGCGCTCAGTTCACCACCTTCCATACGAATATCCTCTTGTGTTAACATCATGAGTCCAAAGAAAGTGAGAAGAAAAAATGTATGATGTCAATGGAAATTAAAACATGAAATAATAAAATAAACATGAGAGTGATTTAGCCAGGAAGTATGAATGCAGTACATCAACGATCTGTACAATACTCAAACAGAAGGATGCTATCAAGAGCGTAACTAATTAGGGATGAAAAAGTAAAATAATGAAAAGTAAAAAAAAGTTCAGTTTAAATTTAAGTTTTAGTGTAAGTGTCTACCGTCCAACCCTCTCTCCTCCTCCTCTGCAATATACCTCCATTAGCTGCCATTGTCTGTTTCCAAGGTAAGAATGCCTAATATAAAACCACGTTTTATTTTATTAATATCATTTATTATATTTATGTACAAGTAAAATATGTGTGTATTTATTAGTAAATAAAAACATGTTCTTTCCAATTAATTAGGGTTGATTTGGGTGTTTGGGGATGGCTGGAACAGATTAAATGTTTTTCCATTATTTATAATATGGAAAACTGATTTGAGATATGAACGTTTTGAGTTACAAGCTTGATCCAGGAATGAATTATACTTGTATCTACCATAACAAGAATGTGCGATGAGAGATGGTTGACCATGGTTGGAATGATGAGTAAGAAGCTAGAGGGTGATCTCGTCAGAGGTGTACTACCTGATAGAGCCATTTACCTAGTAAATATTTTTCTCTATTCAAGGGGCAAGATGCCACTTTCTGCATAAAGGGCTGAAGCTTCTAGGGCAATTCTGATTGCACTCTAATGGATTGGGTCTAGTTTAGATAATAGAGATGGTTGCAGCACTGTAGACTATTGAGTCATAATTCAGTTTGCTTTGCATGTAGGCTGTATAAAATTGCAGGGCTTCATATGATGCACCCCATTTCAATCTAGTAATACAACCCATATTTAGCATTTGCATCATGTTGCCAATACTGTAGTAATAAGTATTTTATTAATATGAATAGTCTAAGGCTGAATCCTGATAATTTCAGACATAATGAGAAGTGGTATAGTTTTCGCTAGGAGAGACTATCATTTTATCTTCTCAGACTTAAAAAATTGTTTCTGTTTGTTAATCAGAGGAAAAGTGTTATGTTATGTTATCATTTGTTAAAATGAAACTTTTTTTCAGATGTTTCGCTAGTTATTTAATATGCAAATAATCTGTAAATAATATAACTTTGGGGTATACTCCCATACATATATCAAATATTTGTTATGTAGTTTTTTTGTCTAGTAGTAAATCAACAACAAAAATAAAATTTTCCAGAATGGAAATTAATCGAGGTTTAGCCTCCTCAACTCAATCTATATTGAAAGTCCTTTTAAAAATTTAAATTTTATTTGGTGAAAAACCTATTTGATAGGGTTGTTTTTAATATATATACATACATATCTATTGTATGTTTAAATATTTCATATTGAAATTGCTGAATTTTATTCAAGTTTTTAAAAATTTAAAACTAAAATGGAAGATCCAAGTGAAGTGCTGGTATGTGCAGCAGAGTATATCAAAGGTCAGTGCAATTAAATTTTTAAAAGTTTTATTTAAAATTCCAGTTTTAGGATAAGGTAAGAGAGAGAGAAATATCACATCGCTTATAGTAATTTCAGAAATGAGTTTTTTTTCATCTATGTGGAGGAGCTGACCGGTGAAGGTGGTGACTCAGAATGTAGGAGTAAAAGTTCAGTTGTTAGTTAGTGATTTAAATTGGTTCTGGCATCATATCAAGGGGATAACTGACTAGAGTATTGAATTGCTCTTCTCATTGAAATATTGTCCTTTTATTTTATTCTAAAAAATAATGTAATATAAAAATTAAAGGATGAAAAATGCCAGTAGGGCCTATCAAACTCATCCCCCTCAGAGTATTCATAAACCTATTAACCGCTGCCATGTTATAATCTTCATCCACTGATTGTGTTCCCAGTCATTGACCAAATAGGCTTATCATATTGAGTTTATCGCAGAGAACCCCAAGCATGCAAGTACTAATTAAAACATAAAAGCCTGCAAAATTAGTTTCTTTATATATGCCATTACCCATAAACTTGTCCAGCTTCCCTTTGAATGATGTTAAACTAAAGTTATTTACAACATCCCTAGGCAATGCATTCCAACAATCCATCCTCCAGAATTTAACTATCCTGCCTGTGGTGTGGGGGATTGTGCCTGAATATAATATTCATGGTAGTGTATTATATGAGCTATATAGCTTGAGAATAACCTTTTATAACTTTCATTTCTATTGTAAAAGCCTAATACCCTATTTACCTTATTTCTAGCTACTAACACCTGTTTAGTGAACCTGACTATCCTTGCAGCCTGAGTGAAAATAGGGAAGGCCCCACTCACTTGGATTGAACTTGATTGGGACTGGAGAAGTGGTGCGCTTCCTTATCATCCCTCTAAGCACTTATGGACCTGATAATAACCACAGGTAGGCGGTCAGCCCATTAGACCTAGGGAAGTTGTTATTGGGACAAAACCTATCTTCCCACTAATTATGATCCAATGCCCAGGATGCATGGTCTGGTCTTTAGCAACCTGCGGTGTTGTTTATAGAGGTTCCAAAGCCACTTTTCTAACACAGTAGAAAAGTGGCTTTGGAACCTCTATAAACAACACCGCAGGTTGCTAAAGACCAGACAAGCATCCTGGGCATTGGATCATAATTAGTGGGAAGATAGGTTTTGTCCCAATAACAACTTCCCTAGGTCTAATGGGCTGACCGCCTACCTGTGGCTATTATCAGGTCCATAAGTCTGTACTGCTTATTACTATTTTGCTAACCTAATTTCAGACAGCCTTTTTACCCATAAGGGGCGCGGCGATTTGCCATCCTGGCCGCCGTGCTGACGGGATCCAGCGCTCCGTCCGGCCCCAGCTTAGCCTCTAACCTTCCTTCAGATAGCCTGTATTTCTTCCCTACTTCGTCGCTTTTCAAACAACCTCTCCCACAGCTTTCTCTGGCCAGCCTCTAATTTCACAGGGTAGATGCTGACCTTCTCAGCCAACGGTCCCAGTTCAGGGCTGAGGAGGGAGGGGACAATGTTCCCTAACCCCTGAGCTCCGGTCTGGGGTGGTTGATTTTTAACAACCTGCTTCATTCCCACCTATACCTTCCTCACATCCCTTTTCCTCTCCTTCACAATCTATCTTTTTACGCTGTGTTCAAGGTGGAGGTGCCATGCCGATGGACTGCCAGGCCTGTAAGCACCTCTTGCAGTGCAGGCAACTGCGAGAGGTGATGAGCTATTGCGTCCCGCAGAAAATTTAGGGTCACCATGCCCAATGATGCAAAAAAACAAAATCTCCCCTTAATTCCCCCTGTATCATCAATGGAGCCGCCCTCGGGCAGCTCCACCGAAAAAATGGAGATCTCCCCTTCCTGTGCTTGCGCAGGGGACCCTCCATATTTCTCTAACTGGAGAGGAGGCTTACTCCTCTCCTACGACTAGGGGTGTAGGGGACTCCCCCTCACCCCCTTCTCTGGAGGTGCTTTCGGGCACCTCCCTATTTCCAGTGGCAGTCCCTCCTTTTCTTTCTAAGGAGACTGCCAAGAAAGCCAGCAGGCAACCCATTGCCAACCGCCCCTCATTGAA
The DNA here is from genome assembly GCA_963969495.1 of Ceratothoa steindachneri. NCBI lineage: Eukaryota > Metazoa > Arthropoda > Malacostraca > Isopoda > Cymothoidae > Ceratothoa > Ceratothoa steindachneri. The sequence continues at coordinate 78,644,878 of OZ018327.1, read as the reverse complement.
GTGGCTTGGTAGGGCAAACCCCCTTAGGGGGGAGAGGGAAGCCAGGCCCCTTCGGTCGCTTCCCTCAAAAGACCTGCTGGCAAGAATTTTAAACCTTGCCAGGGTCAAGGCCTGTGCCTTCCCACACAAGACTGGTGACTCTGCCAAGGGGACCTGCGATGTCCTGGGAGGGGATGGCCAACTGGAGGCCCCTCCTGTGATAAACATGGTCTTTGACGAAACCCAGCCTCAGAGGGTAGGGCCTTCCATGGGGGGGGAATCCAAGCTCGGTGCCCAACACCGAACCTGAATCCGCCCCTATGCAAGGTCCTCCTCAAATGGCTAGGATTTCTGAGGCAGTACAAGGAGGGGAGGGATCTCCTCCGACTGGTGCCCCTATGACTACGAGGACCTCCATTTCGGAGAAGGACCTGTGTATGAATGAGAATGTTTTTTTTCTCTTTTTTATATAGAATATATTTATTTGATTTCATGTTTTGTTTAAAATGTTTTTTTCTCTTTGTCAGCTATTTACCCATTTGTTTGATATTTTACGATAAGTCACTTTATTAATACTCCAAAATTTAATCACCACCATTTGTAAGGAGTGGTAGAAACTGTAGGATTAACATAACCAATTAAGTATTGTAAGTCCTGCTAGGGCAGAGAGGGCTTTAATAGCCTCAAGACGTAACCAGATCGCTAATACCGAGCTCGGATGTGCCAGTTTTTTTTTTATATAAGTCCTAGGCTCCTTCCGGCAGAGGTGAGAAGCAGGTTCATGCCCCGCCCTCCTCTCCAAAAAAGAAAAAGACAAAAAAAATTCCGGGCTCCTCTCGATCTGTGGGGGCTACGGGGCGGATGGATCTGCTGCCACTTTGACAAGCGACCAACCCAAGATCGGCACATCCAGCCCCTCTACCCCCCTGTGTGCGGAGCCCTTGACTAAGACTAAGACGAAAAGTGCACAGGGCGGAGCCTCGATAACATCGGGGCCCCTGATTCAGAGATTACCTGGCATTTTGAGCCTGCTGGCTTCAAACGCTTCCTCATTATTCAATCCACTGATGGCACCATGTTGGCCAAGGGCAACATGATCCATCAGAGGAGAGGATTAGTTAGTGCAATTGGTAGAGAGCCGAAGATGACCCGTTTCTCGGATGGGAGCCTTCTGGCGAATGCGGCGAATCCCGTCGAGCCGGCCAAGATAAGTGCTCTCCGGTCACTTCATGGCACCCCGGTTAGTGTGATGCCGCACTACCATGAACTTTATGAAAGGAGTAGTTTATGTGAGGGAACTCATTGACTACTCCATTGAGGACATCACCTTCGAGCTGGCTGACCATGGGGCGGTCAAGGTCGAACGTGTGATGAGAAAACGGGGAGGGGCCTCGAGACCCACCCCTACACTCTTCGTCACGTTCGACTGTGACAAGCTCCCTGAATTGGTGCGTGCCAGTTGGTACTGCCACCGCGTGAAGGCATTCGTGCCAATGCCGCAGCGGTTCTATTACTGTCACCGCTTCGGCCATACGAATCGTTCTTGTGGATGTGCAAAGTCGGGGTCACCCAAAGTCTGTGTAAATTGCTCTAAGGCCGCACATGATAAGTCTAAATTGTGTGTGGCCAAGTGTGTCAATTGCGGAGAGCCGCACCCTGCTTCTTCGAATCAATGTGGTGCTTATCTCCTTGAGAAAGAAATCCTGGCCGTTCAGTCCCAGGATTGACTCATTCCGCGAGGCTAAGGACTTGGTCATGGCGCGCCCTGCTCTGCCTGGGGGTTTTCCGCATTCTCTAGCCGTGATGCTGCTCCGCCAGCATTCAATGCCCGTCGTAATGTCGCGGAAGGCCGCCGGCTGGACTTTACCTCCAGAGGCGGAGAACCCTTCAACGTCAGGTTTACTGTGAGTGAGTTGCGCTCCGCTCTCGCTTCGTGCGCGGACACCGCCCATGGTCCGGACGATGTCCCGTACGCCATGCTTCGACACCTGGGCGAGTGAGGCATGGCCTTTCTGTTAGATTTGTTCAACAGGATCTCGGTGGAAGGTCTTCTCCCAGACTCCTGGCGAATCGCTACTGTGCTCACCTTTCGCAAGTCGGGGAGAGATCACTCTACTCCGACCGGTTTCCGCCCAATCTCTCTAACCTCTTGCGTGTGCAAGTTGATGGAGAAATTGGTAAATGTTAGATTAGCTCGGAGACGGTGGTTCCTCGGAAAGAGGGCCCCCCGTCTCCGAAGTTGCAATGCCCGCCTAAGGTTTCGAGGCGGAGGGAGGCAAAGACTCGCATGTCGATCCCAACCTCCCCCCAATAAATCCTCGAAGGCGACAGCACCTTCAGCGCTTTGTCTGGCCAACAGCGCCCGGGGTTCTGCCTCCGGGAAGCGTACCGCCATTCCCGTGAGGGTCTTCTGTTCGAGGAGGGCCCCCGCGTCTCCTCCGAGCTAGGCCTGGAGGGCATATTCCTTCAATGGAATTGCCGTGGACTCCGTGCCAACTGGGAGGAGCTGCAGAGGCTCGTCTCGTCCCGTTTCCCGTTAGCTATTTTTCTGCAGGAGACCATGCTAGGCGCGTGCCCCCTTCCCGCCCTCCCGGGGTATAACGGTCTTGCGACCCCACCACCACGGGATGCGCGGTTTACACCCGGCATGATGTCTCCGTTATTCCTTTCTCTTTAGATACCTCCTTTCAGGCAGTGGCTGTGCAGCTGCACCTGGATAGGAGGTATACTATCATTTCTGCGTACATTCCACAGCCTGATTTTGATTGGGGGGTGGTGGATGACCTCCATGGTAGTGATCACTTTCCCATTAAATTATCATTTTCAGGGCAACTGCCGCCTGAGAGCCCACCTCGGTGGTGCCTGGCGCGGGTGCGGTGACCTGCATTTCAGGGAATGACTGAATTCTCTATCTCAGTCGAGGAGTTTAGGTTGGTAGATGAGGCCGTTGAGTTCTTCTCCGGCAACCTCATCGCCGCGGGCCTAACTACTATTCCTAAAACGTCTGGACTTTTTGCACGCTGACCACTCCTATGGTGGTCGGCCGAGTGTGAGACGGCCCTCAAACAGAAGCGTTATGCATACATGCCCTATAAGCGCCGCCCGAACGATTTCACTGTCGCTGAATTTCGTCGGGCTAGGGCTAGGTTCCGGTATATTTCGAAGCACGCCCGCCGCTCTTCTTGGCGGGCATACGTGTCTTCACTTAACGGGAAGACCCCTTTAGCAGAGGTGTGGAAACGAGTCAAAAGGATTCGGGGCAAGTTCTCGCAGGACCCCCCTCCCGTTCTCCTGGAGAATGGGCCCCCTTTCTCGCACCTCGCGTCCGTGGCGGAATCCTTCGCGACCGCTTTTTCCGCATTCTCTAGCCAGGATGCTGCTCCGCCAGCATTCAATGCTCGTCCTCATGTCGCGGAAGTCTGCCGGCTGGACTTTACCTCCAGAGGCGGAGAACCCTTCAACGTCAGGTTTACTGTGAGTGAGTTGCGCTCCGCTCTCGCTTCGTGCGCGGACACCGCCCATGGTCCGGACGATGTCCCGTACGCCATGCTTCGACACCTGGGCGAGTGAGGCATGGCCTTTCTGTTAGATTTGTTCAACAGGATCTGGGTGGAGGGTCTTCTCCCAGATTCCTGACGAATCACTACTGTGCTCGCCTTTCGCAAGCCGGGGAGAGATCACTCTACTCCGGCCGGTTTCCGCCCAATCTCTCTAACCTCTTGCGTGTGCAAGTTGATGGAGAAATTGGTATATGTTAGACTAGCCTCTTAGATGGACAGCGGAGGCTGTCTGTCTTTTGCACAGTGCGGCTTCCGCAAGTTCTTCTCCACGTCCTATCTTCTGCTCCGACCTGAAAATGTCGTCTGCGAGGCTTTCCTTCGTAGACAGCACTACGCCACGGTGTTTTTCGATCTGGAGAAGGCCTATGATACTGCATGGCGATACGGTATCATGGAGACTCTCCACACCATGGGGGCGAGGGGACGCCTCCCAATGTTTATATCTGAATTTTTGCGAGATCTTCGATTCCGCGTACGGGTGGGGGGAGCCCTTTCCGGCCCAAAGGAGCAGGAAGAGGGTGTCCCGCAGGGAAGTGTCCTCACTGTCACACTCTGCCCTGAGCATCAACGGCATCACCTTGGTGCTGCCAGAAGATGTTCTCGCTACGCTCTACGTGGACGACCTTTCGATCTCTTTTGGCGCGGCCCAGAGGCTAACTCTGGAGCGTCGACTCCAACAGGCATTGAACCGCGTCTCTCGCTATGCCGAAGCGCACAGGTTTCGGTTTTCTTTGGCCAAGACTAAGGTGGTGCACTTCTGCCGCCATTCACGGCTCTACCCCGACCCAGATTTGCTTCTTAATGGGGTGCTCCTGGATGTGGTTGAATCGCACCGTTTCCTTGGTCTTGTATTCGACCCCCGCCATGGATTGTCTCCGTTCCGTGACGTTCAGCGCTTGGGGCCCTGATAGGGCTACTGCCCTACTTTTTTATCGATCCTTTGTTCGTTCGAAGCTCGACTACGGATGTGAGTTTTATGCATCCGCACCCGAGCGTTTATTGCCGAAGGTGGATTCGATCCACCACACCGGCCTTCGCCTTGCGACCGGTGCCTTCCGCGCTTCCCCCATTGAGAGCCTGTTGGTCGATGCTAGTAAGATGCCACTCGTTCTGCGCCGCGTGCAGTGCATCAATCTTCTGTACGCGCGAGCCCGGCGCCTCCCTCTGTCGCCAACAGCTTTCACTGCATCCGCCCCTGATCTCGACGGTGCCTATGCCGCCGAGAGACGCCAGTCATACCCTAAGCCCTTTGGGTTTAGGGCCAGGAAACTCCTTCGAGAGCTAGATATAGCTCGTGGGCCGGTGGCGCCTGACGTCTTCAAATGCTTCCACGGTCCTTCTGGCCTGGACATTGCCCTCTTCAAGAAGCTGCAGACACGATGGCTATTTATCGATTCCTTGTCAGCTGAGCAGGACACGCAACAACAGTCCATGACTAACCTCCAGCGCCAGCTCTTGTAGGCTGGATCTCACCCATACAAAGACTACCAAGAGCTGATCCAGCTCTGTCTTGCGTTCCTGGGCAGCGATTTGCCAAAGTCCTTCGGAGTTCCTGGTGTTCACCACATGGCCTGCTGGATGGTGAAAGGGATTTACGCCATCAAGATCATGCTCTTCGCCAATCAGTTCCAACTGACCCATTGGGAAGAGAGGGAATGATGCAAATGTTGTTGTTCGTGGCAATGGTGTACATCAAGTACTGGAACGATGCGTGCATTGCCGCCCAAGCCCCGAAGAACGACAGGGACTTCATCCAAGACATTGTGGACTACAGGGATCGGAGCGTGGCCGCTATCGCTGATACCTGTGGAACCGGTCTGATGACCTGATTGGGCTGGCGCTCTTCGACGAGAGAGTGTACGAGAGGGAGAAGATCGCTATCATCCAGGCCATGAAGACACGACCGGAATTAAAGAAGAGCTCACGACGACTTCAGGGAAAGAATCTTAACCTACAGGAGCCACTTTCCACCTGGGCAACAGTCCGATCGTCTAACCTCATTAAAGACCTTCTAGGAGAACTGACCTTCCTCGACGAAAATGTGGCGACCTGCCCATCCAACCCCCTGTACCAACTGGCCCAATGACGTGGCTGAGCGTGGCATCGCCCTCATAAAGCGATTCCTCGGTCAGCGGACCAAGAGCGAGGAACAGACACAGTTCCTCCTTGAGGACAGTCCCGCTCCACACACGGGCAGTGCCAAAAAAGACAAAGGAGCAGCTGAAGACCAAGGATGTCTTAGACAGCCTGAAGAGGTGGTGAAGGGGCCCTTCCAAGATCTGAGGCTTATTAGCTAATGTTCTGTCTCTGACCCTCGTCTTTGAATAAATTATCTTCCGTTTTCTGCCTTTTTCTCTCTTTCGTGATGTTTTCTCTAGAGAAAAAAATCATTTTGTACTACCAGAAAATTTGGACCGATTTGGATGAAACTTTCTCTGAATCATTTCCACACATGTATGAGCAAGGGCGAAGTGTGCTGGTATCGATACCGCCAAGTTTGATTTTCTCTTATATGACTTTGGGACATAATGTTGCAATGATAATTAACGTTTGTTTTGTTAGATACATTTGTTACTGTATCTGTGAGAATAAATCAAAGGTTTAAATGTGCTAAAAAAAATTAGCATATTAAATGTAGATTTTGATTTTATAGTCAGGTGTCAAAAATCTTGCAGTCTAACTGTAAAATGATTGGTGATTGTGTTGGCATGTCCTACCACTTGTAGTTAGACTGATGTAGTCTACTTGCTATAATTCATACTTTACTTCAGCTTTAACAGTTTTGTACATCAGATGAACAACATTAGTAGAAAAGTGTTTTTGAGAAGGGGCATTCTATAGTTTGGAGACAACTGCCTAACAAACCTACATCTTTGAAAATAGAGTATGGCTGAAGATCTAAGCAGATCATTTCAGCAATGCCTTTGTAAAACTTTGTGCCTTAGGGTGGCCTTGTGGCCATTCCTTTTTTCTCGTCAGAATTTCCTTTAACGATGCCTGAAAAAAAATAAAAGTACATTTTTAGTTCTAAAAACATACTTAGATATAGATCACTTGTTATTTGAGGCATAAGTACTAGAACTAGCATGAAGTGGAGATGCATATTGGCCACTGAAACCCTCAATCTCAGTATATCCTTAAGGGCACTGCTCTTGAATCCACCGGCGCTGAGAAGGACTTGGGTGTTATATCACTAGTGATCTCAAGTTCTTGAGGCAGAGAAGAAAGCCCAAAGGATGTTAGTTTATATAAAGCGACAGTTTAGATATCGGAACAAGGAGATAGTATTGTGTTTGATAACTTCCTTGTCTGACTGCACCTGGAGTATCCCATACAATTTTGGAGTCCTTCATTTCAAAAGGATATTGCAAGATTAGAATGTGTGCAAGCTAGAGCAACCAAACTGATTCCCTCTATCTGACATAACAGTTACGAAGATAGATTACAGGAATTAGACTTGTTCTCACTGGAGATCCGGAGACTGCGTGGTCGGCTTATCGGTGTTCAAAATACTTTGAGGCTTTGACATTGTAAACTACAGGGATATTTTTCAGCTTAGCCAGAGCAGAACAAGAAACCAAGGCTACAAACTTGAACTGAAGCATACCAGCGTGAGCTGTGTGGGATTTTTTTTTCACACATCTAGCATCTGTGGCACTTGGAATGCACTTCCAGTGGAAGTTGTCAACAGCAACTCTGTTGAAAAGTTCAAGTGAAGACTAGACAGTCTTGAAAACTAGCCGCTTGGAGACTGAAAGTGTGGCGCGAGTGCTCTTCTAGAGCATCAATCTGACCTTTTAGAGGACTGCGCCTGCTCAAGTGTTCACTCAAAGGTACCCTCTTTGAATGGATGGTAAGGTCTACTATGGTACCTCTTTTCCTTGTTACTCCTTGTTACTTGTTTTAAAAAGTTAAAACTTCTTTTACTTTTTAGTTCTATAAACATACAAGTTACCAACAATATTCTAAAATAATAAAAATATGTAGGTTAATTGAAATTAATAATAGTAACTTTTTGTATTTGAGATTTTGTTTTACCCCATATCTAATAAAGCTTAGATTTACTTATCCTGTTGAAGTCCCTGGCACTGATAGTGATATCTGTGGGCTTTTTTCCTCTTTATGGCTGGAATCTTGCTCAGTCATTACATGATCCTTTTTCAGTTTCAGAGCTGGTTATTGAAGTAGTTTTGCAGAACTGTGTAATTGTCAAAGTTTGTTGAGCTGGTTCTTCTTTTGAAGATGTAGTTTCTGCAGTTTCACTTCCAATAACAATCCTTTTGTAAACAGTATTATGCACTTTTTTTTAGATGATTTTGAATATTAGTTGTCATTTTGTGTGGTTCTTGGCTACCTCGTGAGAGAACCTTCTTACATAATATAACAAACTGCTTTGCTCACATCTTCCTTACTAACTTTGAAGTAGTCCCATATGAAGTTCCTACTTTCTTTAGGCATTTTTCTTTCAACAAGATTACAAGATAGTATCAAATCTGAAACATTAAAGTCAATAAGTTAAAACATGTTGAAAAATGTAGCTAATAGCATTAACATTCATTGAATTAATACTTGGATGACAGTATCTTGTTAAGTTGGTGTTCTAGTGTATGAGCCAAATAAAAAACTATGCAATCAGCCAAAGCTTCGGCTTTGGCAAAGTAGCTTCGGCCCTTAGCAAAATTAAAGCTTCAGTACACCTCTATTGAGCACACTGTCAGATGCTCTATGTTTTGCATGTGCAAGTGATCCCTCTCACTCTACCATGAAGTTTATTATTAAAATATTAGTTTGGGGAGGAATTACTAGAAAACCATGGCAGAGCTGGCTGACCAATGGGTTTGCAAGGTTGAATGTTTGATGAGGGCCCTTACGCTCATCACTTTTGGGTGAGACATGCTCCAAGTCTGTGAGCTGGATGGTATTGCTACTGTGTAAATTTATTTGTTTTCTTACTGCTTTGACCACACTAACTGGAGCTGTAGACATGTTAACCTGGATCAACCCTAAATCTCTGCTGATTGCTCCAAAGCTATACATGATAAAGCTCTAACGTGTAAAGTTATTGTACTGATTGTACCCTGCTTCCTCTAAGTATTACAATTTGTATCCATTTGAAAAGGTCTTAGCTGTCCAGATTGTGAACTGAACTTATTTTAAAGACGCTAAACACTTGTTCCTGTTGTCTGTGCCACCATGCTCTTCCTACACCTATCAGTTAAAAAAAAAATGCCCTCCACTCGTAGATCTTAACCCTTCAGGGAATTTCTTTCTCCCTCCCCCTCTGTATGTAACCCCCGTCCAACTTACTGCTCAAGCCATTATCCCCCTATGTAACTAAGCAGAAAATGAAGCAACCAAATTCCTCTAATTACTCAATTTAGTGGAGGAAATAAATGTCCTGGAAGGTGTCAGTAGTGACCCTACCCAAAGCTGAACAGGGGTCTACATGTTGAATTTTCCCAAAAGACAGGATACTATGTACCTTCCACACCTTTTTCACTAATGTTTGAGACTTGAACTGTTGGGTAAGCAAAGGAGACAGATATGCAACCTCTAACTTATCTACTAAATGTATTTTCTCCAATAAATTTACAATGAAAATAATATTATATACAATCAATATTTACAAAATATAAAAAATAAATTGGGAATCAAATATACAAAATCAAGACAGCGCTGTCAGACTATGAGAAGACAAAAATATCTATTGGAGATCTAACGGCCATGTCAGCCTTATAAATGATGCTCCAATTTATGGACTGTTTTTCAGTACAAAAAACATTTCTTGGATCTTCTTAATCCATAGGAAAGGAGTGAGAAATGGGAGGATAAGCGTGACTTACCTATCTACCCTAATCTATCCCAACCCCCCTTCCTAGTGAAATGCTCACACTCTTCTATCATAAACAAGGAAAAGTAGGGTAAAAGGACAGACTAAGGCAAAGTGGCGAAAAATCCATAGTGGACAAAATGGTGAGAATGGCTCTCAAATCTACTCTCCATTCACATAGCAGCCATCCACCACAACCTGATCCCAAAGGTCCCCCACTCCCACACACAGCATGAGAAGGCTTGCTTGTTGAGTCTGACTTTGTCTATGAAGATGACAGTGCATTCTGCAGCTAACATCCAGAAGATTTACCTGTGGCTTGATTTGGCTCAAAACTCCACCTGGGGATGTGTGCATGATTCTCTCTCTCAATGGAAAGAGCGGAAATAAAAAAATTTAGGTATATAGAATAGGTTTGTTTATTTGATCCCTTTGGCCTACTTAATGGTCAAACTTTTATATTTTAAAAATAACTTCATAATCATGTTTTTACAAGAAATGTAATGATGCTATTTATTTTTTATTTAGTGAAGTATTTAAGACAAAATTGACTGCTAGTTGAAAACATGGTTTTAGACTTCATAATTTACTCTGTGACCAGACATACAAAACTTATACAGTGCCTTATATTCCATGATCCAAGCCATATTTTTTTAATGAAATGATAATCCCATTTGCTTCTCCTTTACAGATCGTCTTTATTTTGTAACACTTCGCACCAATGGGAAGCCCAAATCCACACCTAACACACATTACTTCTCCATTGATGATTCTCTGGTGTATGAGAATTTCTATGCTGATTTTGGGCCTCTGAATCTTGCAATGCTGTATCGCTACTGCACAAAAGTTAACCGGAAGCTGAAGGTAAGTGTGGACAAAGTTATAATTAATGTTTGGTTCAAAGCTATATTCTTACTTACCTTGACACTTTGGTTTGGTTCAGGTTTTAACTATGAAATGGGTGGTAAAAATGTTATCTCCACGGATGAAGAAAAAGATTTAAGGGTGCAGGTTTCAAAGGATCTTAAGTTTAACAAACAGTGTGATGAAGCATGTAAGAAGGTGAACCGAATGGTTGGATTTATTGCCAGAAGTTTTCACTACAAACACCTATATATAAAAGTTTAGTATTGCCACACCTAGAATATGCGATACAATTCTGGTCACCTTATACCCAAGTAAACATCAATAAAATGGAAAGAATTCAACAACAGGTAACTAATCAAAGTCCCTCGATTAGAATAAGTCTTATATTGAAAGATTAAATGTACGACCATGGTATCACAAGTAACAATGGTTTTAAACTGAAAGGACGGAGGTTTCAAATGAACATAGCTAAAAGAAAATTCACTTTTAAAATCATCAATTAATGGAACGCACTCTGGGTGGATGTAGTAAATTCTAGTAGTGTGAATAGGTCTAAAAATAAAATTGACAGCTATTTTATGAAGAATATTATTTAAATACAGAGCCCTGTTGTGGATTGAATGTTGCATTGTGGTGACAATGTCCAAAGGAGGAGGACTAGCGTATTAATATAGAATGGGACTGGCCTTTGAGTGGTCTAAATACTCCTTGCTGGTTCCCTGTAACTATCTAAATTGTATGATATTTTAGCAAATCTTACCCATTATTGGGTACTAGAAAAATAAATTACAAATAACTAAGGCTCATGACAAACCATTCTAAAAACAAGTAGGAAAGTATTGAAAGTACAGATAAATTCTAAACAACATATGACACTAAAATCCACAACTGTCACTATTGTGGAAGCAAAGGTATTGGAATACATACATTGCAGCGGAAAGTGCTGGAAACCAGCCACCACAAGGGTCTGCTCACTTGCTCGTGAGACATTCGTTAGATCAGAAGGATATGAATAAATATACCTACACCAATTTACAATTCCTAGATAGAGTAATAAATGAAAAATGCACAAACTGTCAATATTAGCAAAAAAAATGAAATAACAATACAATATACTGATAATAAATCCAAGTATGGTTTCTTTAAATATTAATATTTTAACAAGAAGAAAAACCTTGCTTTATACAAAGCACCAATTTGGTGCTCTTCCTCTCCAATTATCGCTCAGTCAGCACTAAAACCCTTAATTGAGCCGGCTCATGTTTTCTAAATCTCTCAGTTTAGTTGTCCTGTGGAGTTAGTCTCTTTTCCGGGCATTAACAGGGCGGTACCCTCACTCTCGTGGAGTGGGAGGGCGTCTGACTGGATCCGTCTTATTCTCGTTCCTAACAATGGACCAGGGAGAAGGTGCAGAACAGGACAGAAGATTGACTAGATTCCTGAAAGACAGCAGGAGGAAAGGGACGTTGGCTGGTATAGGAAAAACTATATTCAAAGTAGCAGTATTTATTTATTTTTTTAATCCTTTTGGCTTCAGATTTCCTCAATTTTGATTTCTTGAGGTTAGAGGTTTGATGATTTGCTCCCATCTTTCTTGATTATACGCCTCATTTTCTTGGACTCCTAACATCACTGTCTATCCCTATATTCTTCTTCAATGTTTTCGGGTCTACCTCTTGGCCTTCTTCCATCCACCTCCAACTCTTTCACCCTACCAAGTGCTTCTTTTTAATCTCTTCACTTCACATGTCCAAACCATCTCAATCTTCTTCTCCTCAGAACTACATCCAGCTCATCAACACCACACTTTCTAGCTACCTCTTCACTCCAAACTCTATCCCTCCATGTTACACCAGCCATGTACCTCAACATTCTCTTATCACAGTTCATCAGCACTTTTTCCAACCTCTGTGTGAGTTGAGTCCCCAAGTCTGATCCATAAAGTAAGACTGGTCTGACACATGCATCATAAACCTTTCCACAGTTCCTAATGAGATTCCCCTGTTGATAAGCCCCGTAGGGGGCACAGCGATTTGCCTTCCTGGCCGCTGTGCTGATGGGCCTCAGTGCCCCGTCCGGCCCCAGCCTAGCCTTTTCTCCCCTTTCCACTAACAACCTTTTATCCTTATCTGACAATTTCTTTCCCAACTTTACTACTCCCTCTCTTCAAAGCATTTGTTTTGATGGGATTGAACTTCTCTTCTCTGGTTCTGGCTTGTTTTAGTTTTGGTCAGTGAGAGGTCTGATTCTTGGGAGTCTGTCCTGGCTTGATCCCCCCCATCAACACCTGCAGAATATTGGCAGCTACCAAACCATTCCCTTCCCCCCTCTTTTTGGCTGCCAAGAAGGGGTAAAACTTCACAGTCGGCATTCGGTTCGCGGGACTGAGCCGTGGCTGGGGGGGGGAAGGGTTAAGGCCTACCTGCATGGTCTGCCAGGTTTACCCTGAGGTTACCTGGTGGTGAAGTCCATGGCCCCCTCCGTAAGTGGCCCCGTGCCTACACACCGACTGCATTGTTTAGAACCGGCCTGTTGTCTGCGCCAATGGGCATTCGCGGGGCTAATGCAAACCAACCCATAGGCCTTTCTCTTGGGGCTCGGGTCCGCTCGTTTATTGGATCTGGCAAGATGGTACTTTTGTAGGTGGTAGATTACTGTTCATGTTCAAACAAATTCTTTACCAAATCCCTCTTAAAAACCCAATGAAACCAGCAAAGAAGGTCTTAAGCTGCTCATTCTCTCCCGTCTCCCCACCCCCCTTATTTCCCAGCCCATCAAAGAAAATGGATATGAATCTACTAACTCGAGGAAAGAAAAGAAAAGAAGATGTAGATAAAACTGGTGGGAGAACTTTAACCACAAGATCGCCGCCCCCCCAATAAAACAACTGGACAGATAGAAGAAAATTGCATAGAAACGAGCAAGGTCTCAGGAAATCGAAACTCACTGCCGCAAAAATGACCAAAGTCAGTAAGAAGTCCACTGGAAGTTTCAAATTCCCAGCAAGCAGCAGTTCCAGCACGATCCACCAAAATACTGCCTGAACTGCTCTCACTGCAGGTACTTCCAGGACAATTTGTTGATCGATCGTTCAGAAGATTTTACCTGATAAAACCAGAAAGCCAACAAACAAACCTAATGAAGACATGCATGGTCAAACAGAGTAAAGATTTCCCAAAACTATTTCAACTTCCCAGATCACAATTTCCAACTCTCACCTCAACCAGATGGTAGTATACTAGTTGAAGTAAAAACAAAAGAGTAAGCGGAAAAAACCTTAACATTAAAAGAATTGGCAGGAGATAAAGTAATAGTAACAGCACATCCCTCCTTTAACATGTGTAAAGGCGTAATAATAGAACCAGACTTCGCCCAATACTCAGAAGTGGAATTAATTGAAGAATTAAGCGAGTACTCTGTCACTCAAGTACACAGAGTTCATAAAACGATTAACAACAGCAAGATACCAACAAACACTTACTTCATATCATTTGACCTAGACATCCTACCAAAATATATATATCTAGGATGGTGCCGCTTCACAGTTAAAGAATTCAAACCTAGCCCCCGAAGATGCTACTACTGCCAAACTTTTGGGCACTCTACAAACACCTGTTGTCGCAGGAATCAGGGCCTTGCGTCAACTGCGCAAATGCACTACACCCTGAACAAATTGAAAATTGCCGAACGAAATGTGTAAACTGTGGAGAGCCACACCCAGCATCAAGCAAAAAATGTAATGTCTACAAATTCAAAGAAGTAGCATCCATACATGATAAAGAATGACTAAACTTTGGAGATACCAGAGAAAAGGCACAGACCTCCATAGGAACCAGAGTAAACTCTTATGCCTCTGTAGTTGAAATGAGCAGAGTGACCAAACCCCCATACCACAGGGTTAAAGCAAAAACTCAACCGCTCCCTCCCGAGGAGCCTGCACCACAGGCCTTGAATATTGAATTCCCCTACCCCACGCATATAGTCGACAATCGACCATCTCCCCCCAAAAGCAGTTGCCGCACTGCAAGGCACCTGCACCCGATACCTCGATGGTAAACCTACAATCAAAATCACAGCAAATCCCTGAGCACATCAACCCCCACCCCGAACTCAGGATATACCAGAGATCATCCGCCCACAATCTCGGTCACGCCCTCACAGTGTTTTGTCACCCCCAATCAAAACGCCTACCACTGAGAAGGTAGAACGCAAGAAAGAGACTCAAGACCCATGTGAAACAGACCTCGTCCCCACCAAACACATTGAAGCTCGAATCATACCACCAATGAGTCACTTCCATCACCCACCAACAGAAGCAGAAAAAAAAGATAATCCGTCCTATTATTGACGGAACACCAACACTGCCCTCAACAGTAGATACCCAAGACACAAACAAGAAAAACAGTGACAAAGAAGAACCAAAACCTCAAAGACCAGTCCACAGCAGACTCCAGTGGCCACAGGGCCCTAATAAATCAATGGGTGCCATGACCTCTGCAAAAACCAAAAGAATAATGGAAGCTAATCCAGTGGAATATCCGTGGAATCAGAGCCAACTGGGAAGAATTAAGGCTTCTTGTAGTGGATGAGAGCCCTGCCTGCGTCTGTCTCCAGGAAACCATGTTGGGAATACACCCACCATGAAAGTTACCGAGTTACAGTTGTGTAACCACCCCAATACCAAATGATGGCAGCACATCTGGAGGCTGTGCCATCTACACCCATCAAGATGTTCCCACATTACCTATCAGATTAAATTTCCCTCTGGAAACAATCGCTGTGACCATGCACATCAAGAAACGGTACACAATCACAAATGTCTACCTCCCACCCACAGGGCCCTTTCCAGTCACCGCCTTACGAGACTTGATCTCACAACTACCAACTCCATTCATTCTAATGGGGGACTTTAACAGTCGTCATACTGAGTGGGGCGACAGAATATGCAATACCAGAGGAAATGAGCTATCAAAGCTAATAGAAAACCACCAACTTGAAATCATGAACTAGGGCGAAGGTACTAGATTTAACATACAAACAGATACCCTATCAGCATTCGACCTGGCCCATTGCTTACCCGACATCATGGCGGACTTTGAATGGAGAATCTTGGATGACCTAAAAGGAAGCGACCCTTACCCGATCATCCTTTCCTCAGATGAGGGATTACCCACCTCAGGTATACCATGCTGGAGACTGGACCAAGCAAACTGGCTAAAATTCAACAAAATCACCGATATCCAAGTTTATGACATCCCAGAGATGGAGGAAGTGCTGGAAATCTTTACATCCATCATATATCAAGCAGGTAAAACACCCGTTGCAACCAGCTCAGGACAACCCAGTCAGAGATCTATCCCATAGTAGAGCCCAGAATGCTCTGCTGCACTGAAAGAACAAAGGAAAGCCTACCGAACATACAAATGATGGCCAAATCCAATGACTAAAGTGGAATTTAATAAAAAGAGCTAAATATAGATACATACTTAAACAAAATGGCCAGAAATCATGGAGAGCTTGTCTCCATGATAAACTCTAAAACCCCCATCCATCGTACATGGAGTAAGATCCGAGGGGTGCTGAGCTGAGACCCTATCCCCGTACTTTGGATAAATGGAAACCTATCTTAAACCTCATCGATGTAGCAGACATGTTAGCGACTCACTTTGCCAAAAATATCAAGTAGAGCGAACACAACACCCAAGTTCGCCCAATACCGGTTGGAGAGGGAGTGCTCACCTTTAAACTTTGCATCAAGAGAGTAAAAATCTTACAATGAGGAATTCAGCAAAAAAGAGTTCAATACAGCTCTTGCATCATGTAGAGACACGGCTCCAGGCCCAGACAATATACCTTATGCAATGCTGCGCCACCTAAGAGAAGGGAGTAAACACTTCCTCTTAGATATATTCAATAAAATATGGATGGAAAATGCCTTCCCAGATACCTGGAGAAGGGCTACAGTTCTAGCTTTCCAGAAACCAGGAAAAGACCCAATCAGTCTCCAAAACTACCGCCCAATTGCCCTAACCTCCTGTATATGTAAACTTATGGAAAAAATGGTGAATGTACACTTAACATGGTTCCTTGAAATGAAATCCTGCATATCCCCATCGCAGTGCGGATTCTGAAAATTACACCTGACCACGGATGCCCTTATCTGTCTGGAATCGGCGATATGTAATGCCTTCACCAGGAAACAGCACTTAGTAGCTGTTTTCTTTGACCTCAAAAAGGCATACGATATGTCATGGTGTAACACCATCCTAAAGACCCTCCATAACCTCGGATTACGTGGACAACTACCAAACTTCATTCAAAATTTCCTAACCAACCGCACCTTCTCTGTAATATTAGGTAGAGCAAAATACAAATCATTTCTACAGGAAGAAGGCGTTCCACAAGGCAGCATCTTAAGCGTACCCCTGTTTGCTATATGAATCAATGATATCTCACAAAACCTCCATCAAGACATTACAGCCAACCTTTATGTAGATGACTTCTCTATCTCCCTAGCAGGTTCCGAAATGGCAACAATAGAATGTCGCCTTCAGATCGCCATCAACAACATCATGAGATGGTCTACTACCCATGGCTATCAATTCTCAGCCGAGAAGACCGAAGTAGTCCACTTCTGCCATTGTAGAAGGTGTATTAGGGAACCTGACCTATACCAAAAGAGGATTGCAGTTGTTAACTATAAATTCCTAGGACTAACATTAAAAACTCTTGTAAGAAAGAAATAAACGTCCTATGTACAGTGTCACGCCACGACTGGGAAGCTGATCGCGAAACACTTCTCACTCTCTACAACTCCTTAGTGCGACCCAAACTGGACTAAGGATGCAAGATCTACTTCCAAGAAACGCCTTGCACTCATCAACACCGTGGCTAATGAATGTCTTTGTATGGCTACTGGAGCCTTCTGATCATCATCCATACTGAGCCTACAATGCAATACCGGGGAGACACCACTAGACCTACGTAGGATAGAACTCTCTATGCCTCTTTACTCGCATCCAGCGACTCCCAACATCGCCAACTTCGACCGCCGTCATGAATGACCAAATGGATAATATCTACAACACACCTAACTCTCCCACGACCATTTGGGACTAGAGTGCGACTATGGATGGAGGAAATCAGTGTAATGATGAGCCCCATCCATCCACTTGCTTTCCCAGAGATTCCATTTTGGAAAACAACTTTAAAGACATGCCATGGCAATATAACAAAACAACTACCCCCCTGGGAGAGAAAATTCCATCCCTTACCCACGCAGCAACACATATGGGTATACATATATACACCAACGGATCAAAATTCATAGATGGAACAGGATTCTCGGTGATATCAAATAACTACACATTATCTGAAAAATTACCCCAAGCATTATCAATCTTCACTGCCGAGTGTTATGCCTTAAAACATGCAGTACATTGGGCATACAATAACCCAACATCAGATGAATTCGCAATCTTCACTGACTCCTTCAGCAGCCTACAAACATTAGAACAAATGACAGACATCCATCCAATTCTGTTAGAAATAAGAAACTATGTATATAGAGCAGCATGCGAAATAAAGAAAGTGTCCTTTTGTTGGGTCCCAGCACACGTAGGGGTAGCTGGAAATGAGCAAGCTGATAGAGCGGCAAAAAATGTTGCCCTTCGTCCAATCAGGCCTAATGATATCCCAATACCATATGAGGATTACATCACTGCAATAAAGGCCGCCATTCGGGAGAACTAGATGGGCAGATTTATACGGACAAAATAAGATGCGACACATTTTCCAAAACTTATCGCCATGGCAGCCTTGAGAACTCACCCGCTGGCAAGAGGTATCCGTATGAGGACTCCGCATCAGACATTCACTACTCACACACGCAAACCTAATGGAGAAAAACTATCCCCCCTACTGTGAAGATTGCATTCTACCCCTCACAATTGCACATCTTATCACGGAATGCCCAACTTATGGAGAACTCCGACAAGAAACTATTGATGGTGAGGGGTACCCTCGATATCCTAAGATCTGCACTAACGGCTGAAAATATCCACCCTGGCAGTGGCATCATCCGCTACCTCAAGGAGACAGGACTATTAAAGAAGCTATAGATAAGTCTAATAGCACGATCTAAATTTTAATGCATTTTAATTATTTTAACACGTTATCATACCATTTATCCATCTAGTGCTTCAATCATCACTGCATAATCACTACCTCATCATATCAGACACAACTTTTATATCTCATCTTTAAAACTTTTTTTCTACAAAACGAATTACAGTGCAATCACCTCGCAGTGAGCACCAAGGGACTCGTAAATAATCCATCCATCCATCCCTGTTGATAAGTAATCCAGCTCCTCCACGCTGCTGCCACTATCTGATCTCCACACCTCCCTCACCATCCAGTACATCACCCAAATAACAGAAATGTTTAACTTCCTCCACCACCTGTCCATCAACAACAATGGTGTTCTCCACTCTAGGGACAGTGTTTCTCCTCCTTACGCACTTTGAACAAACAAAATTTTGCGCTTGATTAATGTTCCTCAGGCCTGAACACCTCATGCACCCAATTGAAAATAGAAGTAATTGATGGTCAGAATTGATACAGGGGGGAAAATTTTTAAATAAATATGGCTCTTCAAATGCATAAAGAAACTGGGCCAAGGCTGTTAGAAAAATCATTAATTGAAATATCAAGATTTACATTTTATTGTGTGAATGAATAGGAGAAAACTTTCTTCAAAAGCACCCCTCCCATTCTCAAGCTAAACCCCACCGTATGTGAACAGAATCTCTCTTAATGAGCTCTATGCTCCCAACATACTTCTCTATATTAGAGCTAGAGCATTTGAATTCATAAACCATGGAGCATCTCACTTCAAAAGGGATTCTGCCCTTATAATTTAAAGAAATTATCTGAACTGTGGTTCTTAATAAATATTTTAAAACATACCACTCTTCATGCTGTGGATATGTCTCTTCACTTAATGGGACGACCCCTCTAGCAGAGGTGTGTAAATGAGTCAAAAAGGATTCAGGGTAAGTTCTCGCATGGCCCCTCTCCCATTCTCCATGATAATGGGGATGACAATCTCGGACCTGGTGTCCATGGTGGACTCTTTCATAACTGCCTTCTCTCCATTCTCTAACTGGGATGCTGCTCCATCAGCATTCAATGCAAATCATGATATTGATGAAGGCCCCAACTGATGGAGAACCCTTCAATGACATGTTTACATTGACTGAGTTGCATTCCAGTCATGCTTCATGCATAGATACTGCCCCTCTCCAGCTGATGTCCCCTATGCCATGCTTCAACACCTAGGTGAGTGAGGCATGACTTTCTGTTAAATTTATTCAACAGTATCTGAATACAGGGTATCCTCTCAGATTCCTGGTGGATGGCTACTGTGCTTGTTTAGCAAACTTGGGAGAGATCACTACCCTGGCTGGTTTCTACCCAATCTCTTTAACCTCTTGCATGAGCAAGTTTATGGATAAATTGGTAAATGTTAGGCTAGCCTTTATCTTGGATAGTGGAGACCATCTTTCATCCAAAAGTTCTACTCCACATTGGATGCTCTGCTCCAACTGGAAAATTCCATCTGCAAGGTCTTCCTTCATAGACAGCACTACACCACTGTGTTTTTTGATCTGGAGAAGGCATATGATGCCGCATTGGGATATGGTATCATGGAAACTCTCTACCCAATGGTGTGAGGGTAAGCCTACCAATCTTTATTTCTGAATTTTTGTAGAATTGTAGGTGCTGTGTACAGCTGGGTTGAGCCCTCTTTGGCCCAATAGATCCATAAGAGGATGTCTTGCAGTGAAGTCTCCTCAGTGTCATAGTCTTTACCCTGAGCATCAACACTATCACCTCTGTACTGCTGGAAGATGTTCTTGCTACGCTTTATGTGGATAACCTTTCAATCTCTTTTTGCGCTGCAGCGACTCCAACAAGCATTGAACTGCATCTCGCACTATGCCGAAGCGCACTGGTTATGGTTTTCCTTGCCCAAGACTAAGTTGGTGCACTTGTGTTGCCATACATGGCTCCACCCAGATCCAGACTTGTTTCTAAGTGTGGTTCACCTGTAAGTGGTGGACTCACACCTTGCTTTTGACCTACACCTCACCTGGGATGCAAAATTGGTGGCATTTGACTACAGATGTGAGTTTTATGCATCAATACCCGAGTGTGTATTGCGGAATATGGACTTGATCCAACACATCAGTCTGCACCTGGTTACCAGTTTTCTCCGCACGTCCCCAATTGAGAGCTACTTGTTGATACTGTGGAGATGCCACTTGCTCTGCACTGTGCATAGTGCATTATGCACCTATACGGGCGAGCCTGGTGCCTATGCCACCGAGAGATGCCAGTCATATTCTAAGCCCTTTGGGTTTACAGCAAAGAACCTCCTTCGAGAGTTCAGTGTAGCACTTAGGCTGGCGGCACCTCTGGTTCTGCCCAGGAAGCCACCATGGAGTGCAACCTTTGACTTTTTTGTTTTCACGCCTCTGCTCCCAAAGCCTCTACAGTGCTGGGAGTATTTCTTTCAGCCTTTTGCAGCACACTTCGTCTCATGCTAGAACTGTGCCAGCTTATATGGATGGCAGCAAGGTGCAGTATGGGGTTGGTTACCATGCCGTATTCCGGCAGTTTGAACTAAGTGGCACTCTGCCAGGTGCCTCGTCTGTCTTCAGGGCTGAGCCAATTCAATGTACTGCTCAGTACGGGAGATAACGCATTGTGCCCAGTTAAAAGACTGGATTGTATTATTTTCATTTATATTCACAGATGCATAAGTCACTTTCTATTCATTCTATCAACATCTGGTAGCTTTCCAGTGCAATCTTGTTTGTATTGTGGTAGCATTCATTGCATGTATGTATCAAATTTGTCTGATTTCATGTTGTTTTTTTCATTTTGTTATCACTGTGATTTTTTAAAGAAAGTAGTTAAATAAAATTTATTTCTAATGTGTTCTAAGAGACAACTCGAGATTGATTGTCGGGGTGCTATTGTTGCTCTTCATAAATGTGGGAAATCTCAGACACAGATAGCTAATGAATTAAACATAGCCCAAAATACTGTTAATTTAGGGGTTTCATGTGCTAAAAACAATGTTAGCCTATCTACGCCAGTACCTAAAAAACGATCTGACAGATTGAGAAAAACAAATTTGCGAACAGACATGCTTATGAAACATTTAGTAGTGAATAATCCAACAATAACTGCGAAAGAACTAAAATTTAATGAATAATTTATTATCTGCTATCCAGGAGCGGCTACAAAAAGAATTTGGATTGCCATCTTGCTATGCTGCAAAGAAACCATTCATTAATGAAAAAATGTGTAACAAACGTGTCGCATTTTGTAAAAAATACATTCATTTGACTGTTAAGTGGAAAAAGTTTTATTCGCCGATCAGTCAACATTTCTAACATTCAGAAGCTGTCCTAAAAAGGTTCATCGCCCCATTGGCTCAAATAGAATGGACCCTTAATACACCCAAAAGTCAATGAAACACCCCCCAAGTATGATGATTTGGGGTTGTTTCAGTTTCCAAGGGAGAAGAAGCATATATTTCCTTCCTAAGAACACAACTATGAATGGTGCCCAGTATTTAGCAATGTTACAGGAAAATCTTGCAGTGTTAATGACAATTCATGCATGACGGGGGCACCTTGTCACAAGGCTAAAATTGACACAAATTTAATATTTTTGATTGGCCTGTTAATAGCCCAGATTTCAATCCCATAGAAAATTTATGGCTAATAATAAAAAATAAGGTTGAAGGGCAAGACCCTGGCTCCGTCGAAAAATTAAGAGAGGCCATCCTAAAGGTATATGGTGCAACATAATAGTGGAAGTTTGTCAAAACTTTATCAAATCTATGCTGAAGCATCTACAAGTCATCAAATCCAAAGTAAAGATGACAAAATACTTATATAAGGTTAGTCAATAGTAAACATGTTTTTTTTATGTTAAAAATACAAATTTCGAGGGTGATCAGATATTTTTTGTGTGCACTGTAGGTCAGGTCAGCTCTCCAATCTGTCCGCCACTTTTCACATCAATGTACTCCCCTATCCCTCAGTGGCCTTAGGTTGCTTTCTGTCATCTTCAAATTGAGCATACTAGCAAGACGCATCATTTAGTTGAGTGTTACTCTGCACCTTATTGTGACGACTGCCTTGTCCCGTAAGCTGCTCAGCACATTTTTGTTGAATGTCCTTCTGGGTGATTTTTGCACATGTTAACTCTCTTGGTACCCAGATGAGCGATGTTCCTCAAAATGGACGGATGTACTCGACATAGTTAATTATTTTGTGATTAATGTCAAATTTATTAATGCCTAATAAAGTGGTGCCTCAAACACTGGCAGTTAAAGATACACATGCAAAGCACACAAGTGGAAACTGTTTTGCAGACTTTTGAAATTAAGAAAGAACAATTTCTATGTATTATCACAATGCTGCAAATATGTTAAGTACAGTTGAAAAAATTAATTCAGCAACAGTTAATGAAATGTTAAATGATGATGAGAAATCTCTGAAAATGATGATTTAATAACACCTGAAAACGAATTTTTAGATCATTTGATTGAAGAAGCTTCTAAATTATCTTTCATCCAACATCAGCGTTGTGTTGTGCATACACTAGAGTTTGCAATAAGAGGATTTAAAAGGATACGCTGTAGCAACTATGATTAGCCGAATCAGGCAAGTATCCACTGCAGCTAGAACACCAAAATTTGACTCTGACATTCAGGTTTTGGCAGCCATTTTAGATCAAGAAACACGTTAGGGGAGCACCTATATGATGATCAAGCGGTTGTTAGAGCTGAAACCATATCTTGAAGACCTAGCTAATAAAGATGTCTCACCCACTGAATATGAATGATGCAATTGTCAGAATTAGAAGTTTTGCTTCACTTTCCTTTTCCACCACAAAAACATTTCAAGCTGATGATTTAACCTCTGGAGAATTCTTGCTGTCCTGGAAGGAATTATTATATCGCCTTGGTCAAACTAGTGGACTGCTTGCAGATGGAATTGCATCTTCAATGAAGAGAAGGGAGGAAATACAATCCTATTAGCTACTGTTTATGTAGACCCAATGAACAGAGTCCTATTGAATGATGAACAGAAGGATAAAGGAAAAACCGCTCTATTAAATAGCAATTTGCATGAGAGGACTGAGATCAGAAAATAGAGATGACCAAGAAGAAAAAAATCCAATTATAAGCAGCCAATCAGATTCTTCAAATGATAAACAGTATGTTTGAAGTGCTACACTTTCGATCTAATCTCATTTATGGGTGCCTTTAAATGTACCTCCCCATTAAAGGTTACATCCCCTCCCGAAGGTTTTGTTAAGTGGTAATGCAATTTCTCACAATTTTCGTCTCGGGGCGCTCGTGGTAGGGGCGTTGGTCTGATTGAAGTACCAAAGACGTTACAAACGCCTTTTGCCTTCCTCACGGGTATCGTTCCCACTCACCAGAGCAACGGCGTCATTTTCTAACTCTCTGCGTGAATTTTTCCTCCAGAATTTAACGCGCAATAGCAACGAGGTCTCTTCACGCAGAAAGTAATGAGAGGTGTGTAAAAAAGTGGTGAAGGTAGACGAAGCGAAAATAGTGGACGATATAATGGTCGCTGGTCCTCCTGCAGTTATTGGTGGCCATGATTCCCCTTTGTAAAGCCAGCCATTGACAATCGGACTCTGTTCCCAACAGTGGTGACCAGGTAAGGCATGCTCTTAGTCGCGTCTTGGACTGAGGCCCAGCTTTTGGAACTGGAATCCAACGCCCCCGCAAGGGCGCGCTTTCACTGCGCTGTTGGCGAAGAGGCGGTTTCTATTTTCCAGCCTGCCTCCATTCAGTAATCTTCGAGGTGGGATTTCACTCGTGAAAATCATTACTGGGGGATGCGGGGTCACCGCGTTAGAAGCTGGCATTCGCAACGCCATCCTGCTCCACACCTTGGTTTCAGGATTTGGATGGATGTGTGGACCTGTACGTGTACACATTTCCTGACAGCTTCAAATGGATGCATATCGGCCTACATCGTCGCTTCCTCTGCTTTCGTGTTTTCATTCGGTACTTACCTTCCCCCGTTCCCAAGGGGTTCCACCTTCGTACTTTTGAGTTTCTGTGCTCGCCTAAAATGCATGCCCATGTAGGTTTATTGTATGCCCTCCTTACCCCAACATTTTGGAGTGGATTAAGTTTGGAGAGATTATCCATATCCGCGCCCAATAGACCCATAGGTCTAACCCGAAGGGCTAGACACTTAGATAGGGCATGTCCTGGATAGTTGCGCGCCCGCCTTTAAGTGTCCCAAGTAGTCTCCCCTTTAGGTATTCGGGATATATTTGCTACACATTTTGTTTTATCTAATTTCGTCGCTCTGTTTACAACCATAACTTTCGAATCTTTCCTGATTTGTGGCGTCCTGAAATTTGGTCCCCCGCAATTAATTTTCTGGTAATGCACGAACACGTTCTCGGCGACGGATTCTCGCTCGCCCATCGATTTTGTCTTTTGCCTCATTCGCAGACCTCCAGCGCCAGATCTGACAACCCTGTTTCACCCCCCACCACCCCTTCCTATTCTCACAAAATTGATCATAATCCTTATTCCACGCTGTGGAAGAGGTGAGTTTTCTTAAGTTCTCCGAAAATATGATTTTTTCATCAACAGTAAGCGAATGGTTACTATGTCCGCTTTTCGCAGACCGGAGGAAGGTCACTTTATCCTGGCCAGTTTCCACATGATCTCTGCTCCGATTGGAAATTTCTGCCTGGGAGGCCTTCCTTTGTAGACAGAACTACGCCACGGCGTTTTAAGATCTGGAGAAGGCCTATGATACCGCATGGTAAAACGGTATCACGGGACTCTTCACGCGAAGGGGGCGAGGGGACGCCTCCCAATCTTATTTCTGAATTTCTACAAGATTGTCGATCTGCGTAGGAGTAGGAAGAGCCTTTTTTGGCCTATTGGAGCAGTAAGATGGTGTCCTACAGGGATGTGCCCTCAGTGTCACACTCAATGCGCTGAGCATCAATGTTAGCACCTCTCGGTGCTGCCGGAAGATGTTCTCGCCTCGCTCTACATGGACGACCTTTCGATCTCTTTTGGTGCGGCCCAGATGCCAACTCCGGAATGTGGAATCCAACAGGTATTGAACCAGGTCTCTCGCTATACCGAAGCGCACTGGCTTCGGTTTTCCTTGGCCAGGGGGTGCACTTCTGCCGCTATCCACGGCTCTACTCTGACCCAGACTTGTTTCTAAATGGGGTTTGCCTGGGAAGTGGTGGACTCGCACCGTTTCCTTGGTCTTGTATTTGACCGACGTCTTACCTGGGAGGCTCAGGGTCTCTTGTACCCGCGCCATGGATATTCTCCGTTCCGTGACGTTC
The DNA here is from genome assembly GCA_963969495.1 of Ceratothoa steindachneri. Lineage (NCBI taxonomy): Eukaryota > Metazoa > Arthropoda > Malacostraca > Isopoda > Cymothoidae > Ceratothoa > Ceratothoa steindachneri. The sequence continues at coordinate 78,619,189 of OZ018327.1, read as the reverse complement.
AACGTATGGGGCGCTGATAGGGCTACTGCCTTACTTTTTATCGATCTTTGTTCCTTCGAAGCTCGACTACGGATGCGAGTTTTATGGATCCACAACCGAGCGTGTATTGCGGAGCTGGTTGCAATATACCGCGCTTGGTACGGGAGATAACGTGACGTGCCCGGTTCGGGGGCCGGATTGTGATTTATAGCGACGCACAAACCGCTCTGAATGCTCTCGGGCCATTATAATCTCTGCATCCCCTGGTTCGCAATATCCGTGACCCCCATGGTTTTGGCGAGCCGGGCAGATGTTGAGATTATCTTCTGCTGGGTTCCTGAACATGTGGGAATGAGGGCGCCAAAGAGTCCGCGGGGACTGGTCAACCACACCTGCGATTCGCTCTTCCTCATACCGATTACTTGGCAGGAATACGGGCAGCTCTCCTGGCTGCTTGGCAAAGAAGATGGGAGACGGTCCAGAGGAACCTAAAGTTCCGTGCCGTAACTGATCCCATGGACCTACCACCCCAATGCCGCGATGGCTTCAGGTTGCTTTCTGTCGTTTCCGAATTGGACACACTCACGGGACGCACCGCCATTTCGTGGAGCGCTCGCCTGCGCCCTACTCTTAAGACTGCGTTGTCTCCCCAGACTGTTCGGCACATTCATGTTGAATGTCCCAGTCTGGGTGATCTTCGCGCACCCCACCTGTCGCTACTGCTTGTTCCTTATACTCGGGATGAGTTCGTTTACACACACTTGGGGGGGGGTCTATACGACGTTTTGGAGAAGGCTGCTCTCCTCTATTTTATTTTGGTGATTGTTACATCATCTTGCGCCGTGGAGGGGCGAGCCTTCTCCCGATCCCGGAGCTTGCTTTGTTCTGTTTCTTTATTTGTTTGGTTTTATTTTGTTTTTTCCATGTTTGGTCGGGTTTTTGTAATTTTTAAATAGCCTAATACTAAGCTAAAGCCATAATTACGGCGCCTTATGCCCTTGAAAGCACTCGCCAGCTGGATGCTGTTTAAATACCGTCAACATTTAAATTACATGTAATTAACTCCTGCGGAATCATTTCCATTTCTTGGACTTTCTTATACAAGAATTGTACTTTATTTATCTACCAGATCAGTTTAAAGCCCAGTATGGCGAAATCAGCTGATGATTTTACTGCTGATCATGAAAGTTGCATATACATTGTAATGTGTTAAAAATACATTTATTTATTTTTAATCGATGAAACTGGAAGGGCTCCGTGTGTGCTTTCTATAATGTCTTAAAAAATTGTATCCCCCTTGGTCCATTGGCTGCTTGTGTTGAAGTAAGAGAGATTATATAGTGCTTATCAGCAATGGGGGGAATTTGTTGGGTACTTCAAAAGCAATTTTGAGTTTCTTTTTATAGCATTTTTTGCCTTTTTTGTGAACCCATTCCGTAAAAATCTGTCATCTAAACTATTTTATCTGCTTTAGACAAAGTGGCAAGGGATTCAACATTATTTCTTAAAAATGGGGTTCGGTAGAATTAACATTCAAGGTTCATGTCATACTCGCGCAAATAAAAATAGTAAGGCGCAAACACTTCCGGGGCACTCATTGAAACGGTCAAGCCATCCTATGTTGTATTTGAAATCTAAACGACCTAATTTTGTTGTTATTTTCATCTGCTTTTCTCTAGAAGTATTGAAACCACTGACAGAGAAAATCTTTAGCGCGTCCACCATTAAACCACTTCAATAGTGCCCGTTCTGTTATTTTCTCTATATGTTTGCATTGGGAAATAAATTTGTACTGAGAAACTTGCTTTTTTAATAATTTTTTTGTCCTGAGCATATTTACAGGAATACCAATTTCTTCGGCAATTTAGATTAAACCATGATCGTACGTTTGCTGGTGGGTAATAAAACGCTTCCAGATGAAATAAATCGACCAACGCTGGTGAAAATACAAATGAATATATTCTTTAATCCTTATTTTTGTGCAAGGTTTAAATTTGCGGAGAAATACGGAGTGTAGACTGATATTTATTTGATTATTTTCAAAACAATGTAATATTAAATAATTGTTAGACTAAAGCAAAAGAAACAATATGCTACAAAATGATGTAACGAATAATTAATTTGATTGCCTTTTGCCTCGATGACACCACAAAGTCCTAGGTATGACCTGAGCACAAGTGACTGGCGGGGTTTCAGATGATATTTTCTCGCATCATTTTCCCAGTTTGTACTTCAGAACTTCGGCACTGAGATTTGGTAGAGGCCTTCTGCTCAAACATCGACCACACTCCAAAGTTCAGGGGTTCAAATCTGGCGAACTGGGGGCCAAAGTTCCTTTGACCAAAACTTCTTTTGTTTTTCTCTTGTTGTGTGAGGTTGCTTCATCTTGTTCAGTGTGGTTTCACATTTTGAAAATATCCCCCGCTGTTTTTCCGCTTCTCTGCGGGCACTCGATTGCATTTCCCAGTCATATTTGTAAATGGTTGTTTTGTATGCATTTACACTCACAAAATTAAAGGAATCCTGAAAGAACATGCAAGAAAGTAACTAATGAAATGTAAATTATTTCAAATGATTTGTAAAAAGCCATCTACAGTTCGTGTTTCCACCTTTTTTTTTCTTCATCGAGACAAACATTCTCCTTGAAATTAATAAGAAAAGATTAATAATTAATATACAAAGTAATAAGGTAGTTAGACCTGTGCGAAAATTGTCACTTCGAGTTAAGTATATAAAAAGGCCCCTCCTGGTCATCATCAGGTTTATTTCAAGATTAATTGCCTTTTCGAGTTATTATCCTATATCAATAAAAAATTATATTTATTATCTCTCTTTCTCTCTCTGGTTCTAAACAAACCAGACCCCTCCCCCATACGAGATCACATCAAATCAAGATATGCAAGTCTGAAATTAGTCTGGATAACTTTAAAATACCTAGTCCTCCCCCCCCCCTCCCCATCCGAACTACGAATATTAGAATCACTTTTCATTCTAAAACTTAAACCTAATTTAAATATAAATCAAACTGCATCCAATCTTTACATTGTATCATAAATTAACAAAAAATGTTATTCTTGCAGTAATTTATCCTAAATTGCACTATTCAATTTCAGTTTTTTTATGAAACTAGAAATTTTAACACTTTACTTTCTTGTTTTTTTAGTGCAGATGATGAGGCTAGGTCCTCGAAACGTTTAAATCCAGATAAATAAAGTTGTTTTTTAACAATAGCCTGCTTGGTTTTCACCTTTGTGTATATATATATATATATATATATATATATATATATATATATATATATATATATATATATATATATATGTGTGTGTGGGTGGTGGTGCGGACAGTATTTGTTCGCATTATGAATGTTTGCAAAAAATAACGAGTTCTTATTTTTTTAAATATATTCGTCAAAATTTGTGCGTTTGTCTTCATGACAAGTTATGTCGACCTCACTCGATGAACTCACCTGCGACTTCGATGAGTCTCCAGGCTCCCTCGGAACCGTCCACAGGCCTTCGTTACTATCTCCCGTTTTAGGCCTCTGAAGGCCTTGGTAATCCTGGTCCTCAGCTTGTCCTTCGTGTTGCAGCCGGATTTGTTGGTCTCTTGTTTCACCGTGCCCAACAAAAAGACGTCGAAGAGGTTGCAGCCAGGCGGGTTGGGGAGCCAAATGCTAGGTGCTTTGCGATCGAAGAAATTGTCCTACAGCCAGGCCTGCGTCTTCCGGCTAGTGTGGCAGGACGCAGAGACTTGCTACCACTCGTAAGGCTGTCGATGTTCAGCCTGAGGCTGTCAGAGAAGAAATGGTGTGGCATGACAACACCGAAGACAATGATTGTTACTGGAAATTTTATCTGCATGACTCGGGGTAGGTCCTTGGGTGTGGCAGCGAGCCAACTGTTGTTCTCGTCTGAGAACCACTACGGCATGTATGGTTCCATTGGATGTTTCAACCTGTTGATCAGTTTCTTGGTGTGCTTGAGTCGCTTTTCCTTCAACGCCTTGCACAGAAATTCTCTTCTTCATCTGGTAGTGATCACTTTGCCATTCAAATATCATTTTCAGGGCGGCTGGTGCCTGAGAGCCCACCTCGGTGGTGCTTGGCGCCGGAGCGATGGCCTGCATTTCAGGAAATGACTGAATTCTCTATCTCAGTCGAGGAGTTTAAGGTCGGTAGATGAGGCCGTTGAGTTCTCCGGCAACCTCATCGCCGTGGGCAGAACTACAATTCCCAGAACGTCTGGCCGTTTTGCACGCCAACCACTCCCGTGGTGATCGCCCGAGTGTGAGACGGCCCTCAAACAGAGCGTTATGCCTACATGCGCTATAAGCGCCGCCCGAACGATTTTACTGTCGGTGAATTTCGGCGGGCTAGGGCTAGGTTCCGATATATTTCGAAGCACCCCCGCGGCTCTTCACTTAACAGGAAGACCCCTCTAGCAGAGTTGTGGAATCGAGTCAAAAGGATAAGGGCAAGTTCTCGCAGGAGCCCCCTCCCGTTCTCCAGGAGAATTGGGCCGCAATCTCGGACCCTGCGTCCGTGGCGGAATCCTTCGCGACGGCTTTTTCCGCATTATCTAGGCGGATGCTTTTCCGCCAGCATTCAATGCACGTCGTCATGTCACGAAAGGCCGCCGACTGCACTTTACCTCCAGAGGCGGAGAACCCTTAAACGACAGTTTTACTGTGAGTGAGTTGCGTTCCGCTCTCGCTTCGTGCGCGGACATCGGACGATGTCCCGTACGCCATGCTTCGACACCTGGGTGAGCGAGGCATGGCCTTTCTCTTTGATTTGTTCAAAAGGATCTGGGTGGAGGGTCTCCTCCCAGATTCCTGGAGAATCGCTACTGTGCTCGCCTTTCGCAAACCGGGGAAAGATCACTCTACTCCGGCCGGTTTCCGCCCAATCTCTCTAACCTCTTGCGTGTGCAAGTTGATGGAGAAATTGGTAAATGTTAGATTAGCCTTTTTCCTGGACAGCGGAGGCTATCTTTCTTCTGCACCGTGCTGCTTCCGCAAGTTCCACTCCACGTCGGATACTCTGCTCCGCCTGGAAAATGCCATCTGCGAGGCCTTCCTTCGTAGACAGCACTACGCCACGGTGTTTTTCGATCTGGAGAAGGCCTATGATACCGCATGGTGATACGGTATCATGAAGACTCTCCACACGATGAGAAAACAGGGAGGGGCCTCGAGACCCTCCCATACACTCTTCGCCACGTTTGACTGTGACAAGCTCCCTGAGTCGGTGCGTGCCGGTTGGTACCGCTACCGCGTGAAGGCATTCGTGCCACTGCCGTGGCGGTGCTATTACTGTCACCGCTTCGGCCATACGAATCGCTCATGTAGACGTGCAAAGTCGGGGTCACCCGAAATCTGTGTAAATTACTCCAAGGTCGCACGATAAGTCCAAATCGTGTGTGGTCAAGTGCATCAATTGCGGAGAGCCGCACCCTGCTTCTTCGAAGCAATGTGGTGCATATCTCCTTGAGAAAGAAATCCTGGCCGTTCAGGACCAGGATCGACTCTCATTGCGCGAGGTTAAGGACTTGGTCCTGGCGCGCCCGGCTCTGCCTGGGACGTCATATGCCTCAATAGTTAGAAAGGCACCCTCTGCTCCTGGCCCATCCAGGCCAACGAGCACGGTTGTTTCCGCGCCCATTCGGAGCCCTTCTTCGGGCTCTACCCAACCCGGGCGCTTTCCTGGTAAAGCTGGGGGCAAAAAGGGTTCATACCCAGCCCCGGCTAAAACCAGGGCTTCCCCCTCTTTCCCCAGCGTGACCGTTTCCCATAAGGCGAAACGGCCACGCGCCTCCACCGTGTCGTTAGACTCACAGGAGGCAACACCTCTGAAGATGGTCGCTAGACCATCTTCCGGGGTTCCTAAAGCTGTTCCCCGAAAGGAGGACAGCAACAAAGGATCTTCGGCTCCTTCGCCCACGCCCCAATGTGGAGCGAGTGGCTCGGAGACGGTGGTTCCTCGAAAAGAGTGCCCCCCACCTTTGAAGCCACAACGCCCGCCTAAGGTTTCGAGGTGGAGGGAGGAAAAGACTCGCATGGCGAGCCCAACCTCCCCCAATAAGTCCTCGAAGGCGACAGCGCCTTCAGAGCTTTGTCCGGCCAACAGCTCCTGGGGTTCGGTCCCCAGGAAGCGTACGGCCATTCCCGTGAGTGTCTTCAGTTCGAGGAGGGCCCCCGCGTCTCTTCCGAGCTACGCCTAGAGGGCATATTCCTTAAAGGGAATTGCCATGGACTCCGGGCCAACTGGGAGGAGCTGCGGAGGCTCGTCTCGTCCCGCTCATGTTAGCTATCTTTCTGCAGGAAACCATGCTAGGTGCGTGCCCACTGCCCGCCCTCCCGGTGGTTTAAGGGTCTCGCGACCCCACCACCGCGGGATGGCTGGGCTGGGGGATGCGCGGTTTACACCCGGCATGATGTCTCCGTTATTCCTTTCTCTTTAGATACCTCCTTTCAGGCAGTGGCTGTGCAGCTGCACCTGGATAGGAGGTATACTCTGATTTCTGCGTACATTCCACCGTCAGCTGACTTCGACGCGGGGGACTTCCGCCGCGTCGTGGCACGGTTGCCGAGGCCCTATCTCTTGCTTGGAGATCTGAACGGCAGGCATCTTCTCTGGGGAGATTACTCCATAAATCCCAGGGAACAAGTCCTTGCCTATCTAATCGAAGAGCTTGAGATGGGTGTCCTAAACGTGGATGAGTTTACGCATCACTGTCCGAGAACCGCTCATTTCTTGCCTTGACCTATCTTTGTGTTTGGGGGATGGTCGATGACCTCCATGGTAGTGATCACTTTCCCATTCAAATATCATTTTCAGGGCAACTGCCGCCTGAGAGACCACCTCGGTGGTGTTTGGCGCGGGTGCGGTGGCCTGCATTTCAGGAAATGACTGAATTCTCTATCTCAATCGAGGAGTTTAGGTCGGTAGATGAGGCCGTTGAGTTCTTCTCCGGCAACCTCATCGCCGTGGGTCTGACTACTATTCCTAGGACGGCTGGCCGTTTTGCACGCCGACCACTCCCTCGGTGGTCGGCCGAGTGTGAGACGGCCCTCAAACAGAAGCGTTATGCATACATGCGCTATAAGCGCCGCCCGAACGATTTCACTGTCGCTGAATTTCGTCGGGCTAGGGCTAGGTTCCGGTATATTTCGAAGCACGCCCGCCGCTCTTCTTGGCGGGCATACGTGTCTTCACTTAACGGGAAGACCCCTTTAGCTGAGGTTTGGAAGCCAGTCAAAAGGATTCTGGGCAAGTTCTCGCAGGACCCCCATCCCGTTCTCCTGGAGAATGGGACCGCAATCTCGGACCCCGCGTCCGTGGCGGAATCCTTAGCGACCGCTTTTTCCGCATTCTCTAGCTGGGATGCTGCTCCGCCAGCATTCAATGCACGTCGTGATGTCGCGGAAGGCCGCCGGCTGGACTTTACCTCCAGAGGCGGAGAACCCTTCAACGACAGTTTACTGTGAGTGAGTTCCGTTCCGCTCTCGCTTCGTGCGCGGACCCTGCCCATGGTCCGGCGATGTCCCGTACGCCATGCTTCGACACCTGGGTGAGCGAGGCATGGCCTTTCTGTTAGATTTGTTCAACAGGATCTGGGTGGAGGTTCTTCTCCTAGACTCCTGGCGGAACGCTACTGTGCTCGCCTTTCGCAATCCGGGAAGAGATCACTCTACTCCGACCGGTTTCCGCCCAATCTCTCTAACCTCTTGCGTGTGCAAGTTGATGGAGAAATTGGTAAATGTTAGATTAGCCTTTTTCCTGGAGAGCGGAAGCCATCTGGCTTCCGCAAGTTCTACTCCACGTCGGATGCTCTGCTCCGACTGGAAAATGCCGTCTGCGAGGCTTTCCTTCGTAGACAGCACTACTCCACGGTCTTTTTCGATCTGGAGAAGGCCTATGATACCGCATCGCGATACGGTATCATGGAGACTCTCCACACGATGGGGGCGAGGGGACGCCTTCCAATGTTTATATCTGAATTTTTGCGAGATCGTCGATTCCGCGTACGGGTGGGGGGAGCCCTCTCCGGCCCAAAGGAGCAGGAAGAGGGTGTCCCGCAGTGAAGTGTCCTCAGTGTCACAATTTTTGCCCTGAGGATCAACTGCATCAGCTCGGTGCTGCTGGAAGATGTTCTCGCTACGCTCTACGTGGACGACCGGTCGATCTCTTTTGGCGCGGCCTAGTTGCCAACTCTGGAGCGTCGACTCCAACAGGCATTGATTCGCGTCTCTCGCTATGCTGAAGCGCACAGGTTTCGGTTTTCTTTGGCCAAGACTAAGGTGGTGCACTTTTGCCGCCATCTACGGCTTCGCCCCGATCCAGATTTGTTTATTAATGAGGTGCGCCTGGATGTGGTGGAATCGCACCGTTTCATTGGTCTTGTATTCGACCGACGCCTCACCTGGGAGGCTCATATTCGCAGCCTAAGGGTCTCCTGTACCCACGCCATCGACATTCTCCGTTCCGTGACGTTCAGCGCTCGGGGCGCTGATAGGGCTACTGCCCTATTTTTTTATCGATCCTTTGTTCGTTCGAAGCTCGACTACGGATGCGAGTTTTATGCATCCGCAGCCGAGCTTTTATTGCGGAAGGCGGATTCGATCCAGCACACCGGCCTTCGCCTTGCGACCGGTGCCTTCCGCACTTCCCCCATCGAGAGCCTGTTGGTCGATGCTGGGAAGATGCCACTCGCTCTGCGCCGTGTGCAGTGCTTCACCCGCCTGTACGCGCGCGCCCGGCGCCTCCCTCATTCGCCAACAGCTCTCACTGCTTCCGCACGTTGATCTCGATGGTGCCTATTCCGCCGAGAGTCGCCAGTCATACCCTAAGCCCTTTGGGTTTTGGGCCAGGAAACTCCTTCGAGAGGTAGATATAGCTCTCGGGCCGGTGGCCTACCTGGTTCTGCCCAGGACGCCACCCTGGAGGGTACCACATTTGGCTATTTGTCGCCACGCCTCTGCTCCCAAAGCTTGTACGGCGCCGGGAGTATTGCGTTCGACCTTTTTGGAGCACACATCGTGTCACGCTTGAACCGTTTCAGTGTATACGGATGGCTCCAAGTCCCAAGAGGGGGTCGGCTTCCACGCCGTATCCCCTCTGTTTGAAGTCAGCGGGGCTCTACCAGGCGCTGCGTCTGTCTTCACGGCCGAGCTGGTGGCAATACACCACTCGGTACGGGAGATTACGCGACGTGCCCGGTTCGGAGACCGGATTGTGATCTATAGCGACTCACAAAGCGCCCTGAGTTCTCTCGGGGCATTGGAATCTCCGCATCCCCTGGTTCGGGATATCCGTGACGGTACGGTTTTGGCGAGCCGGGCAGATGTCGAGATTATCTTCTGCTGGGTTCCTGGACATGTAGGAGTTGCGGTGAATGAGCGCGCCAAAGAGTCCGCGGGGACTCTACGACCGGACCAGTGTTTCGCTCTTCCTCACACCGACTACATGGCAGGAATACGGGCAGCTCTTCGGACTGCTTGGCAAAGAAGATGGGAGGCGGTCGAAGGGAACTTTAAGTTGCGTGCCATTGCGCCGCGACTGTTCCCATGGACCTATCCCCCAATGCCGCGACGGCTGCAGGTCGCTTTCTGTCTTCTCCGAATCGGACACACTTGTGTGACGCATCGCTATTCGATGGAGCGCTCGCCTGCGCCGTATTGCGACGACTGCGTTGTCCCCCATTGTTCGGCACATTCTTGTCGAATGTCCCAGTCTGGGTGATCTTCGCGCACGTTACCTGTCCTGGTACCGGGATGGGCGGGTTCGCTACCGCCTGTCCTTTGTACTCGGGACGAGTGCGTGCACATTGACTGGTGGACTTGTTGACTTTTTGGGGGAGGCCGGCCTTCTCCCTTTCATTTAACCAGGTTTAATTGTTGTTTTTGTTATTTTTATTGTTATTTCTTTTTATTGTTGTTTCCTGTTCAAGTTTTTTAAAGTAGCCTAGAACTAGACTTATGCCTAAGTCGGCAGTCGCCAGATAGCCCCTTAAAAAAAAAAAAAATTCTCCCTTGGAATGTCACGCGTGACTTTGTGATCATTGATCTCCTGGATTTAAACTACGAATTCTTGCCTTTTGATGGCGTCAGGACGTTGGCCATGGGTTTTCCTCTGCTGTCACCTCCTGGTCAAATCCTGAATCTTCTATCAGGTTGATTCATAACTGATTTGTGTTTTTGTGAAATATTTTTATTCATGAATAGCCAAACAATATTACTTGGTGCAATCTCTGGTGAATATGGTAGATGAGGTAGAGCAGACCAGCCTAAGTCCAATGTGTTTACTCGCGTGCGACTAACTATCTCACTATTTCGGGTGGTCCCCGTTTTGCTTATTTTTGCTTTGTCAATAACATCATAACTATTCCGCCGATTCTAACGAAATCTGAAACCCTTATGTTATTTTTACAGTCCCTTTCTAATTGCTAAGGTCCTCCCAAGGTTAGCGCTGGAATTATTGAAAGTTTTGAAGGTCGTAAGGTCATAAATCAGAATAAGTGAGTGCACGCAACTTTGGTCAGCAGACCTTGTTTTTCTGCGTGATTCTCGCTGTATGTGTATGTCTTGCGTTATCATGAAGAAACACAAGTGTCCCCTGATGAGTGCAGGGCGTTTTCTTAAAAGGTTTTCATGCACACGTTGCAGCTGTTGACAGTATAAGTTTACATTCCACTAGTTCTCTGAAAACATCCTAATCGAAGTCTGTTGATCGTCTTGGTCTTGGTTCATTTGTATATGATTGATCCCAGAACGAAACTATAAAACGATTTCGGACTTGGCGATCAGTAATGAATGGCACCTTGGTGATAAGCAGTACAATTTTTCTTTGCTGTTTCCGAACCGTTTTTGTTATTCTTAAACTCTGGCAACATCACATGTCGGATATGCACTTTTAAACCCTGTATTTTAGCGCGTGATATTTTATTTTAAATTATGATGTACATTTGTTTACTGCTGGTGTAAGAAAGAGCGGTTAACGTTCTTTCGAATCTGGTAATTTACGGTTAAAACACTGCAAGTTCGAAATGCGTTTTGCTTCCAATGAACGGACATCACTTATGACTCAACCTGATAACTCTCCTCTGACCTTTTCCAACATCTTTGTGCTGAGTTGAGGAAGACAAATCTGCTTGTTTGTCCTTGCGGCGCGGATTACATGGAGGATTCCACTTCTCTTTCACAAATTTGTGGGTTAAAAAAATTTGAGTCAATTAATATTCTACTAAAAAAAATAAAGCAAAAATTAGGTATTGTTTTTAAGAAGAACGAAAACGAAGGTTTAAAAAGGCGTAAAATTTGCAGTTAAAAATTGTGAGCGAATGCTGTCCGCGCCATATATATTATATACATGCCCCGCAAAAAGTGTACAACACCATGAAAAACACGTTTATGTATTTGTAAGCACGATAGGTAAATGAAACTTTTATTACTGACAGGATATGTATTCAAACAATAAATTAAACATCAATATAATTTTTTGTCGAAGAAATACAATTAATTAGTAACGCAAAAATTTACAACGCATATCAAATCGTTTCTTAATATTTATTAGCATAACCACTGTTGCTAATAACAGCCTGTAGCCGCTTAGAGTAGCCTCCTAAGTACTTCTTACATGTGTTTGTGTTAATATTACTCCATTCCTCAATGCATATTTTCTTCAGTTCAGACATGTTTGTTGGTTCTCTTTTGGGGATTCTGAGCAGTTCCTTCCATAGATTTTCGATAGGGTTCAGATCTGGGGATTGACTAGGCCATTTTAGAACATTTACACCATTTGATCTAAACCAATTTTGTGTCAGTTTTGCTGTATGCTTTGGATCATTGTCTTGTTGAAAGATCCAATCCTGTTTCAATTTAAGAGAATGCACACTTGGATGTAAATCTTTCTTCCAGATTCTTCTATAATGTTCTCCATTCATCCTTCCTTCTATGATTTCGATATTTCCAACACCTGCGGCACTAAAACAACCCCAGATCACGATTGAGCCACCTCCATATTTTACTGTTGGGGTAGTGTTCTTCGGTGCGTATTCGGTACCTTTCTTTTGCCATACCCTCGGAGCTCCATTAGGGCTGAACAGTTTTATCTTTGTCTCATCCGACCAAAGTACGTTGCCCCAAAACTCTGCAGGTTTACCAACAAACTCTTTTGCAAAATTCAAACGATCACGAATCTGTTTTCTTGTAAGAAGTGGGGTTTTCCTTGGAGACCGTGAGTAGATGCCCATGCTACGAAGCGATCGACTAATTGTGTCTTTACTCACTAACTCACGCTGAAGTTCTTTAAGAGTAACCTTGGGTGTTTTACTGACCTTTCTTACTAATAATCTCCCTGTACGTTCGGTTATCTTGCGAGGACGGCCAAAACTGATCAGACGAAGAGTCGAATTTTGAGACTTCCAGTGACTTATTATCGTTCCAACTGGACTCAATGGAACTACTAACTGACATACGTTTTCGAAGATCTTGATCGATTCGTTTCTGTTTCCCCATCGTGCGAATGTTTACAGGATGCTGTCTGATAAAGAATGACGCGATAGCTTTCATTCATGTTCTACGCCTGAAAGGGGGAGTATTTCGAAATTACTGTCCTCCTTTTCAGTAGCATCCTTATCATTTCCCTCCATGTTGTCATGTATGAGGCGTATCAAGAAGTAATGTATTTTCAAGATGTTTACACTCGGTACAAAGAGGCTATCAGGTTTAAAGGTCAAAGTGTATGTTCAAAATTCAGTTGTTCTCATATGTTTACCTCATGTTCGATACAAATTTAATGTTCAATGCTTTACGAATTTCGTAAAAAAAAAAAAAAATGAACATATTGTGTAGCATTGATGGAGCTATAATAGTGTTCACAAGTGTCAACGTGGTTCATTTAGTTTAAGAATGCTGACTGATCTCTCATCTGGGTGAGCTCATTTTCTTGATAATGACACAGGAAAAGTTGCAGTTCAAGAGGATCCCCCATCACACTCATTCCAGAAACCTAATCCGCTTTGGTCAAACACATATCAAGAACATTGGAATTGTGAATAGATGGAGTCATGGATGCCTCATTAGTCGTCTCCAGGGGGTCAGCTTTATATGTTCAACAATTTGTTGCTAATCCTGAATGAGAAACTCCCTCACTTTCCTTCGGTTTGCTTGAATACTTTACCAGTGGGGAAAAGTCAGAACCAATGGCAATATTGAGACACCAATTAAATGTTTTTACTCTTACAAAAAAAAATTTACCATGAAATCAAACTTGTTTCACGACGGCCAACTGTCATTGCTAATCGTGTTTTTTTTAGTCGCATGCACGCGACTCAAGTTACTATATCAGTCCGGAGGTCGGTCGGTAACCATTTTACATTTCAATGAGTTTTTTTGGCAATAACATCCAACTATTCGGCCGATTGTAACTCCCGTTAGGAGCGCGGCGATTTGCTTTCCTCGTCGCCGTGCTGAAGGGACTAAGCGCCCCGTTCGGCTCCAGCTTAGCCTCTTCCCCTTTCTGACAGCCTCTGTTTTTATCCTACTTCCTCACTTTCCCTACAATCTCTCCCCACCATCAATTGACGCAATTGAGATCCGTTACACTGGGGAACACGTATTTTATTGAATGATATCTAACACTTTATTTTTAAGTAATTTTTGTGCGCTGAAAACGAATTTCACCTCGGTTTGGCTCGATCAGGTCCTGATTCTTGTAAACACCCCATGCGCCATTTTCCAGTTTTTCCAAAATTAGGACTAAAAATGAAGTCATGCGTTACCATTTATTTCCAATTTCACTGAATACATGCATTTTAAACAATTATAGCATTACATTATAACGATAGAAATGACTTAAAATAAAACAAAACAAAGACTTTCTATAGTATTTGGTTGTTGACGGCAGGTCTCTTTTCGAGCACCAGTAATAATCAGCCATCATGTGGCAATCCCAGTGTCCTTGATAACGTTCCTCCATAATTTTAATATCTTGGTGGAATCTCTCCCCTCGTTCGTTACTTACAGCACCTAAATAACTTGGAAATTGGTCAAGATGACTATTCCCAAAATGCATTTTTTATCCTCATATTGCAACCTAGCTCTTTGTAGTCCCTTAAAAGTTTTCTTACGTCTTATTCGTAGTTAGCTGCCCTATAATTTCCTAAAAATCTTTTTATCAAGTCCATGAATGAGAACCAGGCATTTCTTTTGCGTTCATTCATGACATTAGGAAAACTGCTATCATTAATTGATGTTCTTATTTGTGCACCGTCAAAAATTCCAGTTTTGATTTTTTCATAACTTAAACTTGGGAATTTTGAAATTGTGTTGCAAACACTCGCTGTTTGTATCTAAAGCTTTTACAGATTGTTTCATTAGACCTAGTTTGATATGCAGAGGAGGAAATATGATTTTATCTCTGTTCACTAAAGGTGGATTGATTTGTTTGGAATAATGTTCTTCCCTAGCTCGGCTGTCCCATAAGCAAAGAAAGCATGGATATTTAGTATACCCTGCTTGTTGCCCTAGCAGAAAATTTACCATTTTTAAGTCAACACATATGATCCACTCGTGCTCCCTATATTTGATCAGTTTTAAAACAGTTTCTATATGCTCATACTTTTCTTTTAATGTTGAGTGTCCAATTGGTATCGAGCTGTATAGATTGCCATTATGCAGCAACACACACTTTAGACTTTTTTTGGAACTGTCTAAAAAAAACAAATGTCAATCGCTTGCATTGTAAGACTGAACCCTCATCCCCTTTAACAAACCTGGTATTTCGCAGCAATATGCTAAACTATGTTCTGTCCTAAAATATTTAAGAAATTATTTGTCTCTGTTTCTGTAAACTGAAATCTATGTGTTTGAACTAAGCATGTTTTTTTCTGTTTAATTCTTGAAGCTAAAATTTCCTCAGCCTTTTTTGGTAAATTTCGATTCCTTACAAGATCATTCAACTCGGCCTGGTTAAACCTTTGCTGATCACTTTCACTTACAACTAAGCTGGGGTCGAATTCGGTGTGTGACCCCAGAGTGCATAACAATATTTTCAGAAACATCTTCAACTAATTCTTGAGATGGAAGACTCTTACATTTTGGAATGGGAATTTCATTTGAATGTAACACAGGTCGTATTGCGGTGTCGAAATTTAGGAACTCGATACAATGTTTATTTTTCTTAGTGAAGCCCGAACGAAGTCTTGACAAAGCAGAAGTAGCAATCCGTCTCATGGTTAGTAGGCTCTCGCCACAACTGAAATGGGGGAAAGAAATGTGAAGCCTTAACAAAAACAAATTTTATCAAAAGTTGTTTATGTACCTAAGTTATAATTACACTTAGGGAATTTACATTACACACATGATTAAGTTACGTAGTTTTATGAAATCATAAACTTACCATCGGAACTCCAAAAGGTATTTTTTTACTCCGAACCCTTCGTCCAATGTCCAACTTGTGGAAGCCATGATTTATCTTGATTCCCCAGTTTTATGCCAAAATATGCTAACTAAGCTCTTTTCACCTTAGTTATATTTCCTCGTTGATGTGGAAGTGTAAAATTTCCACATATGTAGCAAAATGCATCAGGAGAGTTTTTGCATGTGAACTTTCTAGTGCTTGAAGACATATTACTTGATTGTTTTGTCAATTTGTAAAGGTAATTCAATTCTTTATTTTCAAAATCTGATATATAAAAACAAACATTAGTTTAAATAGGTACTAATAGATAATTATAATGTTCAACTGCAAAAAGACTTAGCAAGTATTGAGAAAATATCCTCTTTATGAATACGATAGAGGAAGTGTGTTGAACAAAATCAGGACCTGATATAACAAAACGGAATAAAAATTCGTGCTCAGCGCACCCAAATTACGTATAATTAACTGTCAAATCTAAGTAAATTGACAAAAAGTTGAAATTTGTTCCCCGCTGCTATGACACTTGTCTTCGTGCCAAATATATGTTGAGAACAAAACTCGTTTAAAAGCTAAAACATGGCGGGAAAATACCAAACAAACCATAACAGGTGTGAATATTCTTATTTGGTTATTTCAGATATGGGTTAGCTTAATTGCCACGTACAGTTGCCAAGATTACTCATGTTACACTTGACGCTGAATTTCATTCAATCACAATTTAATATTATAATTATTTGATGAGAGATGGAGTGTTTGGGGTATATTTAGTTATATATAAACTAGATTGGACATTTAGCAATAAATTAAATTTGGTGACATTTTTTTATTTGTTTAGGTTGCGATATTTCAACCATTTTGAAACGGTTGTTTCAATAGTGTGCCAAATTTTGGCTTTTTTCTAACTTTTTTAGCTATATGTATTTATTCCATTTTTAGTCATGGATATCACAAAAATTTTCGCACTAATAATTGACTATTTTTTATCGCTCTAATTAATTATTCAATCTAACGTGGGAATAAAAATATCACTTGGCAATAACAACTCAGCAAAGCTTAGCGGCATCATGCAAGATATCCGAGGATTTTTAAAAAATGTGAGTCTAATTTGGCCAATGTGCTTTAAGGGATAAGTGAGTTAAAATGAAGAGGAACAATTTCTTCCTTTTTGACATTCTTTTCAAATAATTCAACAGTTTTATTTTCAGAGAGGGTCATGTACGAGTCTCAAAATTACTTACACCAGAACGAGATGTACACACAGGCTAAAATTAGCATATCTAGTTTGACTTGAGTTATTCCCCCCACCCCGATTTCGTGTATTACATCCTTTCGTCTTTAGTTGACGATTCCGTGTGTTGATTCCCCCTCCTCCCCTTAACATATCTACCCACAGTGCCTGTACACGGTTGTAGGCGTCGATGA